>NQLW01000095.1:1766314-1787173 GCA_002312845.1 Kalanchoe fedtschenkoi
AACCTCGGGCCGCAACAGCAGCAGTCGAAGAGCTATGCGTACACGTACGGCCCTGGGGACGCTTCAGTTGGGTTTACTAAGTGCTCTGGCACGATCTGGACCGGGAAGGAGAGGTACTTGTGGATCGATTTGGGCGCGGGGCCGGTGGACTACGGGCCGGGGCTGTCCGGCGACGGAGTGTTGCCCAGGGGGGAGTTTCATCCGCTGGCTGCGGCGCACGGAAGGGTTAAGTCAGAGAAGGCGATGCTGGCGGATGTGGCTTCGCTGGTGGTGAGTGCTTATCAGGTTTTACTGACTCCGTCTCTGAGGATTCCTGTGCCGTTTGAGAATTCGCTTGTTGTGCAGTTTGTGCATGTTTATAGTTCTGGTGTGAAGGATGTGCAGGGGTTGGATTTTAAGAACATTGAGAGGATGTTTGTGGAGGAAGCTGGGAATGGTGGGTTGTTGTTGGGAGATCAGACACTGAATTTCAAGAGTTATAGTATTGATTATACTGAGTGTGCGGTTTGTGCATTCGCGATCTCCAGGGCAACTAATTCGTATACTTCAAGGTTCCTGTTTAATAATTATACTTTGATAGTGAGTGAGTATTTGGATTCGAAGAAGTTGCATCAGGTTCTGTCTGATTCAGCTGAGCAGATCAGAGGTGTTGCAGGGATACCTGAGGAAGAATATGGGAGGGTGCTACCGGTTTATGTGTTTGATTTGGATTATAGTTCACTGTTGTTGCTTGATAGGTATCACCAGTCCGTTTCTTTTAAGGACATGGTTATTGCAGTTAGGACTAAGAATAGTCAGACGGTGAGTGATTATAGTTGCAATGGCCGTCATGTGTTTACACACACTCGAGAGCTGGAGCGGCCTTTGATAGGCTCGATACTGCAGAGTATGTGGGGGGTGTCGCCTACACATTTGTCATGGAGTCCGAGACACAATAATACGCTGGTGGATTATACTTGGAGCGTCGGGCAGACCCCGTTTGGGCCATTTTCAGAGGTCTCAGCGCTTTCGTTCGTACAAAAAGATGCAGCTAAAAGAAATTTTATCCTTACATTCTTCAATAACAGCATTACCAGTGCAGTTGATGTGTTGGATTCGGTTATCATTCATGGTGGGGACAGGAATCTTCTTAAACAAAGTGTTCAAGCTGAGTTCATTCAGAGGTTGAATTTATTCAAGCACAAGCTTGACAGGGCGCTTTCTGCTATGTCACACTTGGATTTTGGGATGGCATTGTATTTCCTACGGTCATCAGACCATGATCTCTATGCTATTCACTCCATTGTTTACCAGGCGACTGAACAGCTGGAGGCCACTCTAACTTGTTTCAAGGACCCACCGTTCCCTTGGGGCTCAGTTGGGATGTCCGTTGGAGTTTTTGTTTCACTATCCTATGCTTATATGAAAAGAGATAAACTTTTCAGAAATAAAAGAAAACAATTCTAAGCGAAATCTGGAGGAGGAGAGCCGAAGATTCTCATGGTTGAGCTTCATGTATAATGATTGCTTCCTCAAGGAATTAAGCACAGAGTGGAGATCTTAAACATTTAGTTTGGCTGCAAGTTTTCTTAAACTTCAGCCAACTACAAAAGCAGTTGTAGTTTGGCTTCATGTAGTCATGTGAGACTTGACGTTTATCCTGCGAGGGAGACAGTACACTTGGAGGAAATCACTTTGGAACCTAGGCGTATTTGAGATCAGAGAGACCCTTGAAAATTTTCTTCATAGAACTCGTTTTGTAAATTACTTTACCAAAAAATTTACATTTTTGATCCATCAGTAGCTTGCCTATAATGGATTTCTGACATGGTAATTCATGCTAGAAATGCATCATTGGCTGGGTTGCATGAATATGGAAATTGTATTGTTAGCGCAATGAAGTTGTGTTTAGTTGATAGATTGCCTCCAGTATCAGAATAGTTTTTTGTGTTCATAATTTTGATCTTGGTGGTATCCGGAAAGAGTATATATTAATTATGCTTTAAAGCACTGCCGGTGGATGCTAGATCACAAATGATAGCATGCCGTGCTTTATGCTATATTGTCAAACCTTGATGCACCTTATCCAAAAGGCCTACAAGTGCAGAGTAACCCTGAAAGAATACAGTTGCCCTAAATGCCAACAATAACTGGCGAGGTGCCATTGCGGGCTTGATTCAATGTGTTAAGAACTCTACATTGTTTTGGGTGTTTATAAACAGTAATAGGAACCTATCAAAATGGAAGACGGATCCATTCCGGACTTAATCTGGTTATGGAATTGTCTGAACACTTGTTAATGTGGAATGATAAGGCGTCTTCACTCAGGATTTTCTTGAAGCATTTCTGTTTAGAGGGCTAGCATTATTTCTGTTTTCACACAGATGGGTAAGCTCCTAATGTTTCCAGGGAAAGTCTGTTTCAATTTATTCATTGCTTCTGTTCTAGGGACGTGCTTACTTCAATATGTTTATGGCAATGGTTTAGGTACTGATGAAAAATCATCCTCCACAGTCCTTATGTACGAAGGAAGCATTACTATACAGACTTCTCAGAGAAAGAAGGTGAGCGTCTAGTCATCTGCGGTTGCTGCTGGAAGATGCAACCCTCGAGAGTCAGAACACAAACTGGAACTCTCTCTCGTGCAGCTCGATTCCATCTCTAGAAAATGCAAAAGGGAGCTCTCCCCCGAAGAAAAGCCCACCAAAGTCATCCGCGCTCACCTGTGTTGGGAATTTAGTGTCAGAAGCATCAGCGTCATCTTCACTGACAGTTGAGTTCTTGGCCACCAGTTCTTTGAATACCGAAGATCTCAGTAGCACACCAAGTGCACTGGGAGAAGAAGGCATGGAGGACTTGTTTCCCAGCTCAAAGTTTCCATGGAAGCTTTCTTGCTTTGTTGGTCTGCTGAGGTAGTCTGAGACAGAAAAGGGATTGGTCTTGAACAGTAGTGTTTCAGAATCGTCCCTTGTGAAGTTGGCACTGGTCGATGACATAATTGTCTGAGAGTGAGAGGTACCCATGCCTGTTTGCTGTTCCATGGCTGCTGATGGTGTCGTTGATCCTGATGGCTTTAGCCATCTTATATAGCTGCTCAAGTCAAAGTTAGTCACTGCATTGATTCCTCTGTACTCGATTGCAGCAATGTCATAAGCCCGAGCAGCTTCTTCCTGGGTACCTGATTGAGATGCAGCACATGATACAAGGTAAGTAACCACATTTCATATTTCCTAGTAATTTAATCCTTACTGAAACTAAAAAATATTTTTCTTGTTACTTACTGTATGTTCCTAGGTAGAGATACTTATTTCCGAAAACTCTTCCTATGCGTGCTTCCCACCTCCCGTTATGATGATGCCTGTAGTTCACAAAAACAAAACATTCTTATCCAGTCTTTGGGATTGTGCACCTCTATGATAAATACTATAAAATGTCCAGTATTTTCACCTTGCGACTCCCCTGTAGCGCGACACGCCTCTTGAGAAGCCACTGCTTTTCCTGTAAAAAATGCATATCAGGACCACATCCAATATTCAGCAGTAGATTTAGATGGATGTAGACTGTAGAGTAAGAAATGATCTCACCTTCTCAGAGATGCCAAGTACTCCTCTTTGGTCATAGTTTGCATGATTTCTATCTCACTCTCATAATCTGCTATCTGTATGCACATTCCATCCGTGACAGATGAGTGACTTTATGCTTATAAAAATTGTAGGTGTGCAAACAGTGAAACACAGAAGCATACTGGGAAGTTTGTGTAAGTTGTCGGTCCCCAATACTTAAGTGCAGCTAAATCATATGCTCTGGCAGCAGATTCTTCCTCATCATAAGCTCCTGAAAATTTGAAGATGGTCAGAAAGCTGGAGATGAGATGGTAGGAATGCATAAATTCTTATGTAAAATAGCTTACCAAGATAGACTGCACCATTTCAGGAGTTGAACCCAAAGCCACATGAAAATGGACAGGCAAAAATGATAACAGTTAGCTATTTTAAGATCAAAATATCATAAAACCTGACGGAGAAATATGGAACGAAAAATGGACAGTGAATTAATTTGTGCACCTTGTTTCCCTTTCTTCTTCTGTGTTACATTCCATGACAGCTTGTCCCAGAGGTGGGCTTCATATCGACCGGTCCATCTATGTCTGTGGATTGCTTACAGGATCTTATCAGTCATTTGTTAATATAACAAGTATAGTTTCTTTGTTTATGGTGTTTTTTTCATGTACCTGCTGACACCACGGAACCTTGAGCTCCTCTTCACAGTGGTGGCAGTGGCTGCTGGCGCAGCCCCATCAACTCGTGGCTGCTTTTGTTCGGCTTCATCAGAGGTAACACTAACAGCAGCCACGAGTGGTGGGTCTCTTCTGCGCCTCTTGACGCATCTGGTGGCTGTGTTACCATCCATTACGCGCATCCCGCGCCTTCCTGTATTTTCCTCACTTTTTACCATCATCATTTCCACTGGGTCCATCATTAATCACTCTTGTTTTCTTTCTCTGATTACCTCTGATGTCTATCTTATTGCTCGTTGCTTGGTTCCTGGAAACATGTCCTCGCTCATATATATATACAACACAACATTTATCTTGTCAATGTTGTCTTCTTCAACAGCCTACAACTGGATTTCGGTGAAGACAGAACAGGCGGTGACTCCTAGGCACAGACTCAGACAAATGGCGGTTGTGGTATGCTGTCCACCCGCTTAAAATACAAAAACTCGCAGCTGCAATGTCCCATCCTTATCCTGTAGTTGACAAAAAGGTTAGAAATCATTACTCTAAATGACTTATAATATTAAGCTTCGGTTGTTCAGACATGGAGAATTCAACTAGTTTATGTTGAAACGTGCATCTCTTGCATGCGGCTTCACCATGCTCAAAAATTTCATCTTTTCCTACTGAGGACAAACTATGCATTAACGCTTTGGTTTCTCAGAGAGAAGTGTACACTGCCGTGTCATTGCCTATTAATGCTAGTTTTTTGACCTGTACTTGTGAAGAATCAGTTACCATGGTGCCTGGCGATGACATAGATGAATGGATGGCTGCAGCTAGTCATAGAATGGATCAGGTGCGGCACAAAATGATAGGCTATCCTTAATCTATAGATGCTTGTATTGCTGCAATGTAAGCCACCAGCATGCTTAAGAAAGCGACTTGTAATTCATTCTCAGAAACTTCCCACTGTCACCATTACATTGCAGCAAGACAAGCATGGGAAATCTCAGGATTTGTTGACGTTAGTTTCTGCATTTACATGAAATTTCAAGATTTATTCTACGTAACCCTTGTTATGTGAACAGGTGACTAAAAAACTGATCTGTCCGTGACGTCACTATTTGTCTGGTTTAGCATGCCATTCCCACTCTGCAGTCCAGAACACCGGAAAACCCGGTCAGCCAGGAAGCGTAGATGCCACGGCTGGCCTGGATTTTGTCGTGTCTGCTGTGCTTCACAGTTCCAGGTGGCCCAGATTCGATGAAGTAAGCTCCGTTTTCCATCACGTCTTCATCAGATTTCCACACCCATTGCTTCCATGTGTCTTCTCTAGCACTCTCCCTCTTTGTCACCTGTAATCAATATACTTGTTAATATCTTGTTGAATCAAATATCCAACTGACTCGCAGCTGCAAACCTGCTTGGCACGCCACTCATCAGGAGCAATGAAGCGGTTGCCTTGGCTGATGATGGTGGGGTTCATGCTGCCACCAATGGCATACATTTGCCATTTGGCGTATTCATTACTGAGAACGTGGAAGTATCCCCTTCGACATCTCGGCATCCTCTGCACCAGTCCTTCGCCAAAGCGGTTAAAAGCCAGCGTGACCTGCGTCTTCTCATCTTCGGGATTCGCATCACTTGCTCCGAACAGCATGACCTTGTCGTGGTTTGAAAAGAAACAGTTAGAGATGGTGATACCGGTGGAACCCATGGTGGCGTCGATGAGTCCATCAGCGCAGCGGCTCATGGTCAAATGGTCGAGCCAAATATCAGATGATCCGAAAATGTTAATGCCATCTCCATCACTCCAAGTCCTCAGCCCGAAGTGATCAACCGAGTCCCTAATGAGTCCCCCATAGCCTCTCTTGATCCCATGGATGTGGATTCCATGAACGATCACATTTTTCACATACTGGATTGTAATGCCAGCTCCATGGGCAATGTGGACCTCAGCCCCACGGCCGTCTATCGTCTTGTCGCTCTGCACTATCAGCTCTTGTCGCAGTCTGATGACCATATCAGCAGCAAAAGTTATCCACAGCGGCCTCTTTTGGATCAATGCGTGGCGGAGGGTCCCGGGCTTCGGGTCAGTGAGACTCTCGTCAGATGAATCAGTCACAACGTAGAATCGGCCATCGAGACCTCCGGTTGCACGACGGCCAAAGCCCTTGACGCAGAGGGCTAACCTTTTGCGCTCTTTCTCCCAGTTAGTACGACATCGCCAGCACCTGTCGATGGGGTTGGTGGCCGTGCAAGAGTCATCATTCCCCGCCAAATGCCTCCTCCCGGTATTAAGCCCCTCAATGGATCTACATCCCAAAAAGCACCGTGTAAAGGGTACGTATCCTAACTTCAGTCTAACCTTTGCATGGGAAAAGTTTATAAGATGGACTAACCTGTTGACATGCTCATTCAGCTCATCTACGGCTTCTTCAGGGTTGGGATGGTAAGCCTGCTCGGCCAGCTTCCTCGCCGTGGTTCCTCTATCCCTCCAGTACTCGTCATATTCCATTATATGCGGCTTGGCCAGCACGCCCAATGCAGCCAAAAGCAAGCTAAATAGACCAACCTTCTTGTTGGTCTCCATTTCCAGGTAAATTGTTGATGTCTTAAATCAACTTCAGAGTTGGTAAAAGGGTAGAAAGCTCTGAGTTTGAAATGAAACTGTTCGGGTTTGATATATATTATGAAGTTTTAAGAGGTTTAAATTTAGAGGGGAAAATCGTTGCCGGATTAATGGGTTGCCGCCTTGTCAAAAAAAATTAATTGAATAAAAAATGAGGATGATTTGTGTGCATTTCTATATCCAGAAGAGATAAATTAACTGCTGCAGTTGAGGGACCTGTTCACGGTTGACTGAGGCTCTGAGAGTTGGCAGTTCTTAAAAGTTACCAACTCAAAAGCTAACTGACATTTTTGAAGAGGGAATTTTTCATTACTTTTTTTTTTCTTGAATGGTAAAATGAAAATATTTGAAGCTTGAGTTTTAGCTTTGATCAACTCAATTTGTTATATTTACCTTTTCTCTTCTTAGTATATTATCCATTACTACTGAATAAATATACTACTATAAAAGGTCTCATACTAATCCAGACATCTATCTAATATGTATAAATTTATACTATAAGTATATTGAGCTTCTCAAATTTTCAGGTATCCATTCAGTATTTAGTGATGTAAATATATGATTTTTTATTTAATGAGTAGGTGTGTCAAAATGTTTAAGGTAAAGACACAAAATTACTTAGTTTTTTTTATTTTGCATGCAAACTTAATGGAAGCCATTGCATTGATAATGTATAAGCTAAGCTGAGTTTACTTTCCTTGTTAAGATTATCAGTAGTGTCAATGGGATCCTCTTGTATGGTGTTTGCAAAGATTTTGTTTCGGTGTAACTTTGACTTTTTAAAATGACACGTGGCGACTCGCCACCCAAGAATTTCTCCAAAATTTATCTGACTGAATTCAAATGTTCTCAGCATGGCTCTACATTGGCTTCTCTTCCCACTTGGGAACCCAGGTTTCCTTATTGAAGTAAAAACAGAATTTATTTGCTAATTCATTGATCCTCTTTTGTCATCTTTACATGTGAACAGATAACAGACAACGTTTCCATTTTTTCATGTCCTGATTTAGCATGGCTTTCTTGGTCTGCAGTTAAGGGCACCGGCGAAGCGTGTGAGCCTCTTGGCGTAGGTTCCAGGCTTCGGCTTGATCAAGTCGCCCTTTTTAAACTTCCTCGCTAATCGCCTCCCAGATGATTTGAAGAAAGCTCCGTTCATCATCAGATCTCCCTCTGATCTCCAGGTCCAGTTCTTCCACACGTCCTCACTGACGTAGTCCCTCTTGATCACCTGCGAGGGTACATTGCCAAATAATAATTGTTCACTTGTTCGTTAAGTTCTGAATCCATGTCGATGTGTTTGGTGTTATTTTCAGATGAAAGGTTGACGTACCTCTTTGGCAGCGGCGTTGTTAGGGGCGATGAAGCGGTTTCCTTGACTGATGATGGTGGGGTTACTGGTGCCGCCGATGGCGTACATAAGCCAGTGAGTGTAGTCGTTGTTGACGACGTGGACGAATCCCCATCTGCACCTCGGCATCCTCTGCACGAGTCCTTGTCCGAAGTGGTTGAAAGCGACGGTAACTTGCATGATCTTGTCTCCTTGGTAACTATCGCTAGCTCCAAACAGCATAACCTGTGTTTTCAGACTGTCAATTGATAATCTCTGCCATTTTTCAGTGAAAGAGAGACGAAGCATGCATACTAACGTCATTGTGGTGAGTGAAGTGGGAGTTGGAGACGGTGACAGCGGTGGAACCCATGATCACGTCGATGAGACCGTCCTGGCAGCTCCTCATGGACAGATGATCAAGCCAGACGTTGGAAGATCCGAAGATGGAAATGCCGTCCCCGTCACTCTCCGTCCTGAACCCAACATGATCAACCGAATCCCTGATGAGTCCACCCTTGGCGCCCACGATGTCGTGAATCTTCAGCCCGTGGAGGATCACATTGTGCACGTACTGGATGGTGATCCCAGCCCCGTACGCGATGTGGACCTGAGCGCCGCGCCCGTCGATGGTCTTATGGCTGGTCACTATCAGCTCCTGCTTCAGCCTGATCACCATGTCCCTTGCGAAATAGATCCACAGGGGGCCCTTCTGGATCACAGCATGGCGCAGAGTCCCTCTCTTTGGGCTGGCCACGTTGTTGTCTGACGGATCAGTCACAACGTAGAATCGGCCACGAAGACCTCCGGTTGTACGGCGCCCGAATCCCTTGACGCAGCGGGCCAGCCTCTTGCGCTCCTTCTGCCAGTTGCGTCGGCACCTCCAGCACCTGTCGATGGGGTTGGTCGCGTCACACGGGCCCGTGTATTTCTTCAGTTGCCTCCTTGTGCTGTTGAACCCCTCAAGAGCCCTGCACATAGGAAAAAGTCGCATTCTCAAAGGTATGCTTATCTTGCTTATGCACCAACATCTCCCCTATTTCTGGAGAATAACTCACTTGGTGACATGCAAGTTGATTTCATCGGTGACCTCCTCCGGCTCAGGATGGTAAGCCTCCTCGGCCAGCTTCCTGGCCGTGGACTCCCTCTCCCTCCAGTAATCATCAAACTCCGCTATATTTGCCCGAGCCATAACGGCCATGGCGCCCAAAAGCAAAAGAACAAGACCGAGCTTGTTGTTTGCCATTTTTTGTTTTTGCAGGTTATATATGAATGATTCGGCTAGGAAGTTCAAGAGGTCTGGGAAGCAACTTCTGGTCCCAAACTTGCGCGTCGTAAGATGTCAGTGTTTAGCTATACCCAATAACCAGCCGGGTGCACTTCGATAGCTCTTAGGCTATCGACATCCCGGCGTGGATGTCTGGGGGTGTGAAAAAGCTTGAGCCAATTGTGAACTTTTTAGGTTGGTATTTAACAAGTTTGGGCAGGTTTAAATTTAGAGATGGTTGAATCCGAGTGAAAAGGTAGGCCGTTGCCTCGTTTTAGACCATGCTCAAAATTGCTATAACTACCACACAAGGTTTCGAATTCAGGAGACTTGCTCGCCATGTGTCCTAATGTCGAGGACGGAGCTACATGTTCAAAACGCCGTCGTATCGGTGCATGATTTTCGGTTGGATTCAGATTTCCCGAGAGCTGAACCGGATATTCTGCGGTTGGTTCGGAGTTGTGAAATTCGAACCGGCGGTTTGATCGATTGAACCGTATATAATAGTTTGTTCTGCTTCCTTGCAGATGCCAAATCGTCTCAACTTTGTGCTAGCCATCGTCTCCCGTTGACTGACTTTCTCTCTCTTGATTAGGAAATCAATGGGAGGTATTATTTCTGCACTAAGAGGAGACGACGCCGCCGCCGCCGCCTCTGAAAGGGCTTCATCAGCGGATTGTGATTCTCGAGTCTCGTCGTTCCACTCCGCGAATCGGTGGCAGTTGCATCTCAACTCCCTCAAGGAGTCCAATCAGCTGGTAAAATATTATGAAACCCTGGATCGTTGAGGGCTTTTTGAATTTGAACGTTGAATTGAATATGTGATAGCGAGAAATGAATGTTTTGAGTTGTTGATGCTTTTGTTGTGATTGAAGCTGGTGATCGACTTCACTGCCGCCTGGTGCGGGCCGTGCAAGTTCATGAAGCCGGCTCTTCAGCACATGTCTGTTCAGTTCACTGACGTTGAGTTTGCCATGATCGACGTTGATGAGTTGCCGGTTAGGATCTCATCATCCTACTCTTCCTTATTCTAATTTGATATCCAATTTGTTTAGTTTGATTGGCGTGTGATGTGAATTGGTTGCAGGATGTGTCAAAGGAGTTTGGAGTCCAGGCAATGCCAACGTTTGTGCTGATGAAGAGTGGAAAGGTGGTTGACACGGTTGTGGGGGCGAAGAAGGATGAGTTGGAGAGAAAGATCCAGAAGCATAGGGCGGTTTGAGCTTCTGCTGCTGTTGGACTTGCATGATTCCATGTAAGTCGGGATGAATGAGAAATAAGATGTCGTGCTTACGGAATGCCAATTTTTTATTATGTGATTGCAACTACTTCTGTGATTTGGTTTCAAGTTAATGAATTATTTCAACAGCTCATTCTGTATTATCCAGAAGTTGATTGATTGTGATAAAACTTAATGGAAGAAAAGAAAATGTTGGGCAAGGAAGGGCTAGCTTGCTGATACTTTCAGTGCTCTATTTTACAATCTAACATAACCTCCTTCCCACACTCTTTCTGATGGGAAGTGTTTGATTGAAGTACCTAAATTCATATGTAACAGAGGGCTGCGGATATAATAAAATCACTACTAAAACTGGTACATAAAAACTATATATACCTGCTTTGACTCAGCTTCACTGTGGAAAAGTCCTTGTTCACAGAGTATAGGCTTGATGAATTGTATTGATATCCAAGCCCTTGAGCTTAACAACTGATTCAACATGCCCTTTTAAGGTATGCAGTTCTCTCAACCTGTGCAAAAACACCAATGGACAGGCAAAATAAGTAGTCAATGACGGGAGATGAAGTCTTGGGATCGGATAGGTTTAGGAAAAATGAGAGTGAAAATTAAAAAAAAAAATTATGCAAGTTTGAGTAGAGGAAATACAATTAGAAGAAAAGTTCAGTGGTGAATTTTTTTATTTATTTCATTTCAAATAAAAAAACAAGAGGAAATCAAATGGATTGAATGGTGAATTCATTTTGCATCTCATTTTCCCTTCCCTTATATTTTTCCCTAAACCAAACATAGCCTAAAATGTTTAAGCTATGCACTTGCTATCAGTGATATTGATATTTGAGCAATTTTTTAAAAAAGTCTCTGCAAACTATCCCTCTGATAAATATGGAGATGTGAGTGGGTTCAGCTTTAGCTTAGGATGCTATGCATGGACAACAATGATGGTCAGAGGAAATATAGCAATCTTATTTTACCTGGCCATTTCAGCACGTCTTTTTGCTTCCTCAGCTAATTGACTCAGCTCTGTGTATGTAGTACGGTCGCTGAACATAGTATTTGATGGCCTTGGTGACAGTAACCCATGGCGGGTACGCTGCTCCTGTGCCCATCTAAGTGCTCTTTCTTCTTTACCAAAGTCTTTTTTCCTTGTGAAAGCCGTCTGCATAAATAGTTGATTTCCATTAAGTTTGGAAGGAACAGGGAAATATGAATTTGTTTGACATAGCTCAGTTTGTGTACCCTTTGCTCGATGACCAAATCCCAGGCTCGGCCACTTAGCACATATCTGATGAAGAACTTGAGCAAATCCAGTGGGATGTAAAAGACAATATTATATAGCCAAATGACACCAGCCCAACCCCAGCCAATGCCCTCAATTGAAGCAAATTTCCAGTTTGCATAGACAGCAATCAGTGTAGCAATCTGCAGGTGCAGACAAGATTTTGGCAAAATATACCTACCTATAAAGGATGGTTGTATGGAACGTGTAACTAATTTGATTGTTTTCCACTCACCAACTGAGCAATAAAAAAAGCCAGGACAAGTAGAAAGCCGGGACGTTCGGTGAAGGACCAGCTTCTGGATCTGGTGACAAATATGAGAGCCTGGCTGATAATGCTGACTTGAAGATATACAGCAGATGCCATCATTTTAAAATCTTCATTAATTTTTTGCTCCAGGCTTCGAACTCCAAAAGTACGCTGAAACAAATGCATGAATAGTTAGATCTCCACGAACATTTAAGCAAAACAAAAATGGAAGCGGTAAAGTTATTATACTGGAAAGAAATCAGTCTTGTATGCGGCCCAGAAAAAGATAACTGTCATCAGCGCTAGGTAACCACCAAGAACAACCCCTGTGGTAAATATCTCCTTCAGCTTCCAACTATCGGGATGAGGGGATGGTTTCACCCTGTCTTTTGATATTGTCATGATTGTGCCTGCAATAATAAAATATCGGCCAGATTAAATTAACAGTTCCAAGTGTCGCACTCTGAGGTTGGAATATGCATTTGGTTGCAAGGCAATGACCATCATTTAGTATAGCAATGATCAAGACCATGAATGGTGGGAAGTCAAATTTCCAAATAAGGGCCAGTAGCATGAAGCCAAGCTGTACAGTAACAATAAGATTAGAGTAATTAGCAAGAACAATAACAGAATGATACTGATAAGAACTCTGAAGTTTATCTTAAAACACATACCACTATACGGATTGTGATTGAAACAGCATAAATCTGCAGCCCAAGGAGAGTTTAGTTCTGGTAGTAAAGTGCTGAAGCTAATAAATTTACAAAAGTGCAATAGTGCATGATCTAAAAGTTAGCTTTACCGTGTAATTCTTCATCCGCTGGAAGATTGACCTACTGGTAAGCACGGCACTAATAATAACACTAAGTCCAGGTTCTGTCAGTACAATATCAGAAGCACTACGAGCTGCATCTGTGGCATCCGCCACAGCTATGCCAATGTCTGCTTTCTTAAGAGCTGGAGCATCATTGACCCCATCTCCAGTCATTCCACACACATGCTTCCTTGCTTGTAGTCGCTTTACAATCTCATATTTATGTTCTGCAGCAAAATCATATTATTAACCATTGGCAGATGAGCAGGATCATCTGCATGATCCTGAGTTCAGGGATAATTCAGTTTTTGATACTTCAAAAATGTGAACTATGGAATCATACCCGGGAAAACACCAGCAAAACCATCGGCTTTCTCAATAAGCTCATCTATTGGGACAGTCCCAATCAGCTCATTATTGTCCTTTCCTAACAAGGCAGATGATGGATACATATTTGTGCCCATCCCCAAACGGCGCCCGGTTTCTATTGCAATTGCGAGTTGATCACCTGATGAATGAAAAGACAATCAGCCACAAAGGAAATAGACATGTTGCACTGCATACAAAGCATATGTATACATTACCAGTGATCATTTTGACATTAACGCCAAGATCCAGAGCTCTTCTGATTGTTTCAGCACTGTCATGTCTGGGAGGATCAAAGAGTGGCAAGAGGCCTAGAAGTTCCCATGGACCACCAGGACTGTCTTTCTGTCCATCAGGAACTTCCTGCTCAACATTATTCATTTTGAATCTACCTTTCTAAAGATTTGTCATAAGTCATAATTCTTCCAAAAGGAGAGCCTCACCTGGTAGGCTACTGCCAGTGAGCGTAATCCTCTTTCAGCATACTTGTCAATGGTGGCATGAACTTTGTGCTGTATGGATGACTTGTTGTGTACAAGGTTGAGAATCTACAACATTCATGGAACACAAAATTACCAGCTGAGTAAGAGTTTCTAATTGATATGTGAAATATATGCTGCAGAGAAAAGTTGCATAGCACAACATGATGATCAATCACATACCTGCTCAGGAGCACCTTTGCTGACTCGATGCATTTTTCCTTGGCTGTCAAGGTATGTCAGAGCTGTCCTCTTGTCAGTTGGGTTAAAGGGAAGGAAATGAACCTCTTGAATGCCTGCCCGTGCCTGTGCAAATTTGGCAGGTAAAACATGAATAAATGTGACCTTGTACCTACCATGGTGTCAAAACTTCCAAGCCTGCGCTATAGTTGAAAAGTCGAATATTTACCTCCTTTGGATCAGACAATGTACCCACAATAGCCGCATCAATGGCATCCTGGTTCTCCATTCTAGAAGCACGAGCTGCCATCAATAGAACAGTTTCCTTATCGACATCCTTTGTAAATACCTTTTCAGGGGAAAAAGTTGGAACAGTTAATATCTCAACCACTCCAATTCAATAATCATTCTCTATACCAATCTGGAATGGAAGTTTGGCTAACCTCGATAAGATCTGTGTCCACTGTTAGTTTGTTTAGCGTCAAAGTCCCAGTCTTGTCACTGCAGAGCACATCCATGCCAGCCATTTCTTCTATTGCTGTCATTCTTTTTGTTATTGCTCCCTTTAAAAGTCAGAATACCAAAAACTGAATATGAATGGAGTTGCTGAAACAGATTAGAAAGTGGTTCCAGAATAATGAGTCCGGTTTTAACCTGCTGAGATAACCGATGGGAGCCTATCGCCATTGTCACTGAAAGGACTGTGGGCATAGCAATGGGAATTCCACCTATCAAAAGCACAAGTAAATTGTCTATTCCAACACGGTATGCACGGTGCTGGATTGGGTACATCACGATAATCTCTATAACCATCCCAATTGCAATAGAGCATATGCAGAAATTTCCTATTGCAGTCAGCACCTGTTTCAAATAATAGGGTTGACATGTACCGTGGTAAAATCATTCCAAACATAAACAACTGAAACCATAATACAGCTGTCCTTGTGTTTTGAGGTTCGTTATATACCTTCTGAAAATGACCTTGCTGGTTAGTGCTGTCAACAAGGTGAGCAGCTTTACCGAAGAACGTGTGAACTCCAGTGGCTATCACGACCGCTTCAAGTTCGCCCTGTTTGCAAGTTGAGCCTGAATACACTTCGTCTCCAGGACCCTTGGTTACTGGTAGAGACTCCCCTGTCAGGGCAGACTGCAAATTTCAAAGCACATAAACATTCCTATAAGACTGCAAAACTCCCAAACTATCACACTCAAGCATACAGCTCACTAGGTTAGCTAATCTCACTTGATCAATCTTCAATGGATCACCCTCTAGCAGACGAGCATCTGCAGGAATAATATCCCCAAGCTTGACACTGATAATATCTCCAGGGACAAGTATGGCTGCCTCTTCCTCATGCCACCTCCCATCACGAAGAACCTTCAGTTCACAACAGAGTTCATAGATCATTCATTTACTAAATCATGCGAACTTATCTCACTGCAACAACAACAGGCCTTAGCGACCAGTTTTACCTTAGCTTTGGGAGCCAGGCGAGCCATGAGAGCAGCAGCTGCATTACCAGCATTGCTCTCCTCCCAGTAACTTATAGTCGAATTGATCAGTAGCAACGCCACAATCCCTAAAAAATCCTGCCAGTCGGGACCCTTTTTCTGGCAATCAGGAACCAATTTGTCAACTCAGAACTCAAAATTCTCCCCAAACAGAAAAACAAACAAACACTTTCTCTTACTCCTCCATTTGCAAGAGCAATAGCCATCACAGCGGCCGCCTCCATCACCCATGAAAGCGGATTCCACATAAACCCCAAAAACTTCAATAATTTGCTCTCCTGCAAACCAAAACCAACCAGTAATCAACCCCTGATTCATCACATCCAGGGCTTGCAAACTCAAAACCTCAAAAGCTATGACATATCCAGTCCACTCATGCCATGTTCGATCATAAGCATCAACCACAACCAAATCGGATGAAAATCAGTAATCAAAAGAACTTTCACCAACCAGACATCACCTACCTCCTTCTCCTCAAGCTTGTTCAGTCCGAAAATCTCCAGTCTCTCCTGTGCCGCCTTCGTCGTCAACCCCTGCCGATCACACTTCAGCGTCTGAAACACCTCCTCCACCGGCACATGCTCCTGCTCAACCAAAACAACAAAAACAACATCAGCACCAACGCTCATTACATCAATCTCTCAAAAACAATAAACAGGGACAACACTACAAGCAGTCACCAGAAGCAGAGCATGGTGCACAACACTCAAAATCAACATCAACACAAACCAAAAAATTACTCAAATCAACAGCGCAGAATCTCTCACACCACAACACCGATGAAAAAACCAACACAAATCGTCGCCATAAACAGAGCATTCCTTACAGCTCTTATCATCAACATAAACCAAAACCCTAACTCGAACCAACAGCTGAAGAGACGCAAAAAAATACACAAAATCGAACACAGCGAGAGATTGATCGAGTACGCACCAGATCAATGGTTTCCTTCAGCACGGCGGCCATGGCGCCATGCTCGTCGTCGGCGGTTGGTGTCGCCATCTCCGGGCTTCGTCCTCCTCGGCGATCGCTCTACTTAGCTCGCTTCGTTTTCTTCTGAGCTTCTTGTGAAGAGTGAAAGAAGAAATGCTGGAAGCGTTGCGTAGATGTTTATATACGCGAAAAAAGCGGAGGATGAAGGCGCTGGAAGCGGTTGGAAGGAAGCTAAGTTTGACTCAAATTGAAATTCTTTGAAAATTATTCTCTTTTTATCCGAATTCTTTTTACTTTTTTATTATTTATATAAGATATATATTTATTTATTTTATTAGAATTATTAATTAATTAATAAGCAGACACATGTAAAAATATATTTGACATGAATAAATATTTCAATAATTTTGGCAAGAAATGAATTCAGTGTATACCTAAATAGAAAAAAATCAAATAAATTTATTTGTTTATTGAATATAATTTTTTTTTCAAAATAAGCTGTTCATATGAGAATGTGTATTATTTAAAAATAGCAACGTAAAAATAAAATTAAACACATAAATATAAATTAAAAAAAATTAAGAAGAAAATAGAAATGGAATAGACAACTCTATTTTTCATTATTTCGTAAGAAAGTATCTCCACCTTTTTTGGTCTTGAAGCTATCATCCCATCACTCCATTCCTTGATGAACTATTTTCACTTTAATGGTAATTTAATTGTTTCGAGAATAAATCGATAAAATGAACCTTAAATCGTGCCAAATTATCATTAAAATTCTCCAACAGTCACCTGTTGTTTCATATGGCTCATCGAGATAGTAATTTTAGATTTTCATTTTTGAACCCAGATCATTAAATTTATAGGAATACTCCTACACGAATTTGACCGATTCCCATTTTTAATCATTTTGCTCGCCTATGTTTATATAAGGGTTAGTAGTGGGACAATCGTTTTAGTTAAATATATACGTTTGATATTTAAATTTTTGTTCATAAATATTTTTCATTAAGAATTAAATAATGGATCGCAACAGAAAAGTATTATTACTGAAACGATAAAGAAATATTTTTTTTAAACGAGGTTTGAAAGTATTTATTGTAAATGTCACAATTATGATAATTTTCAAACCCAATAAGAGATGACTTCTGTTTATGATCTGAATTCATCTCAAATATATGTACTTCAGAACATTCACTGAACTTGTTTCCAGAAATGATATAAATGCATGGAAAAAATCAACAAATCTCAAATTTTGTTGATTTGTCGATAAATGCTCCTTCATTATTATACGTGAGAATCATAGCTAACGGATCTTATCAACGTATCATTCAAGAATCGTGGATAGTTTGTTGACTAAACCACATGTGTGTTAGATATTAGTTTGAGTTGGAGCTTGTTTTATTTTTAATAGTTCATTAATTGAGTTCATTATATTTTTTTAATAGTATGTAATTCATAGATCATCAAACACATGACTTGATTGTGAACCTCTCTTTCACAAACAATGTCATTCTAAAATTTTCGTAGCCAGATATCATTGTTTAGAATATAATGATTACTAAGACTATCATGTGGGTTAATCATGACCATATTTCACTGCTCGTTAGTATTGGATACAAAATTAATGATTTGATTACATACTGGGAAATATATATTGGACTGACCCGTCTTTTAGGAAAAATTATGAGAATTATGTGTTATTAGTTTCTCTTTTAATATATATGTATAATCCTCAACCTGAGTTAATCATATCTACCTGCATGAGGATGAACTTAATTTGATATAATCAACACTACCAATAAACTCGGTAGTTATAAAAATTATTTTTAAGTAAGTCATGCATCATGATGAGGTATGGGTTAACAATATCAATCTATCACTTGAATAAGGACCGAGAAATGCATGGTCATGTTCAACCGAACTAAATGTTAGTTGTTTGATATATTAGTCTTATTCGTAGATCGATAAACATGATTGAGTCTTCTGATAAGGATAACATGTTTCCCTTTATTATTCTCATTCAAGTTATTATTGGATAAAAGGATTATAGGTAACTAGTTTTTGTACAAATGGGAGACTGTTAGTGTCTGCCCATGAAACAAGTTACAGACTTAATAATGGGAATTTAGTTGCCTTGAGAACTAAATTTATTGTTAACTATGGTCTTAATGTCTTACTAGAGATCACTTATGATCAATGATTTTACCACATGGTTAATTAAATTAAATATATAAGGTCACACATAATCGAATGATGGATATTTAGTTGAGTCAAAACTGAATAAGATTCGGTCCGAATAAAATTCGGTTCAATCCGCGCCTGAGTAAGATAGATTGAATAAACACAACGAGGGTGAATCCATAACAATGTCTCATGAACATTCGCTTTTAGTTTTTAGATTTTACCCACGGACTAAAGCCCAATAACATCTCTCACTATAAAAGAAAACCCCATGAGATTTTTTTCATTATATCATTTTCATTTCATTTTGTATCAAAAATATAATAGTTTTTGATTTAGTTTCTAATTATGTTACCTTTAGACAACTGTGTCAACGATGGTTTACCCTTATTTTGCCAACTCTGTTGGAGTCTATCAATTAAATCAATTGAATTGACTCATATTGACTAAAGGTTTGGTTGTTTCGAACCAATTTATTCTTAATCAGGAATCATAACGTCTTACTAGAGATCACTTATGATTAATGGGCTCTAACCCATGGCTGAATAAGAATAAATCTAAAGGGTCACACACAAAAAAGTATGAGATATTAAATTGAATGAAAACTGAATATGATTCGGTCCGGATATGATCCGGTTCAACCCACGTCTGATTTGGATAAACCAGATGGGTTAATCCATGGGTATGATCGATAGATAATACCCACTGGGTCTGACCCACAGACGCAGACCCGGTAACCCAGCTGATGGGCTTGGCCCGCAGGGCGAAGCTCATATCTCATTATAAATAGAAGTTTAGGGTTTCTACTTCAGGATTACAATTCTCGTTATATGATAACGGAAACACTAGTGTGTGAGGTTAGAGTTTATCCAGAAGGGAGCTAGTACTCCAGCCAGACGTGGTATTCCACACTTGTGTGTGGATACCGTTAGAGGTGCGTCGTCTGTCGCACGAAGAAATCGAGACAACGAAACAAGGTAACATGGTATTACTTTTGTCTAATTTTTGTACTCATTTTCTTTTGGGAATTCTCAATTCAGATCCAGATCTATATCTCAGATCTATAACAAGGTAACATGGGAATTTTCTTTTGGTATCTGGTAATTCGGATTATCATAAAAGCCATGAAATTGGTTTTGTAGTGTTTCGGATCCGCTTGGTTCGGAAATTCAAATTGACATTTGTATGGGTGATTATCAACAGACTCCACCAACCGTTGTTGAACAATATGGCAACATATCCCACTTTCGCAGCTGACCCGGCCTACACAAAAGCAAATCAAGGTCATCAGTACCGGTTTGCTGGAAAACCAAATTCAACATTCCTATTTTGCTTGAGAATATGGTCATTGTATAATTATTCGCACGACGCGTTGTGAAGTAACCCCAAATCGTTGATCTTATCTGCGGTTTTGTCTTATTTCGAATATGTAAAGTTTTTTTTCTAGTCGTTCGCATTGAATAGTTTCTCTGTCTTCTCTCCACCCACCGCTCTCTGTCGCCCCGCATAAGTTGACGATGCGGTCCCAACCTATCCTGATTGCCGCGCCTTCCTCCTCTCGCTATCAGCCTTATCATCTTAGCCCACGTTTGATAGTCGAGATTAGAAGTGGGATTGGATAATTAATAACACTTTATCGTGTTTGGTTCAAACCAAGATAAGTATTAATACTTAAGTGATAGATTTTAATTTTAAAATTCAGGATTATTTATCCCACTAAAATAGGTGAGATTATTTATCTTGTTACTATTAATACTTGGATTACTACCAAACGTACCCTTAAGGTATAATCACAATCAATTTTAGGGTTTTATTTTGATAGATTAGATTTGTGATTTAGGATAATTTTTAGGGGAAAAACCCAAAAGGGGCCCTGAACTACCACCGCTTACCCAATTGCGGTCAGAACTACCATGATTTCCAAAAAGGTGCAATGAAAAAAAAATTGGACTGATTTTGTAAATTAAAATTTACCATTATATTCCAAACCTAATATTATTATTAGACTTAAATTTGTGTGCAAAAATTACGTCATTTAGTTATCAAAAGACGTTGTTTTCTTTATGTGCTTAAAATGATATAATTTATTTTGATAACCAAACGACGTAATTTTCGCACACAAATCTAAGTCTTGTAATAATATTAGGTTAGGAATGTAATGGTAAATTTTATTTTAGAAAATCAGTCCAATTTTTTTTTCA
>NQLW01000095.1:1787939-1815513 GCA_002312845.1 Kalanchoe fedtschenkoi
AAGGATGAGAGAAAAAAAATTTGATTGATTTTCTAAAATAAAATTCATCATTACATTTCAAAATTAATATTATTATAAAACTTATATTTACGTGTGAAAATTACGTTGTTTGTTTATCAAAAAACGTCATTTTCTTTATGTGCGCAAAATGATATAATTTATTTTAATAACCAAACGATGTAATTTTTCCACACAAATCTAAGTCTTATAATAATATTTGTTTAGGAATGTTTATTTTAGAAAATCAGTCCAATTTTTTTTATCGCATGTGAATTTTATCATAATTCATCACTGCATCCATCAACCTCAAACCCAGAAATAATTCCAATTCATAAAGAAAGATCAACAATAAAAAAACAACGCTCTCATTGTTTCTCCTTGTAGATTATACACTCATTTAATCAATAGCGTACATTCCCCTGAAAAGGCATGTAATCGCAGAGCGTTGCCATTAAAAATCACAAAATAAATCGAAAATTGCAAAATACTGGTGGAGGAAGTAACTGCGGAGATCAGAGGTTGGTTAAGGTTAATCGGTCACGGTGAAGTCAGAAACACGGACCAAAATAGTACTCATCACATCTCAAATCGACCCATCAAATCCTCAAAAAAAATTAACAATTCACAAAATGCAAAACGAGGCACACATAAGTATTCGACATATCGGAATCATCAGAGACTTAAATACTATGAATCATGGACGGAATTTAAATCCATTCATATTGTTGCAGTTATGTTTCTCTTCACCTGATTCCAGCTTCGTCATCAATAAACCAGAGAACTTTACAAGAAGTAAATAAGCAGCGAAATCAAACAGCTGAGGCGCTCTTAACACCACACAAAACGCCATTGAAGCCGGCCGAGGTAAAATCTGGGGAAGATCGATTTGAACAGAGAGAGAGTTTATAGCTGCAGCAGAAGAAATTCAAACCCTATCTCAATCTGCGAGGTCGTAAGAAGACGAACTTGTATTGGGCTGGGCCGATAGAATATTGGGCTTTTGAATTATTTTATTGGGCTATTACTTTTTTCTCAGTTCATGTTGCTTAACTGAGCCCAATCGTCAAAGCTTCATTCTTATTGAAACGGCATCGTTTTTTGTAAAATTTAACTTCATACTGACGCTTAATCGTAAGTCCACGGTGATAAAAAAAACGTTGTCGTTTAGGTTCCTAATACGTGATTGTTGGCGTCTTGCTTGTAACCATTTTTGAACCGAAAATCTCAACAATCGCAATCCCTAAAACATCACATCCTCAATCACCTCAAACTCATCTTCACAGCACAATTGCAACCAGCGGATCAAAATCCTAAAACCCAAATCAAATCGCGCAGTCTGGCTAGCTTTCCAATCACCGACAAACATCTCCGAATCTCCACCCACATTATCATCAACAGCAACAAAAACCCAGTTCAAGAAACAACCCCAAATCGACAGCAACTAGAAAAATCTGCTCTGTGCTCTCAGTCATTTGACTCGTCTCCTTGTGGAGCACTTTTTGTTTTTGTCTCTGTTTTTCTTTTACCCATTTTTTTTCCCGTCAACCTCGTAACTCCCATAGAATATGTTTTCTGTGCAATTTTGTCTCCGAGCTGTACTCTATCTCTCTCTCTCCTCACTAACTACAACAACAACCCTAGCAGCAGTCAAGCAGTCAGCAGCAGCATCAACTAGCTCATTGGTCTCCTCGCCCCAGTTCAAATTTTGAATCACAACCATCCATCACCTCCCCAGATTCCCCTCGCTCTCTTTCTCCCGCCCGCGTCTCGCTCGCCCTTTGACCGCCTCGTCGACCCAACTTCCGCACGCCAGCTCACTCCCCATTATATAAGCAGACAACCCATTTGGTTTTTTCTGTGGGGACTTTGGTCGAACACTGTTCACGCAGCTATGAGCAAGGCGTCCGGCGGCCGTGGATGCGAGTGCGTCGCCAGCGTTTTGGAAGATCTGAGCTTTTCCGGCAGCTCCGCATCTGGGTCTGGGAAAACTCTATCTGGGGATGGCAAAGGTGAGACCTTTATGGACTGCGCTGACGCTGATAGCCATAGCATGAGTGCCAGTGTGAGTATTAGTATGTGCAGCGGGTCTGATTTCAGCGTGAAACCGGAAGATGTTGAGGCTGAGGTTGAGGTTGATACAGGTGGTGAAGCTTCAGCTTGTGGAAGCTTCAGCAGCATAAGCAATCGATACAGCTGCAGCAGCAGCGTAGAAGAGAACAACAACGAGGCCAGTTTCCGAATGTTCTGCCCTTCGAAGCCGCATAAAGGCAGCGACGCCAGGTGGGAGGCGATCCAGCGCGTCAAGTCCCGCGACGGGGCTCTCGGGCTCGGCCACTTCAGGCTGCTGAAAAAGCTCGGCTGCGGCGACATCGGCAGCGTCTACCTGGCCGAGCTCAGATCGAATAAGTGCCTGTTCGCCTTGAAGGTGATGGACAAGGGGATGCTAGTCGGGAGGAAGAAGCTGGCCAGAGCTCAGACCGAGCGCGACATTTTATCCATTCTCGACCATCCTTTCCTCCCCGCGCTCTACTCCCATTTCGAGACCGAGAAGTTCTCCTGCCTCCTCATGGAGTTTTGCTGCGGCGGAGATTTGCACACGTTGCGTCAGAAGCAGCCCGCCCGTCATTTTTCAGAAGTCGCAGCCAGGTAAAAATTACAACAGAAGAAACTCACTCATACTGAAATATATGCTTACCATTCCGACATTTTTAAGGTTTTTTTTTTATCTTTTTTTGCAGGTTTTATGCGTCGGAGATACTTCTGGCGCTGGAGTATCTGCACATGATGGGAGTGGTGTATCGAGATTTGAAGCCGGAGAATGTGCTGGTGAGGGAGGACGGGCACATCATGCTCTCCGACTTCGACCTCTCGTTGAGATGCGTGGTGAGTCCCACGCTGGTCCGGTCCTACACGCAGCCCGCCTGCGCAATTTCGGGGTCCTGCGTCGAGCCAGTGTGCAAGGCGTCGATTTGCATCGACCCACCGTGCCTTCAGCCCTCCTGCTTCAGGTCCTCGTTCCTCCGGCCCAGACCGGTGAAACTGAAGAGGGAAAAACTCGCCGCCCATTCCTCAGCCTCATTGCCCGTTTTGAACGTGGAGCCTACGGCCGCTCGCTCCATGTCCTTCGTGGGGACTCACGAGTACTTGGCGCCCGAGATCATACGAGGCGACGGGCACGGGAGCTCCGTCGACTGGTGGACTTTCGGGATCTTCCTCTTCGAAATGCTGCACGGGAAAACACCATTCAAAGGTAGTGGTAACCGGGAGACGCTCTTCAACGTGGTCAGCGACCCGCTGAAGTTCCCCGAGGGATCCGGCATAAGCTACGCAGCCAAAGACTTGATCCGATCATTACTCGTCAAGGACCCGAAGAAGCGATTGGGGTTCAAGAGAGGCGCGACGGAGATCAAGCAGCATCCATTCTTCGAATCCGTCAACTGGGCGCTCATCCGCAGCACGCACCCTCCTGAGGTTCCTAAACCGGTTGATCTCACCGTTTTCGACCAGACGCTGAAAAGCTCATCGGCTCGGCCGGATGCTGCCGGAGCGGATAACTCCTATGAATCCTCAGGGCCTTATTTGGACTTCGAATTTTTCTAACATTGTTAGTTTCATTGAAGTAGAGAAAGATTGTGTAGCTTTAAAATTGGTTAGCTTATTGTGTCATTGGAAATTTTCGCATCATGTCTTCATTGGCACAATGCTTCAATATGGACTCAAAACACTAGACTTCCAGACCTTTTCATTATATTTTAGATGAGGGGAAAAATCTAAAAGAGACTCTCAACTATCACTAATTATCCAATTGCGGTAAGAATTATCACGATTTCTAAAAATGTTGCCATGAAAAAAAATTGGACTGATTTTATAAAATAAAATTTACCATTACATTTCAAAACTAATATTACTATAAGACTTAGATTTGTGCGTGAAAATTACGTCGTTTATTTATCAAAAGACGTCACTTTCTTTATGTGCGTAAAATGATATAATTTATAATAATAAACGACGCAATTATTGCACACAAATTTAAGTATTATAATAATACTAGTTTAGGAATGTAATGGTAAATTTTATTTTAAAAAAGCAGTCTTTTTTTATCGCACCCTTTTTAGAAATCGTGGTAGTTCGGACTACAATTATGTAAGTGATGATAGTTCAGGGCCCCTTTTGAGTTTTATCCCTTTACATTATACATATAATATAACTTAGAACATTTATTTTATTATTTATATAACAAGTATTTTAGTAAATAAAATAGTTTATAAATTTCATGAACAAGATAAATTTGAACTTAATCAAACCATTGAGTTTGACTCGATTTGATTTTCTAAATGTAATGGTTCGGTTTGATTTGAAAATTTCAAACCAATTAGGAACAGTTCAATTTGATTTTTTTAATAAAAATCAAACCGAACCAAATTGTTACATCCCAATTGAAATATATATATCCGTTATTATATGTGCTCCCAACAAAATTCAGACGTCACGAATAAAATGTCTAACATATCTTACGAATTGAGCCAAAATTTTACTGATTTTCACCTTGCATATTTGAAAAACACCATTTGTTAGTTAGGGCAATAAAGGGGGTATGGAAATTTGCTTTATAAAAGTGGTTTTGCTTTGTGAAAAAGGGGCATCAAAATGCATATGACTTTTGTTGGGACAAGGCTGTTCCAAGCTGTTTTGTTACACTCTGTAAAGCTCTCAATTCACATCTACACAACACTGTTTATATGCATTGATAAAAGGGTGGTCCTATGCTTGTGGGCCTCTAGATTAAAGTGCATGTTTTGGAGGAGTGTAAAGTAGAGTATAATATTAATTATATGCTAGACATTTAAAAATCAGCATTATTATAAATAAATAAATATCAAATAAATAGTACTGCAACCAAACATGCACTTTAAAGATTTTTTTTTCCGAATTCAATAATTCAAATCAATAAGGTGTTGGCTTAGTGATTTGTGGTGTTGTCTATAGTTCATGGGTTCGTACCATCATATACTGCATATACGTTTGGATACGCTCAGTCCGGTTCATGAAAAAATGAAAAAAAAATCAACAAATCAAATCTTTGTCTGGAATCTGAAGAAGTCACTTTAAGTACAAGTGTCAGAATGCCAAGCTGGGGAATGTCCTGTAGATTGGGACATGCACTTTGCAACCCAAATTCTCAACTCCACCTTAGAGAATATCTGGCTGCATATTTGTCCAACTCCAACTCAATTCATATTCATATTGTGAGCTTGCAATTTCTTTTCAATTATTTCAATAAAAATGATGCTCGCTCTCTATTTTATTATTGAGATTTTAAATCAAAAGTTGTGTTTAATTCACTTCATCTTTTCAATAAATTTCCATCAATCTTCTAATTAGAAAAAACTATTTTTTTATTTTAAAAATATATTGTCGTCTAAATCTACTTCTTTGAGTTTAATTATGAAAAAAACTAATAATTGTTCGAATGAAATTCTTTAGAAATGGGATGTTCAGCCGAATATGATATAGTAAATGCACCTAATCGGTCGAGTATAATTTTTTTAACTGATTGTACTCGGCCGTGTACAACTCAGGTTCACTTGCGATTTGCCTCTAGTTGTGTAATCGGTCAAATATAATTCTATTCGACTGAGTATACTTAGAAATCTTCCAAACCCTTCACTTTTTTTGCTTGTTCTAGCTCCAAAATATTCATTTTCACTCCAAGTCCTATATTAAGTTTTTTTTATAAAATGAACATAAAACACACAAAATAGTGGTAATATGATTCGAGTATGCTCAAATCACTAAACAATTGATTTTTTAAACATGTGTATTTTTTTTATTGAAATTACACCCTTAGAATCTTCGACAAGGGCGCCATCTTGGCAGTGTAGTATTTTACCCCATACAAGAGTGAAAGATGAATAGAAAGTATAAAAAAAGGAATAAGTTTTGATTGAACACAAAGAGCGTTTAGTTTATCTGAGCTCTAATATTTTGTAATCTAACAATTTAATTCTAAATGGATCAAAGGTTTGGGGTTCTCATTTATTAGATAAATTTTCATGGAGTTTACTTTACCTAAACAATCCAAGTGTTTGTACACATGTATAAGTTACTTTACTTACTATGTCAAGTCCTTATTACATAAGTGTGCTCACTCGAGTTCACGTGTCTATATCCAGCTCCTAATTTTTTTTCAAACGCAACGTAACTACCGAGGAAAAAACTCTTTCATTATATATTGTTGATTCATCTCACAACACCGGTTAGAAGGATACAACATCTAACTTCCTGGAGATGCATAAACTAGTGCATGGACTCCTATTCATCCATTTATAGTAATCTCTTATTCGAAAATTCAGTTATCGGGCTCAAATGACTGCAACTGCAACCATGGTAAGCAACGAAGCAACTCCAATTACCCCCATTCTTGATTAAAAACTTTGCATGTGGGACATATTATATCTCGATTTTGCCTCCCCTACTTTATTTCCTTTACAGCCTTCGATTATCGTAAATTCAGTAGATTCAGTATAATAGTTTACATATTATAGTAGAATAGTTTGAGACAGACATATGTAGATTCAGTAGCAATTCGTAGATGTTTATGTGGTAGCCACTGAGGCATCTCCATAAATTCTCTTAAAGTAAAGAGTTGAAATTTTAAAAAACTCCATATCTGTGAATCTACAAACATAAATTTTGAGTGACTTTCTCACTATAAAAGAGAGGTTCATATGTTTAGCTAATTCTAACTCAGTAAGAAATTGTAGCCATGACATACAACAATCTAGATATGACATTCCTCGTACCCAAGTGCATCATGGACCATGACAAGGTCGTTATTTCCCTTAGCCAAATAAACGGATACGTATCAACTCTATATGCCCAAAAGTGTCTTAGTAAACATGTGCCCACAATCACTAATAATCAACAAATAGAAGAAAAGCTTTAAGGGTGTGTTTGGTTTCTATTCTATTTTCCACTTGTTTGTTTAGTATGAAAAGTTTAAAGAAAAATGTCATTTCCTATTGTTGTTAATTAAAATTTTACATACAATTTTCCATCAAACTTTTTTTCATGGAATTTTCCATTGAAACCAAACAAAGAATTTCTCTAACTTTCCGCCTAATTTTCCTTTTCATGAAACTTTCTCTAAACCAAACAAAGCCTACAGCATGCTTCCAAGTAAAATGAATGTATGCTTATTTACTTAACTGGTTGTTTATATCACAACGTAAAACTATATAACTGAAGGCTGACTCGCTGTGATGATATTTGCTGAATTTTATAAAGTAAGTTATTATAAAAAAATATAACTACAAAATGTAGGGAATGTGTGTGTCCTTGGTGTTACTTTTGCTCACTTGATTGATTGTTTAATTTAATATCAATTTTAGAAATATTTTTAAAAAAATAAAGTTGAACGTCCTAAAGTGGGATGCATTTTAGTTCAAAATTCTATTTCATTATGACATTTGTATGTAAGTCACGGCGTAATTTTAATTCTATATCTCTCAAGTTTGGTATTAGTATTATTATATTTAGTTAATATATTTCAATATTTAACTAATAATTACTATTTGAAACTTTATAGTTTTATGTTACATTAAACTAACTGTTTAGCATAAGTGTGGTTACTAAAACTTAAAAATAAAAATATATATTTTAATTTAATCTTTTACTTAACTTATTTAAGATAGCATCTTATATCCTATTTTTCTTAATTTAGATATGTATTTAAGGACAATACATAAAAATGACATCAGCTGTTTGATGGGCTTTGATCTCGGCCCATTAAGAATGGTGTAACTGTAGTTGTAAGTTTAAGTTCTTCTTATTTACTATTTCTAAATATGACGTCAGCTGGTTCATGGGCCTCAATTTAGGCCCAACCGTCTATTTCGAGCCCATGTAAACTGCCGTTACTCTTAACTGTTACATGTTCCACTTTGAACCAAAATGAGAACAAGTATTTAAGGCCGTGTTTGGTTTGCGGAATGTAGTGTGGAAAGTTCCATAAGATGGGGAATTAGAGAAATTTAGATTCTAAAATTTAAGAAAAAATAATTACAAAACAGTATAAAAATAGAAAATAATATATTTTCTACCTTTTTCCTATAATATTCAAAAATAATAATTCTGAAAAATTATATCATGTAACTATAATTCATTTTTTAAATAAAAAACACAAAATAAAAATTTTGCTCAATTTTACGTTATTTATTTATTTATTTTTTATTGTTCGCTTGGTGAAGTCAAAAACGCGTTTTCGAAAATCTCCTAACGCTCGCGCGATCGGTTCGCTGCGGAGTCGACGCCGCCATGGATTCTCGAGCGATTGCTTCACTCCTCATCGCCACCGTCCTCCTCATCGCTTTCCCTATCGTCTCCCATTCCTCTCCACGACGGCCTGAAGTCAATCACTCGTACGGATCAGCTCTCAATCTTCGTTGAATTTGATTCTTTTTTAGTTCTTGTTGTTGAATTTGTGCGTTCTGATGACGTCGTCGTGTGATCCTTAATTGCTGCTGGTTATTGAAAATTTTGGTTATTTTTGCTGGAATTTTGACCTTGATTTCAGGAGTGGATCGGTGATTAGGTTGAATAAAGGCGCTGTTGATCCATCCAGAGTCACCCAGCTCTCCTGGCACCCTAGGTTTTAATTTTCAATTTTCAATTTTTTATGATTTTATTTTATTATGATAGGTAAGTGAATGTGAATATTGTTAACTGGTTGGAAATGTGCAGGGCGTTTGTCTACAGGGGATTCTTGTCGGATGAGGAGTGTGATCATTTGATTGCGCTGGTGAGTTAGGGCTCTGCTGAATACAGAGCGTTATGGTTTTGAGATACGTTGGTAATTGTATGGTGAAGTGATGTTAATTGTCTGGTGTTTTTGGGTCTCAGGCGAGGGATAAATTGGAGAAGTCGATGGTTGCAGACAATGAATCGGGAAAGAGTGTGGAGAGTGAGGTGAGGACGAGTTCTGGGATGTTCCTACACAAGGCTCAGGTGAGCTGGTTTTGTAAACTTATGAGACTTGATATTATTATCTGTCACCCTCTTCTTCAATGTGGATCTATCTAGTGGTAAATGATATGCTTTCTGGCGACGAGGCTGTTGCAGGTTCTTCGTGACATTGTGTTGTTAGCTGACTTCTTAATGCCAATGGCTCATTCCTGAATAAACACTAATAAGCCTTTCATGAAGTTAGGAATTCATATATGGTTATTTGTGAATATGCTTCGTGCCTTCCAAAGATTTTTTTTTTTGTACTGGCCTTTTTTCATTTCATGTAGCTTTTGATACAGAACCAGCAATGCAGTGCATGCTTCATTTTGGTCTACATCACTTTGGTGCTAACTTTCTAACATCATACCGGTGTTACAACTTCATGGTAAAAATGGAACAAGAATAAAAATGGTTTTGAGATTAGTTTTTGTGTGCTATAAGAATTGACATTTGTTTCACTTTGAATCTAGTGTTGTTGTCTGAAACCAGGCACAATACATTTTGTGAGGACTTTTGGGATGTGATGAGATCCTTAATTAATTTCAATAGTCCATTTTGATCCTATCAAATCAATAAGTTTAGTCAATATTTTGGTCAATCATGCTTGCATCTCATCAGATTTTTTTGGCACTCATTGGCCACCTGACTTATATATGATTAACTTCCCTTTTCATACTAACAGGATGAAGTAGTTGCTGGAATCGAGAAAAGAATTGCTACATGGACATTCCTTCCCGAAGGTAAACTTTTTTCAGTGGTTTTTCTCGGGGAAACAACTTTAAAGAAGTTGCTCAACGAATGTACTCCATGATCAGAAAATGGGGAGAGTATGCAAGTTCTGCATTACGAGAATGGTCAAAAGTATGAACCCCATTACGACTATTTCCAAGACAAGGTTAATCAAGAACTTGGCGGCCACCGAGTTGCTACTGTGCTGATGTACTTATCAAATGTTGAGAAGGGCGGGGAGACAGTCTTCCCGGATGCAGTGGTACTCAAAATTACAACAACACTATTTGGGCTGAAATTTGTGAAGAATATGATTAATATGCATTTCTCTATACTAAACGTTTTTCTTGCAGGAGAAACTATCTCAACCAGAAGATGAAAACTGGTCTGATTGTGCCAAGACCGGCAATGCATGTAAGCTACATTTACCATTAGATCCAACTGTTCATTGCGTTTGAATTAATTTGAACTCAGTAACATATGTTTGGCTTTTTACTTGCAGTGAAGCCCTTAAAAGGAGACGCCTTGCTGTTTTTCAGCCTCCACCTCAATGCTACAACCGATCCCAGCAGCTTACATGGCAGCTGTCCAGTCATCAAGGGTGAAAAATGGTCCGCGACAAAGTGGATCCATGTAAGATCCTTTGACGAAATCCTACCGTCCGGAGACTGTAGGGATGAAAACGAGAATTGTGAACGGTGGGCTGCGCTTGGTGAGTGCGCTAAGAACCCTCTCTACATGGTTGGCTCAGACGATGCCGCAGGATTTTGTAGGAAGAGCTGCGGCGCGTGCTCGTCATAACAACCAAGAATCAATCAGGCTCTCTACTTCCTTGTTCCGAGCTCAAATGAGTTTCTTATTTGCATGAGATCGAATACTGTGCATAGCGGGACTCTCACCCTAGGTTAGAATTATGTGTGAAAAACCTTACAAATTTTGAATTATAAAAATTATCAAATTCCAAAATTTTAAATAAAAAAATCTTAAACTCTAAAATCCTTAAAAATAGTTAAAATTATACTCTGAATCTAATTTAATTAAACTAAAAACTAATTTTTTTTATTCTGTTTACGCAAGAGATTTGGCTGTCAATGGCACAAATAAAAATTCACTTAATAAAATAAAATTATATCATTTTGGGTTTGGATTGCTGCTTTTCACTTGTCATTCTCTTAATTTATTGAAATATAAATTCGCCGATCACTTGCACACAAAATTTGTATGTAAATCTTACAATAAGTATTTCAGGCTTTACTTGCTCTTAAATTAGAACACATCAGCTGAGAGTAGAGCAAAACTGGCATTGGCAGCTGCAACTGAAGCTGTCATATGCAAACCATAAAACAAAATCATGATGACAGCTGATCTTAAGAGTAGAATGCTAGCGTAGTGTGGCGACTCCTGGATGGAATTTCAGCCGGTTTGGATCACTCAGTGTCAGTGACAGTATAGTTTGATTAATGAATCAGCACCGGCGGTGAATAACCAGGGCTGTCGTGGATGGAATTTACAGTCGTTCACTCCTGCACAGACATGATAAGTTTCTCTGATCAGAAACTTGAAGGCTTACATGGACAGCATTTAAAGAAACTAGAGTAGGTTATGGATCTTGTTTTGTTTGAAAAATGCCGAAAACAATAGGGAACAGAAATGAGAAACAGCGGACTGAAAACTTGTGTAAGTGTAAGAGTACTGACTGACCTCCTTCTTTAGAGCTTGTGTGCCCTTTAAGCACTTCTAGTGGAACTATGAGAGGGTTTTGGTTGAGATCTGAGTAAACCATGCCATGGAAAACATACGCTGAGCAATCGTGGGAAGACGTTGCAAATATTGGGTATGACCGATGGAAAGCAACGTTTGTGATGTCCTTTGAGTGGCACCTGAGAATTCCAAGATACTAGTGTCAACAAAAATATTCTAGTGAAATGAACATCAGACACCGGCATATGATAAATCTTCGATCAAGTATGCATCGGTTTAATCTAATAAGAAGAAAGTTGGAGATGCTATACTTGAGAACTTTGTATGGCTTAGATGAGAGATCCATGTCAAACCAACACAATTTTCCATCGTTGCTGCCCACGATGACGTTATCACCTGCAAAGGAGCATGGGTGAGTAAGCAAAAGAAAAATACTTGACAATTTAAAAGAAAAACACAGCTTGGCATTTAAAAGAATGCATAGAAAGACGAACAATTTAAGCGTGAACAGTGAAGTCAATGACTTGTGTAGCGATATCTGTAACATATACATACCCCCTGGATGAATTGCAATCGAGGAAATTTCACGAACTCCGGATTCCAGTTTCTTAATAAGCTTTTTCTTCACCAAATCATAAGCACGGACAGTCTTCTTGGTAGCAATAAAGAATATAGAACGAGTTGGGTGGAATATAGATGTGACTGGAAGTCCATGTAGCTTGAACGGTATCTTTTGGGTGAGCTTCTTTGAGAGCTGGTGTATAAGTACTGCTTTTGATTCACGTATCAACTAATCAAGGTCACAAAATAAATACAATTCTTTTTGAAGCCAGATGTGAAAATACTGATAAAAGATTAGAAATAGGAGTAATTAAATAAACTGAATGAACTCATATAATTAAAAGGATATCAGCTGGCATTACTGTAGAAAAGTAATCTCCTTTTCGGTGCCACTCTACAGAGGTGACAGACTGCAAAAATGCACATATGAATTTCAGCAAAAGGTTATAACGACAGGCGAAACATATAAATGAATGTGAAGCACCTTAAAGTGTTCAAGTTTGATTCCACCATATTTATCATCTTTCAACCAGCTCATAATGGATTTGCTATCATCTGAATGCAGGCAACACTGAATAATATCAGCATTGAATTACGGAAATATTCGTGCTGCTATAGACATTTACTGACCAGATTCATCAGGCTGAGTAGCTGGACCAACATGTAGAAGGTCTTCAATCGTTTTCTGCTGTTCATCGGTCCCAAGTCCAGTGTTCAGAACAAATACCACATGTCCCCTGTGAATGTCAACAAGCAGCAATGATAACAAAGTTAGAAACCAGCATCTCAGATTCAAAATTAAAACTGCGCCAGAGAAATAGCGTGAACGAAGTTGATGAGGCCTACACGACAGCTGCAACAATAGGTTGTTCTGACAAGGGATTCCAAGCCACGTATTGAACAGATGAACCAAGTTCCCATACTTTTACACATCTACCAGTTTCCACTTCCCATATGCGCACCGTTCCATCAGTGGAACCTTTAGAATACCACAAAAAACAAAATCCATTTTAAGAAAAAAAGGGGTTCTACATTTCATCAAGCTATCTGGTTAAGGGAAAAAAACACCGCAACTACTCATACCTGATGCAAACCACTGCCCGGAAGAGTCTGTTGAAATCGACAAAACTGGACCAGTGTGGCCTTTGTATTCAAGATAACATATATTTGGGTAAGGCCTAAGATCTTTCTTATTGGGAAGTTTTGGCTTCAATGACTCTGGATCAATGTTAAGCTGCAGTAAAGAAGCAATACACAGAGGTTGAGCTAGTCTAATTACCAAATTGAAAAAAGAAACGTTAAATTTCGGAACTCTCAACTGCATTCTTTGAATGCTTTTGAATTACGAGATGCAAGCTTACCCTCTTTCTCCGGACTCTAGGACACAAATATAGATCCAAACAGCGTTGGAACGTGTCTTTGAGAGCGTTCTCATATGCTGGTACACTTTTCAATGAAGTGAATCTACAAGAAGTTAAAAAAATAAAGATGATGCAGACTCCATAGTGATTAGACCCTAGGAAAAAAAAGAGAATGCCGCATTTCTATATACCTTTTGGGAATAAAGGTGGGACGATCTTCCTCAAACATTAACTGATAAGAGTCGATCTCTTCCTGCGTTGGGATATATTCAAGAGATGGATTGTATGATTCTTCATGGCCTGTGTTAGGTAGAGAAATTAGATTTGTATCTCAAGTGAAAACAATTTAATCTGACTACCACATAGTTCAAAACACATGGCAGCGAGCCTATACCTGGCAACTTCATTTTTGGCGGAGGAATATATGCCAACCCACCAGCCTTCCCAATAGAACCAGAGTCATCTCCCCATAAGGGAACAATCCTTTTTTCTTCCTTTGGTTGGTCAAGTTTGATAAGTCCCTTGCGGATTGCTCTAACATACTTGACAATCTGCAGGTTCACCATAATGAATGAAAAACATTATAGTGGTAATAAATTAAATATAAGTAACAGCAAGGCCACGAACCACTCAAACATGGATATTAAGTAGAAGGATACATGTGAGAACTTCACGAGGAAGTGCACAATCCAAACCATTACAGAAAAAGGGAGTGATATATTACAAGAAGGCAGTAGTGAATGATATCAAATGGCATACGGGTCGTGCCTAGGAAGTAGGGCCTAGATCTAAGAATCATAAAAGATAACAAATGTACTGACTTTGAAGTGATCGGCCACTGACTAAAAATGTACTGAATTTCTGATTAGAATGAAAAAAATAAGTTTTTATCAAAGATAAATATAAAAAACAAAAACCGGATCGTACATGGGTTATAAAAGTATGAGAAGCACGCAGAAGTATGCACCTTTTTTCTTTCCCATTTTGAATCAATAAACCGCCGCTTTGGTTCAGGCGCATTTGATAGAGGGTGCTTACCATCATGTTGAAACCAATCAATATAAGGCTGCACGAAGTACATGGAAAATCAGTTGTGCAGAGGAGATTGAATCTAAAGTAAAAAAAGTATTATCATGTATATTATAATGAGAGCAGATATGAACCGCGTGAGGATCAAAGTCAGCATGTGGTGCTTTCCCTTGCATCATTCTTTTGATAAATTTTATTTCCTGCTTCGTTAATTCTACTTCCTCATCATTGTAATCATCGTAGATCTTGCGCCTGACATTATGAACAAATGAGTATAACATATAGGTTAACCGGAGCTAAAATTCTGCCTTGCAATTTGCACGAAGACATGCAGATGAAAACTGAAATTCTAATGGTGCTTTCTTATGAACTCAGAGTAAAAACTGGATGCAAATTTCTATTCCCATACTTCACATGCGTCAGAGTACATTTGAACCTACTCGACATTCCGTTTATCAGTATGAGTGTGAACATTTAAAGTTTTAATTCATGCTTTGGGATGAACTCTAAACATATATCTAACATTGTCTATGGAAAAAGTAAAGGATCAATGCGGAAAGGAGCAGACCAAAAATCTTACCAATTTTCAGAGTCATCTATACTAGCCAAAAACGAATCCAACTTATCCAGTCTTTCCTTCTTCTTGATCTTCCTCCCGGCGATATCATACCCAATGTGTTCCTCATCTTTATACCACTCTAGCGGAACATCGCCAACTGTGTTCAGAGGTGGAACCTACCAAAGATAACAGCCACAGCCACTTCAAATAACATACCAAAACAACATCATCACGCAACTTCAATCACAATTCTAATACAAGAATTCTATCAATCAACCTCGTCTTCAGACGAATCACTCTCTTCTGCAGCTCCTTCATGATTTCTCTCATCATCTTCATCCTCATCATGCCGCTCAACTCTTCCACCACCGTTAGCTTCAGCTTCATGCTCATTCGATTCACTGCCAACACCTCCATCCCCATTACCCTAAAATTCACACAAAACAAAACAAACCAATTTTAATTTATCTAAAAAACGCAAAAAATAATTGAAAAAATTGGCATGAAAAGTCTAAATCCGAAATCGGCCCACGCAAAAAACCAGTGAAGCTCAGAATAGCTTACATCATCGCCATAAAACTGCGTCTGCGCCCCTTTTTCGATGCTGGTGGATTCGTTCTGCGGCGTAGCTTCGTCAACATCGGTCAAGTTCTCGACTCTCTGGCTGCTGAGCTTCTTCCTTCTGCCCTTCTTCTTCAGCGAATCGACGTGAACGGACTTCTTCGTCGTCATCTTCATGTCGGAATCTGACCGCGGAGCTCCGAGCTTCAAAAATGGCTAAAGGAGAAGGAAGCGACAATTAGGGTTTAAGAGATTTTTACAGGAAGAAGATGAGAATTTTATTTTATTTTTTTATTTGAATATAAAATATAAATTAATTTTCAGATACAACGAAAAACAAATATACGAATAGCGGACATCCAAACGCCGTCGTTTTAATTAGAGTTGCTTTATAGCTCACATATTTTTAGGTTATGAACTTCAATGCAAATTTAATAGTTACAAGGAGTCCCCGTTTTTGTGAAAATTACAAATTGGTAGTACAACAGCACTTTTTCCTAAAATAATATCGTCCATTTAATGGGCCGGATTGGGCCTGTTCGACTTAATTTGGGCCAGTTTGTAGAGTCACACTTGTAGGGCTTCATACTGGGCTTATGAGTACTGCAACGTGAAGGATTTTCAATTGTAGTTTTTCAAAGGTACGTAAATTTGGTGCTAAAATTCCTAAAATAAAATTTCCCCTTTTGTGATTTTTGCCCTGACAAAATTGATTCTGAGGTGGTGCTTGGTTCGGTTCAGCGGTCCAGTTTTACTTAAAGTGTCGCTCTGAATTATAAATTGGGTTCGACAAGACCGAATCGATCAAAATCAGTAAAAAATGTCAGCAGGGTGGATCCCAAGCCAATGAAGATAATCGGCAACAACACCACCATTAGGTCGCTGTAGAATTGTTGACATATTTGATTGTTATTTATATCAAGATAACAAATCATGAATAATCAGATCGACGGTCAAATCAATTCAAATTACCAACAACTCTGACTGATTCAAGCTCTGATCTGATTTTGATAACTATGATGTTACATATAAGAATGTACCTTTGAAATGGTCTTTGTATGGAATGCAAAATCTTCAGTAGGAACCCACAAGAAAAGCACTTTGGCTCTAAGATCTCCAGCACAAGAGAAGCTTCTCCACCTCTAACTTTTGTCTCTGTCTATTGTCCAAGTAATAAGACTTTTTTTCTTAAACAAAGACATCAATCAAATTCTCACTTGCCGAAATTACCTGGAAATGTTCTATTGGCCATTCGGTGCAATCGAATTGAATTCATACCAAAATTTGAATATCATCCAAGAAATCCGAAAGCTAAAAAGTTTATAATGACATGTGACCATAGAGTTTCATTGGCCGATTTATTTTATAAACTATCCTCTTTCCATATTTTCATATCATTTGATTCATTCATCCCACTTGAAGAAAATCATAATTGTAAATCACAATTTTTCTTAAAAAAATTATAGTTTCATAAAGATGATTTTATAAAAAACAAAATCGTGATTTGAAACCGATATTTTCTTTTTTTAAAACTGCGCTTTTGGTGTTCTCTAAACTGCATTTCATCCAAAAAATAACAATTAAACAAGTGATTTCATAGAAAACAAAGTCGAAATTTGTTGAAAACCGCAGTCATGTTATACCACTGCGGCTTTCTTCAAATATGGTAACTTTAAAATTAAAAAGAATGATATGACAGCAAAATCACCAACAACAAAGTATTGGTCTAATGGTCTTGAGATTGTCTAACAACCCAAAATTTTAAGTTAGAATCTTGTTGATACCACCGTGCGCGCTTGATGATCGCCTCATGAGAATCAAAAAGAAAAAAGAAAACATCTGATTGGCCTGAATTGAAAAGCTTGTCTCCAGATGGGAGTGAAATTTCATCACTTGCATTATTAGCCAGCAATGAATCACTTGGTGGATAGCATTCCAAAGTTGAAGAAATGGAGGGGGTGGGGGAACAAGAGGGACAAAGTCAGGTGGTGGTAGTTAATCACTGTTGAGACACATGACATTGATGGGAAACCCACCACTTGGACACATACGCAGGTTGCCTTTCTGGCTGATTGGTGTCAATCATGAATCCAGTTCTGAGAAGGATTTTGTACCATTGTTCTTGAGGCTTTCTAGCTCCTAGTGAGAGAGCCTTTGTTTGATATAGTTGCCAAGCTGACCCTTTCTCACATCCTTACAAATCTATGTCAAGATTCATTAAATGCTGTTTTCTTACTCTCAACCAAGTTGGTGCACCACAGCATAAAATCGGAGACATTTCACGATAAAAAGAAACGAATTTCGTGCTACACAGTCAATTTCTGTGAGCGCTCAAAAACGGAGACGATATCATTTCATGATAAAAAGAAATTAACTGAGACAATTAACTGAAATGTCAACCAAATAAATTCTCTATTATCACAACCAATTGATGCGAGCTCAAAACGACGTCAATTTATTATAAAGAAATTAACGGAGATAGTTAATAACAATAGTTAAAAAAATGTTAACACAAAAATCTGATCAGTTAGTCGAAAAAAATCGGTTCACTTAACAGTATCTAAATTTTTGATTAACCGATTAATAAATAATGATAGTAAAAAGTACATTAAAATAAAATATAAATTAATTTAAATAGAGTTAAATATTACTATAATATTAACCTATCAAAATAGTATATTTAATATATAAATTTAAATATTAATAATAAAAATACGGTTAAATGTCTGGTTAATTAAAAACTAACCATATTTAACGATGGGGCGGCTAAATGATTAATCAAATTGATTAACGCATACTAATATTTTCGATCGGTTAACCACGTATTTGTTATTTGATCGGCTAGTAACCAAATTTCCAGCCCTACGAAGCATTACACACAGTCACACACCTAGTTTTGTTTCAAAGAGGGCATCACCTTCATTCCCTCACTATGTGAAGAAATCCAGACAAGTTTCTCGGTAAGATACTCACCGGCACACTGCCTCTGGCCTACAAAACCGGGCATCAATCAGCGTCGAAGATACTTACACGACTTTTAGAAACATTATGCAACAAAACCCGGAAAAGTATTATTAGTAAGAAAAATAAGTAGCAAATGGCACAAGTCCAAATAGTGGAACTATCACAAGATTTGAAAACTTTGGAAGCTGAAATGATTCACAAGGTTAGATGATAGAATAAGTCGATGGGTAGGGTACTAAGGTAACATGTGTAGAGCTACATGGGAAATCAGCAACCAAAACCAATAGAAAAAAACCAAGCTAATGATCTAATCGCCTTTCCTAATGGGACCCCAGAAACAATCAAGATAAAGCAAAAGATGACAAAAATTGACCTCTTCTTTCCCTCTAAAATGCTACACAATCACTTCAAAATCTCTCACCTTGCCTACCTCAAATAAAGGCCTTGCACACTTACACCCACACCCACATCTGTCCTTGAGCTCTACTCCAACTCCTTTTGGTTCATTGCTGATCTAGCAAAGATCCCAAATCCTAACAGACAATGACTTGCTAAGACATACCTGTGCATGTCTTGGAGCTCAGGCTGTCCTTTGTCTTCTCCTTCCGTAGCTTCTTGTACCTGAAGCTGTCTTGCTTTATACTTTCTGGTTCGTGGTTTGGAATGTGAGGAAACCGGAGGGGAAGGGGAGGTAGAGTGAATGGGGTTCAGGGTCAGGGTGTTGCGGCAGCTGTTGGCTGTCCTGATGTTGACGGGGGTGTCTGTTTTGGCGTGGTCTATGTTTGTGGTGACTTTACCGGAGAGGGAAGCTACCCAAGCTGCCTCACCAGCAAGAAGATTGATAGCTGAGAGAGTGAAGCATTTGGAATCGACGGCAAAAGGGAGGAGGGGCAGTGGGTTCGGTGAAGAGTTTGATCTTAATTATGTGAGCAGGAGGAGGATACCTTGTGGCCCTGATCCGATCCACAACAGGTATGTCCACACCGGTCTCCGAATTCTGAACTCAGATATCTTCGTCACTGAGTGACACTGTCTTCAGTGATCTAACCCCTTCTGAAAAAAAATGCTTTCAGTTTCTGAAGAGAAATAAAAAACAAGGTCACTTTGGCTAAACAAATTTCCAGGCAACCTTGAGCCAACACCTAGAAAAGCCTAATGTCGCTATTTCCAACCTATTCGTTTCACCGAATTTTCTAAACACAAAGAAAAACTTGCCAGAATAGGAAGATTTTTATCCATATGCATATAGCACATGGCTTGAGACTGAGAACAAGACTTCATATACGAACATCTACGCTAATTTTTTTTGTATAGTTTTCGGGTAGGAAATAATGTACGAGACGTGCACAAATTTCATTACGAAAGGTTTTCCGGTGTGTAGTGTTTCTCTTCCTTTTATGAGGACAAGAAAGCATGGAAGGAGCCAAAGAGAGTTTTCTTTAGTGGTAATCATATTCATAGCTGAAAAGCAAAGAGCTTTTTACCTGTCTGTGTACCGAAGACGTGCCTTAATTGGTGGCTTTTCGCTCCATACTCCATTCTGCGTATGGCAAATGGAATTTGGAATTAAAATCTAGGAATTCTTCCGAAAATGAGTATTAATATTATGGCCTAAACTCACCTCTGAGTGTAAGTTTCTTCAGGAGATTCGTCAGGCTGAGAGTCCCGCCAGCACGGCATTGATCGCCCCAACTCGGAGGAGCAATGCAGCTCGACAACTTCATACATGCATAGGGAGCTTAGCCACAAGGCGCAAGTCACTGAAAGGGAAAAGGGTGTTTGAGAAGAAGTCTCAATCAGTGTATCTCCAAAAAAAAAAAGAAGAAGAAAAATAGACAGTGTCATCATGAACATGATTACTAAAATGTCTGAGTTTTGGGTTTAGGTTATGCTTTCCGCAGCTTCATTCACTTCCGATTCAGCAATGAAATTCGATATACATTTGTACATCTACATACCTGTGTCGGATCCTTTCCTCTCGCATAACTGTTCAGAAAGTATGTCAGCATACATTTGACAGCAGATAAAAGGTTAGAAGTCTAAAGCTGAACAGATAATTTAACGCTGCTGGCAAAATGAAATCGAGCAAGAAATGACATTCCATGTTCCAAACTTGAGAAAATAAAAAGGTTATGAATAGAAGAACAAACTATATAAACAGACAGAGATCAAGTACGGATTTGCATTCTGGATCGACGATTAAATCATGCTCTCAACGACAGGCGCAACTGCGCCAAGAGCATGAGATAATTTACAACAAGGAGAGCCTTAGGGAGGGTTCCAAACTGGAAAAGTCCAATAGAAATCAATTTCCATAAAACATTAGTAAAACGAGCATAATAACATTTATTATACATGTGAGCTGCTACGAGACGGAGGAGGATGCAGAGATAACCGGCCAAATATTTAGCGAGAAAACCTTCAAGAACTCAACATACCCACACATACCACGGAGGAGCGGAGATTGTACAGGGTAACACAGCATTTTTTTAATGTCCTTCGCCTACACCTGATCACTTTCTTGCACACCGAAAATAAGAGGGAATTCATCATACTGCTCCGAGTAGCCCTGGCTCGCTCCCATGCTTTTTAAGGACTCGTAAACCTTGTGCATTGAACTACGGTCCTTCGGCCTGGGAACCACGCAGTTACAGGCTATTCGGAGAAACAGAAGAATTTCTTCATGGTACCTGGACCCAGCGAGATTTTTGTCAATTGCGTCCTTGAGCTGACCGGCGGTGGACAGTTGGGTCACCCACTCGACTAAATTCCCCTTGAAGCCTTCCTCGCCGGTGTTGACCTCAAGAGGCTTCTGTCCTGTCGCTAGCTCAAGCAGCACAACTCCAAACCCATACACGTCTCCTTTCAGGGAGGCGACCATGGTGCTTGAGTACTCGGGAGCGACGTATCCAAACTCACCCAAATCTCCGTTGACAAAGCTACTGCCGTTAGATTCTGAGGCCGTCATCAGCCTGGCCAGCCCGAAGTCCATAATCCTCGCATCATAATCTTCATCGACTAGGATCACGTTAGAGCAGATGTTTTGATGCATAATCGGGGGCTGACACCCATGGTGAAGCCAAGCAAGACCTCTAGCTGCACCAAACCCGATTCTAAATCTCGTCGGCCAATCTAGTGCAGCTCCATTCCTACGTAAAATCGAATAAAGAGTCCCGTTTGACATGTACTTGTAAACTAAAAGTTTCTCCTCTTCCACAATGCAATATCCCAAAAGGGGCGTCAAATTCGGGTGCCTGAGCTGCCCCAATCTGTTCATCTCCATACGAAACTGCTTCTCACCGAGCTTGCAAGTATTCAGCCTCTTAATCGCAAGCGCTGAGCCGTCAGGCAGCATAGCCTTGTAAGTAGTCCCAGTCCTCGTAGCGATAATAACATTCTCCAAACTGAAATTATTCGTGGCCGCCATCAAATCAGCCAACCTGATTTTGACAATCGGCTTCTGAAACAATGAAACCTGCACAAGCTTGTAAGTCCTCAACCTCAAAGCCCAGCTACTATCACCGTCTCCCCCAACCCCATACCCCTTCCTCCTCCCCCGGCCTGAATTCTCAGAGCACCACCACCACAGCCCGAACCCCAACAACAGCGACAGCGCAGCGCCAAACACCCCAGCGGCTATAATAATGGCGAGACTCTTCTTACTCAATCCACCGCATTTCCCCAACGGCCTTCCGCAGAGTCCACTGTTCCCCACAAACGCCTCCTTCCCATACTCACTCAGCCCCGAGGGAATCGGCCCCTTCAACTCATTATCCGCGACAGAAAACTCCCTCAGCCTATCCAAGCTCGAGAACTGATACGGTATGTTACCCGATAGCCTATTACTCGCTAAGCTCAGTTTATTCAAGTAGCTGCAGTTGGCGAAACTAGACGGGATGGTGCCCGAAAACACATTTCCGGATAAATCAATCGACGCCAAGTAAGGCAGCCAGGAGCATATGTCAGGAATGGAACCCGACAGGCGATTATCTGACAGATCAAGAGTCTGCAAACTGCCGCAATACTTCAAAGACTCAGGCACACTTCCGGACAGGCCGAAGCCTTTGAGCTGCAGCCCTAGCAGGCGGCTTTCGCGGTCGTTCCAGCAAGTGACGCCGACAAACTTGCAGATGTAATTAGCATTGGAGTTCGAGAAAGTCCAAGACGAGAGCTTACCCAGTGGATCGTCCAGCAAGTCCTTGATCCCTCGCAGGCACCTCACGTCGTCTTCAGCCACAGTGGCTGCCAGAGCTGAATGAAAGGAGATGATGATGAGGAGGAGGTACAAAGGGGCTGCAAATGTGGAGTACCCATTTGGATCTGATGAGGCCTTCATCGACCAGATCCGGAGATGGACAGAAAGGTGTGAGCTTTTGGGTGTCCGATTCTCTCTCTCTCTCTCTCGGCTGAAGCTAGGGTTTGGATGGGTGGGGGAGGCTGCAAGTTTCAGATAGGAAGGGGGTGGGGAAGAAGACCATTGACTTTGAAATTTGTTTTTGTTTACTAATAATGGGTGAGGTTTGAACAGGGAATCAGAGATGATGGTGGGGAGGGTGAGAGAGAGATAGGGAGAAGCTGCCAATGCCCTTGCTTGTTGGGTTGATCAGCTCTGGTTTGGGTTAATTGAGGGGTTAGTTGACTGTGGGGGGAATCCATTAAATGGCAAATAGCTTTGGGCAGATTCGGCAGTCAGTGGGAGTGGGTTGCAGGGGATTGTGTGGTTTTCACTCCTTGGACTGGTCAAAGTGAGTTAAAATTTAAGGATTACAAGTATTAATAATATACTCCCTCCGTCCTTTATTACATGTCGTTTAAGGTTAATTTGAGTAGATTAAGGTGAAGTTAATGCTAACGGTTGAACAAATTTAATGAATGAGTGGTTGATGTTTTTATAAAAAAAATTCGTGCAAAAAGTAAAATTGATAAATGATTATTGGTGGGGAATGTATTTTTTATTGAATATGATAAAGAAGTGATTAATGTTTGACATTTTAAGGTAGTTGTTGATATTAAATACGCATTGAAAATTGTTAAGTGACAAGTAAAAGTGGACAAAAAAATTCGGTTAAGTGACATGTAAAAGGGGACAGAGGGAGTAGGGTATTAATTGAGAGTTAAAAAATTTTAAGGATAAACTACAAAAATATACTATGAACTATCATCAATTTTCAAATTAACTATCTAACTTTCTAATTTTTCAATTATAGTACCGAATTTTTTAATTCTACAATTTCAGTACACTTAATATCATAGCTATCAAAACCGGACCAGAGGCAGAACCAGTCAAGGCCCCGCTTTGATCCCCGGTTCAATTATACATAATTATTATGACATATAAGAGTTAATAGGTTAATTATTGAAATTTTGACAAGATAATTGGATAGTCCGGTGGTATACATACTTGTCTAACTCTAAAAAAAATTATTTTTTAAATTTAATTTAAGTCCACTTCATAACAAATCGGTTCATATATTCGGTCCGATTCATCGGTTTCATTAAAAACCCGCCGGTTTGACCGGTTTTATCCGGTTCGTGATGCATCCCGATAAAATATATAGGGGAAAAACTCAAACGGGGCCATGAACTACCGCCACTTACCCAATTGCGGTCAGAACTACCACGATTTCCGAAAAGGGTGCGATGAAAAAAAAATTGAACTGATTTTCTAAAATAAAATTTACCATTACTTTTCAAAACTAATATTATTATAAGGCTTAGATTTTTGTGTGAAAATTACGCTGTTTGGTTATCAAAAAACGTTGTTTTCTTTATGTGTTTAAAACGATATTATTTATTTTAATAACCAAACGATATAATTTTCACACACAAATTTAAGTCTTGTAATAATATTAGTTTTGGAATGTAATGATGAATTTTATTTTAGAAAATCAGTTTAAGTTTTTTTCATCGCACCCTTTTTGGAAATCGTGGTAGTTCTGACCGCAATTGGGTACACGGGGATAGTTCAGGGGCCCTTTTAGGTTTTATCCCAAATATATATATCGGACCGGTACCTGGTCCGGTTCCTGGTCGAACCGGCCAGTCCGGTCCGGTTCTGATAATTATGCATAATAGAAAGAAAGAAATTAACATGAAATATGAGAATTAGTTTGTAAGTCCAACTATTTAGCTAGAATTTAAAAATTTGCATAAACATATCAGACACAAAATTATTTTTTTATATAAATTTTTGCATTTTATTAAGTGTATAGTACTGAAAGTGAAGAATTAAAAAATTCGGTACTGAAATTGAAGAATTACAAAATTTGGTACTTAATTTGAAAATGGATGGTAGTAAAAATATGTTTTTGTAGTTTACCCTAATTTTAATCAATTTACGCTTCCTTTCTAATTCTCTAATTAATTTTCAATAATTTCTTTATCATCATCTAATTAGAATATACAAAAACAAAGAAAATTAATTTAAAAGTCAACAAAATAGAAATTACGATATTCTTGTTTTATTTTTTTCATTAATTTATATATGTTCTTACGTTATATGGGAGGGATCCATTGTCAACACTTATGTTGTGAAAAAATTGTGAACGATTCTGAACCAATCATTTTGTTTCATTTTCAAATTTATTTATTATGCTTTATTAAATAGTTGAAACTCATCATTATGTATTATATTTAATAAACTGTGATTAAATAGAGTTGTCTTAAGTTTTTTTATCTCTTATTTTACATTTTGATCATTAATTTTTTTTTTAAAATTTGCTTCAAATTTTTTTATTTGTTGGTCTTGTTCACTGCCCTCAGAAGCATGTTCACTGTTTTTTTACTGTTCATTGTCGTCTTAAAAACATATTCACCATCAGATATTCATTATTCACTGTCAAGATATTCACTATTGAGATATTCACTGTCAGGCATTCATTGTTCAGTGTCATCGCTTCCAAAAATTCAAAAATGATCAGTGGTCTTGTTATTAATAAATTATTATTAAATAGAGTGTCTTAAGTTCTTTTATTCATTATTAAATTCATTGTTCATAATATAAATGTTTGCAACTGATCCAAATTCTATATTCATATTTATATTATTCTAAAAGAAACACATAAAACAACTTTTATGATTAGATTAATAAACCGTCATATCCACTTTTTGACTTTTTTCATGAAAACTTCGTATAGAGGTGGATTAATGTCTTCAAACAAACTTAGTAATTTAATTTTTTCAATCAATTAAGTACTCAAAGTGTTTTATGTCTGTATTCACATTTAATAGGCAATATTGACTAAGGCTAAAATTCTTGTTTGTTAATTAAATTGAAAGACAATTATTGTACGCGTATTCCCTCTGTCCTCTTTACATGCTACTTAATCAAATTTTTTTGTCCATTTTTACTTGTCACTTAACAATTTTTCAATGCGTATTTAATGTCAACAAGACAACAACTACCTTAAAATGTCAAATATTAATCACTTCATTATCATATTCAATAAAAAATACATTCTCCACCAGTAATCATCTAGCAATTTTATTTTTTGCACAATTTTTTTTATAAAAACATCAACCACTCATTCATTAAATTTGTTCAACCGCTAGTATTAATTTCACATTAATCTACTCAAATTAACCTTAAATGACATATAATAGAGGATGGAGGGAGTATTCTTCTTACATTTAGAGTTATAAAAATTAGGGAAAATTACAAAATGGGGGTACGTACTATCACCTATTTAAAAATCACGGTCATAACTATTTGATTTTAAAATTCACGGTATTTTTGTGTTGCGGGGTTTAATTGTAATTTTGAAAATTTCAATTGCACTCAAAAATTGTTTATTTCATTTAAATAAACCCCCAATTAATTTAAAAATGAGAAAGTACAAAATGAAAGTATGTACTATCATCCATTTAAAAATTATGGTTATAATTATTTAATTTTCAAATTTATTTTATAATTTTCTATTTTATTTTTGGAGTAACTCGTAAAAAATAATAAATTTTAAAATTAAATAATTATGACCATAATTTTAAATAGATGATAGCACATACATTAATTTTGTACTTTTTAATTTCTAAATTGATATGGGAGGGGTTTGTTTAAATAGAATAAATAATTTTTGAGTGTGACTGAGATTTTCAAAATTACAATTGAACCCCGCAACACAAAAAGACCGTGAATTTTAAAATCAAATAGTTATGACTGTGATTTTTAAATGGGTGATAGTACGTACCCCATTTTGTAATTATCCCTAAAAATTAATTAAGGGAACTGTTGCATTTATAAGGGATAACAAGTTGATTATCAATGTGGCACTTGTGTAGTAGTTGGTCATATTTGTTTGTTTCTGTCCTTTGTGGGGGGATATATTCCATTGTATGCGCAATACGTTAGTGCAAGTCACTCATTGACCATTCTATCTTTTGACTACAGAAAAAGCACAACGGGGAGACAAACTAACAATTCTAGAAGTTGTCTGAAACCCACGTAACCAATCCTAATTCAAGTATTTGCAAACTACTAGATGTAAAATGTGGGTGGGGGTCAGGGCTATAATTTGATTCTACTTTTTTATGAGGGTGTGTTGAGGTTGAGGACTTGTGGTGCTTTTAGCAATATAAGGTGAAGGGATTTTAGTTGGGCAGTTGAGGCTTGAGGGTGAATAATGAAAGATTCACAGACAAAGGCTTACTGCCCAGCTGAAGAACAACCTCACACGGACAGAAATACCCACCAATTCAAACCTATACATTTTCGATTTTTTATCTAAAGTGTGGCCTTTCCTACATTTTGTTTCAATTTTACCTGTCTTGTTTTTATTTCTGTTTCACCCTATTTTCGAAAAAAACACAAATCACAATCACGATTTTGATAAAGAAAATCACAATTGTTTACCGTAGTTTTAACATAACGATAAAATCACAGTTTTTCTTATCATAACGTTAAAACCGTGGTTCACAATTGCGATTTTCTTTATCAAAACCGCTTTTATGAAATGCAATTTTGTATAAATAGGGCAGAATATAAGTAAAACTAAAAAGTTGAGTAAAAATGAAACCAAACTAAAAAAACAAGGTAGTTTTGAAAATCTCTACATTTGTAAACAACAGCTTCTAAAGACTAAAACAGGCTGCTCCCAGCTATAGCAAA
>NQLW01000095.1:1816290-1829433 GCA_002312845.1 Kalanchoe fedtschenkoi
TGCTGGTGAAAATGTAACAATAGAAATTACAGAATATGATGTCAAAGCTAATATACAGGCAAGCATACTCAACTAGACGCATTCACTTTCATTTTCGCAGACACATGACAAAATGATAAGACTAAAATCATTCACAGATACATATAATTATTCAGCCAAAGTATCCATACCAGCGGAAGAAGAAAGGCAGGATTGATCATTTACTTTTAAGGTTGAACCCTTGATCTCTTTGAACTCCCTGTAGTCGGGCAGCGGTAACAATCAAAGTCAGTCACCAAACACAATTCTTATGTTTCATTTTGGTCCTCTTGTAATTGAAAAACATGATAAAATGAAATTTGTTGTTATTATCTCATAACTACACCTTATTTCAGCATTCTTTGTCAACATGTGGTTTATGAATCCCTCTCTGAAGGCACCAAAAAAATCATTATATAGTCAGAAGCTGGTTCACAAAACTAATAATAAGATAAACAGTTGAACAGATTTCATATCACATATCAGAGGTATTACCGTAAAGTTTCTTCAACGTTCTTCACATTTGCCCAGCCAAAACAGTCAAACAGAACAACATAAAATTGACCAGACTGTTAGACTAGTACAGAAGTGTATAAACATAAGAAAATACACCAATATCTTACCTTCAGCTCATCAATACTAATTCCAACATCCAAAATCGCATCTTCAATCCTAGCAATTCGTTTCTACAACAAATCGAAAATTAAGAGGTATTATCAACCACTTTAACCAAGTTCCGCGGTATTTCCTAACATTAGAGAAATTAATAAATCAAGGAAATTAAACCTCAAAGGTTTGTATCGATGCGTTATTCATCGATAGTTCAACCTCGCATCCGTTCAACTCTTGCTCCACCTTCTCCTTCTGCAGTTTCAGATCCTCCAACGCCGCATTCGCAGCTTCGAATTCCTTACTCTGCTCTTCGATCTGCTTTCTCAGCGCAGCCAGCCTCCTCTCTTAACAATTCAAATTACAGAAAAACACTGCAAAAATTGATTAAATCTAAGCAAAAATTGAAGATAATAGACTCGAAATCCATCCGCCTATCTAAAATCAACACCTCTTAAAATCCAATAACTCACACGAATGTTCCAGCAACAGATTCAAAAATCACAGCAAACGGAAACTTGACACGGAAAAGATAAAGCAAACCTCCATTCGATCTCTCCGACGCGAAGTCTCGAATCAGCGTTAGGAGCTGCCTCTCCGATTCGCCTTTTCCTGCCATTGTCGACCCACTTCACGTTATGCGAGTTTCAGTTTGCCGCTTCTTCCATTCCGATTCCCATTTATACCCCGATCCTAAGGTTCAGCCCAATAAGGGCCCAAAATTAATAAAGGCCCAATTAGAGAAATAAGACTATTTCGTGTGCATATGATCTTTCTATAAGTTTATAACCCCGATCAAGAGTTCCAAATTAATGTCCCAAAATCCACCCCAATATTTAAAAATGTATCTCTCATATTACATTTCTCAACGTCACTCTATATTGAAACTCACCCCGAAACTCATCTTCAAAAACACTTCTAAATTTCAAAAATACTCGTATATCATATATCTCTAATCAATCGATCGCATCTTCTCTTAAAAACTGTAAAAATCTATTATGTTGGACAAATGAGTGGATTTTACAATTTTCATCGGTAGTATTTTGTGAAGAATGGAGAAATTTTTGTTGGCTTCATCTCCGTGATAGTACTTTAAGATGAGTTTTGATTTGAATACATTATATGAAAGTAGCACTCCACTCAAATGTTTCATGTGTCTAATTTGGTGGAGTACTACTATTATTTCATGTCTTTGAATCACATGTGCTTGCACATACATGAATGGGTTATCATTGGACTCATCAGATCAGAGTGTCATACTTTGAAATATATAAATTTGGAAATCAGTAATTTGGACTCTATAATTTATTGCTAAAACATGAATTCTTAATAATTTTTTGAACTTAGATTTGTTAAATTGAAAAATGTATCAAAACTTAGCTTGTTTGAATGAATAATCCTATTATAAATGGAAATTAGAACTTCACATGTTATGTTGTTCGTAAAATTTTAAGTGTCAGATTTAAAGTTTAAAACATGAACTTTGATTCAAAACAGCCAAGTTAGATACTGGCATAAAAAATAAGAATGATATTGAGAAAATAATGATAATTTTATAAAAGTATGATTGCTTTTTTATTTAGTAATCATTAATAATTTGACATGTATCCCACTAATATAATAATGTTTTTTATTAAATATTTACTTTACATGTGTAGAATCATGATCGATAAAAAAAACATCTTCGCATTAAGTGATTTGGCTGGATAAAAATCCTTAAAGCAGAAACTTTCATATCCGAATTTTCATTAAAATTTTAAACCTTATATATTGTAAATTTCAAAATTTAATTTAAAGTACAAAACTCGAAATTCTTCCACTCAACTTTGGCCCGCTTCTTCCACTCTACCCCTAATTATAACCCGATTTTCAGGTTCAGCCCAAGAATTTGGCCCAATAATGGCTCAATCACCTTTGCCCAACATCTCGGCTTATCAGGCGCCCAATAAGGAAACCGAGGCTTTACATTTCGTTAACAATTCTCCAACATGGTGAATGGAAAAGCGAAAATTTTGAAAAGAGAAAAAATTTTGGATGAACACAACAACACGAACTATAGTTTAAAAAGTTAAAGTGATAAATGACAATTTCTCATTGGTTGTGAATTTTTTTTTATTTTTCAACGCGTTACGTGTCTGGTAAAAGTGACACATATTGACACTTTATTGGTGAATTCATAATTCATTCATTATACTGTGTCCGCCCTACAATTTTTCAGTAAAAGGATGTTGTCGGCAACTGTGCTATGAAGGTGCTCGTTCCTACTTCTGATATGCCCATGTTAACAGCTCTGTTTGAGGCATTTGTAATATATAGTGAAAGGTTTCTGTTTACAACCCTACATCCTCGGAGCAGTATCAAAGCCATTATATGGCGCAGGCGACCACTGAACCAGCCAGTTATGTTCCTATACCCATATGATGCAATGGAGGCAAGTTTAACAGTTGAAAGCTGAAGCTACTAGGAAATTTGTAATTGGAGATGAGAGGATTTTGCAGATTCAGGAAATAAGTAGCAGCTAAGGTTGTGAATTTGCATAGACCACCACCAAAGATTCTCAAGGCAGAAAGGCTTTCTAGCGTGCTTTTGGTTCGCCACCTTTAGCTGCCTGTCTCAACCATTGTGCGCCAGTCATAACTCATATATATCATCTGCTCTGAATACAACTTCCAACTCCAATAATTTCAAGCCAAAAGTGAAGCCAGGTTCCAGCTAGTTGGAGTAATCAACAGTTGCAACTGTGATCTGGAGATCATTGTCATCATCATCATGGTGGTGGCATTCACAACTACGTAACGTTGGGTGGCATCCAACGCATACACTACACTCAATCAGCAACTGGGTGTACACGTTTGTCGGGTCACGTACCATTTTACCCTTTTTGACCACTTTGTTCTAACCATATATCTCGTCATTTTCAGTCTGATAACGAACTTCTGGTTCGAGTTACCAGTTATGGCCAAACCCCCTGCCTGTTGGGATTTGAAAGACGAACACGCATTACATTTATTTACAGGGGAAATCCAACACAAAGGGAAACAAGTAACCCCCAAAGGAGTATACATAACTCTTTTTTCGTCGGCTATGCTATTTTATAGCCAGTGTGAGAAAATGGGAATAAGGAGCAAGCTGTGGCACCTGGACTTGGAGCTCCATTTTTGGGTCACAATGGCGCTAGCCTTTGCAAGGATATATATATATATATATAGAAGCTAGGTGTTCAAGTCATCGGCGATCGGGTAGCATTTTCGAGATGAAAGTTTCTCATCATTTTCGATCGGGTTGTTTCAATCTAGCTAGCAAGTTTTTCTCATGAATTCAGCTAGTTCCGGTTCCGGGTCATACAAGTCACTGGATAAGATATCAATTCAGCTAGTTTCTCATCTCCGGTTTGACGTGTTGTTAGATGCATGATCTCACCGGAGACGGCTACATGATGTGATCCACGTGAGGGAGCGTGCGCGCCTTTTGCTACACCAAGTTTAATAAATTTTGATATGTTTCATTTACGAAGAACTCTGCCAGGAACTGATCAGTTAATGCATAGAATTTCTATTTCCTACCAGCAGCTCGATGTTTTTTTCGTGTAAAACATCTCTATGTTTGCGTAGGTGATCTCATCGCGTAACGAATAATTGCGGTCTTGTACGCAAAGATCCATAGAAAAGCGATTTTCGGGAAATAGTGCTGCCGCTCTTTTAATTATCTCTTCTCTCTTTTCATCCTGCCTTTCCTTTTATCTTTATGGTTTGGATTCATAGTCATGAAAACAAAATACAATGTCTTCAGATCCCTGCCATTTTGGAAGAGATAATGAATCATCTTTCATTTTCCTCCTTTTTCTTTTCTTTTCCTCTGTGGAGGAGAATGATCCTGGTGAAAACCTCCACAAGTTCCCATGGAGTAAAATGATGAGAACAAAAAAATGATACCCAAATGATTAGATTACAATTATCATGTTCTTCGGAGTAGAAATTCAGTGGTTTTCAGTAAATTTTAATTTCGATTACTAACATAGCGACGGTTCAGAATTTCATATTTGCATGGATAAAACCAAAATTTTACGAAACAACTGTGCCTCAAATTGATCTGCTCCCAGAAACACAAATTCTTACGGATATCGGATTGGAAAACAATATACGCAATAATACTTTTAACGCCTGATCGGAAATAATTAGCTACCTGACAAACTATAGGATTCGAAACTCACCGATACTTCAAGTTTTCCACAGTTTAAACATACAAAATGACTGACCTCACTCCATATCCATGCCAAAATGCACAAACCTGGCAAAAAGAAAGCTTAATTATTCACAACCTTTTTTCCTAGTGATTGTCTAGTGTGTCCCATTATTAGAACCCCAAAAAGCTTGACCCAGGATAAAAATCTTGCCTTCTTTTCCTCTTTTGTATTTCTCATCCAATGAAAAGTTGAGTGTGTGATGTTAATAGTTCATTCATTAAGCCACCATAGTTTAATGATTGGTCGACAGTTATTCATTTAAAGATCGTGAGTTCGAATTTTGGTGACAGTTTTTAAGTATAATTAATTAATACAATAATCTTAAATTATAACTAACTGTTACAAAATCGTACACTAGGAGTTATTAGCATAATAATAATTCTTTACATATATGTATTGTTTTAAAAAATCAATTTAAAATAATGTACAATATTACAATTTTCTTTGTGATCTTTTGTACTATGATATCCACCCAAAATATATTTCCTTATTTGTTGCTTGGCATACTTCATTGCAAGTTATCTGTTGGTTGAGAACTACTTCAATTCCATGGAGCTCAGCATGATATAAATGGACACACACTGAGCTCAGTTTTCATATGAACAACAACTCTCCTTGCCCTTCTACCTAGCCGCGCTGCACTCGATCATCAAGATATTCGAATTCTTCATCTCAAAATCGGCCACTTATATGCTTGCCCGAAACCCTTTTCTAGTCTCCGATGGCCGGAACCAACGACAAATCTGATCGTAAAGCTGCCAAAGGATCATCATTCAGCAAGCCATGTGTTCTTCTCATAGGTATACCCAAAATAAAAACCTCCCTTTTCTTTGTCAGATTTTTCGGACCATGTCAATATTTTTATTAGGAAATTCATCTTTTTTTGTGAATTTTTCTTTTTTCATTTTGCAGTGATTGCTGGAATCGAGAGGTTTGCATTCAAGGGAGTGGCGGCCAACCTTGTGACGTATTTGACGGATGTGGCGAATATGAGCAACTCAGCCGCGGCCAAGACGGTGAATGGCTGGATCGGGTTCACCTCCATCATGCCGCTCCTGGTGGCTCCGCTGGCCGATGCGTACTGGGATTCTTATGCCACCATTTTGATCACTTCTTTCATATATGTCCTGGTAAGTTCGTCACCTCGTTTCATCTTCAGATTCTTCGTTAAAAATTATTTAATACCTCATTTACGAGTATTTAATATCTGAAAATTATATTTAGTTTCTGAAAAAATATTATTTTTTTCTGTTCAATTCGACTCAAATTATGTGTGAAAAAAAAACATGACTGCAAATCGGGCATGTTCAAATTTGGGGTTGATATGTGCATAACTCTGTCAGGGATTATTAAAGGTGGCATTATGAATTCTAGCGTCAAATTTATCATTTTTAGCAACGAAAATAGTAAATTTAGCTACGAGATTATCTTGTTAATGCCTCGGCATGATTAATCCCATGTTTGATTAAGATGTGCTGGATTAATTAGTGGATAAAATGTGACAATGATTAATGGAGGATGCATAATGTTCATTAAGATGATATGTTGTTAAGTGACTCATAATCCACTTTTCTACTAGTCTTAGTTTCTCTTGATTGCATTATTTGCCCCACTTAAGCTTGCAAAAAGAATATCACCTTATTTGTTGTGCATGTTTGATAAGATGTATTATGATTGGTATAAAATTAATTATGTTTGTGAAGTTGTCTGATAAGAAATTAAATAACGGTATTATTAGTACGTAATATTAAAAAAAATAAAGATATTAAAATATATATATTATTTATATCTATACGAGGATAGTTATAAATATTTGGATAAATAATGCATCTTGAATTCAACTTGTAGATTGGTAATGATTTTAGGGAAATAATTTAAAAGGGAAAACTACAGAAAGGGGATATGAACTATCACATTTTTACAAATTACGTGCGTAACTATCATTTTTTGTAATTTACAGTTATTTCAGTTTTAGGACTGTTTTGTAAGTAAATATTTTCAATCATGTCCAGATCTAATTTAAACTAATTACAAATTCACCTTCAACAAAACTAACCTAACCTAAATTACCCATGTTAATGTAAACAAGTGTAGATTAAGATGAAGTTAATGCTAACGGTTGAACAAATTTAATGAATGAGTGGTTAGGTTAGTTTTGTTGAGGGTGAGTTTGTAATTAGTTTAAATTAGATCTGGACTTGATTGAAAAATATTTATTTACAAAACAGTCTCAAAACTAAAAAATCTGCAAATTGCAAAAAATGGTAGTTACACCCGTAATTTGTAAAAATGTAATAGTTCATACCCCTTTTCTATAGTTTTCCCTGATTTAAAATGGGCAACGTTGAAGTAGATGACACAACAAAAAAATTAAAATTGTACTGATATTGTTAAATAATATAATTGCATTAATAAACTAGTGTCACCATAAAAGTTATATCATGTGCTTAAAACTATGTCATTCTATTATTAAATTAACTGATATCATTTTATTCACATAATAAAATGATATTTTTTATGCTCAACCAATTATTATTTTCAACAAATAACATTTTAAATCAGTTAAAAAAATTTCTTGTAATTTTTGAAATATGCAAACGGTAAAACGGTGATACTCAACATTTTCTACCCACAAAAAATTACTCATAGTTTTGAAACTCTATTGTATTCTTTTTGTCGAAGGGGCTAATGGCGCTGACTTTAACAACATTGGTCTGGTCACTGATGCCCGGAACCAAAGCCACCTCCACGGCGGCTCTCTTCTCATCTCTGTACCTGATCTCGCTCGGCCTCGGCGGGTACAACCCGTCGCTACAGGCCTTCGGCGCGGACCAGCTCGAGCCCGAGGGGGACTTACCGTCTTGCACCGCCAAGGACACGTCGAAGCCGAGCCAGAGGACCTTGTTCTTCCAGTGGTGGTACTTCGGGGTCTGCACCGGTAGCCTGCTGGGCGTGTCGATTTTGGCGTACGTAGAGGACACGGTCGGGTGGAGCATCGGGTTCGGGATCCCCACCGTCGCCATGGTCCTCTCGATCGCCTTTTTCTCGTGCGGGACGAGGTTTTATACTTATAAGGAGGACGACGGGAATCGGAGCGAGTGCAAGCCGGTGATGAGTGTGATCGGGCTCATCCGATCAGCCGCGTGTAGGATCCTGCGCGGCGGATCCGATTCGGATAAGGAGCGAGGCCCCGGTGAGCTAGAGTGAGTCGCAAGCTTCAAATGAATCAAATTGCATTTTTTATGATTATGAGGAGATTCGAATTCTAGACTTCTGATTTGGTTTTGTGTGTATTCAGGCTTGAAGCCCGGCCGTTGTGCTCCAAAGGCCTCGAGGGGGCGAAAGACTCCGAGGCGAGGCCCCGGGGCGACGCGCGCATGACGGACAACGTGAGGGTGATCATCAGGCTGATCCCGATATGGACCATGCTGCTGACATTCGCGGTCATCTTCCAGCAGCCGGCCACGTTCTTCACCAAGCAAGGCATGACGATGCGGCGCGACATCGGCCGGGGCTTCAAGATCCCCCCGGCCACGCTCCAGAGCGCGATCACCGTCTCCATCATCCTCCTCATGCCCTTCTACGACAAGGTCCTGATCCCGGCCGCCCGCCTCGTTACCCGTAGCCGCAAGGGCATCTCGGTCATGCAGCGGATGGGCATCGGCATGATCCTCTCGATCCTCGCCATGGTCATCGCGGCCCTCGTCGAGTCCAAGCGGCTCCGCATCAGCAAGCTAGCGGGCATCGCGCCCTCGGCCCGGCGGCCCGGCCCTCTCAGCATCTTCTGGCTCCTGCCCCAGTACGTCCTGCTAGGCATTTCGGACATTTTCACCGTGGTGGGCATGCAGGAGTTCTTCTACTCGGAGGTCCCCGTGCGGATGCGGACCATGGGGATCGCCCTGTACACCAGCGTCTTCGGCGTCGGCAGCTTCGTCAGCGCGCTGCTCATCACGCTCGTGGAGACGTTCACGGGGACCGAGGGGCGCCCGGGCGGCTGGTTTGCGGATGATATGCGGGAGGCGCGGCTCGACAACTACTACTGGCTGCTGTCAGCTCTCAGTGGAGTCAGCTTGGTGGTGTATGTGTTACTATGCAAGTGTTACAAAAGTAGAGAAGCCCTGGAGAATGAGGCCCTCGGTCTCACTTGCTGACCCATGTAAATGTCTGCTGTTCATTCTCACTAGCCTCATAATATATAAATCAAAATATTCATATTAGAAAAAAAATCGATTTTTTGGGCTCTTCTATTTAAAGTGTAACACTATACTCTCTCTCACACACCTCCTAAGGTTAATTTGATTAGATAAAAGTGAAATTAATGAAACAAATTTAATGAGTGAATGGTTGGTGTGTGTTTTTTTTTGAAAAATTCATACAAAAAGTAAAATTAGTAGATTATTACTGATGATGACTGATTTTTTATTGATTATGATAAAGATGATAGTTGATATTAAATACGCATTGAAAATTATAAAGTGATAAATAAAAGTGGACAGAAAAATTCGATTAATTGATATGTAAAAGAGGACAGAAGGAGTAACTATTGATTTGAAAATTTTAAAACCGAATTATTAGTTTCAGAAAATCAAAGATCAAACCATATGCTTCAATTCAGTTTGATTTTATTTTTCATGATAATTAGGTTTATTATATAAATAAATATAGAAGCGCTAATTTATAGTATATATGTAATTAAATGATTTAAATTATAATGAAACATTTTAGTTTGATTCGATTGAGTTTGAGAAAAAAACTAAAATTCGAATCGACTAATTAGTTGTAAGTTTCTTTAAAAATTGAAATCATAATTGGTGCTCCAAATTAAATTAAATATATTGATTCGGTTTGATTTGATTTGGTTAGGGAAAAACCGTATATTTGTTGTAATTGGATTCTAGTCTCAGTTTGATTGAAAAGAATAGGATAAACTGAAACAGTTTCATATATAAATAATAATACTAATATCAGACATGAAAATATAATTATTATTTTATAAATTATTTTAGAATTTTATTTTAAATATATTACTTTATGAATTTAGGTTTAATATTTTGTAATTTTTAAGTTCGAAAATACAGTAAGGCTGTGTTTGGTTTAATGAAAATTTGAGAAGGAAAAATTTGAAAAAAATTTCATTATTTGTTTTAAAATATTGGGAATGGAAAGCACTAAAATCTTGAGGCGAACAAAAATCTCTTCGAGCTATGATGAATTCAGCATTTATGAACGAAACGATGCGTTTTTATCCTAAAACCCATTTGCTCGTAAACCAACCGCATCATATCCTCGCACCAGTTACAGTAACTGCTCTGTTCTGGCAACTATGAAATTCTAGGGCTTGCAAAATCCATTTTCCCCAAATTGAATCAACCAATTTCCGACCCCAAACCCTAACCCTAGTTCGGAATCAACATGTCAATCTTCCAATTGCCGCTTCCGCCGCTTCCGCCGATCCGAGCCCCATCCATCCGTCCAGAATCCCTAACCACCACCTTCCTCAGCTCCAATTTCGACTCTCTGACCACAAAGCTCTCAACTCTCTCACTCCACCCTCAGCCGAGGAAGACACTGACTATTCGGATGGGCGGAGGTCCGAGGACGTATCCGGGCGGCGTGTCGAAGTGGCAGTGGAAGCGGATGCAAGCGAAGAAGGCGAAGCAGCTGATGAAGGCGAGGCTGTGCCGGGAGCGGCAGATTTACGAGATGAGGAAGCGGGCGGAGCTGAAGGCGGCGGTGTCGGAGCTAGAGAGGCCGTGGGAGGTGGTGGAGCGGGCGCCGACGTTGTTTTCTGTTAAGGCGGATGAGCAGCTGAAGGTGTTGGCGGATCGGTTTCAGAGGCCGGGAGGGTTTGATATGTGGTCGGAGAAGGATGGGCCGCAGCTGTTTGAGCCGGTCGATGGACTGCCGTCAGCCAGGTTTTTTCCGAAGGGGGTTGTGCATAGTGTTAAGCCATATGCGAAGGTGACTGATGAGGATTTGTTTGGTGGGGTCGGTGGGGAGGTGAGTGAGTTTGGTGGAGGTCAGAGGAGGAGGAGGAGGAGAGAGTTGAAAGGGGGGTTGAGCGGTGGAGATTTTGTTGAGTCGGAACAGGAAGACAATGTGGGTAGTGATAGCACTTTGAATTTGGTGGTTAAGAATTTGGAGGGGAAGTCTGGAGGTACTTCTAGACCCAATGCTAAAAGGAAGCCTAATAGGAGAAATGATAGATGTTTTAGTCAGAACGGGGCAATGTCTGAGCATATTGGTTCTCAGGGCAGGCTGAGAGGAATTGATTCTGGGAGTGGTGAGAAAGGAGTTGGTTCCGAGAGCAGACAAAGAGGAAATGGTTATGGGAGCGGTGAGAGAGGACCTGGCTCTGAGAGCAGACAAAGAGGAAATTATTCTGGGAGCGGTCAGAGAGGAAATGGTTATGGGAGTAGACAAAGAGGGATTGGTTCTGGGAGTCGAGAGAGGCATTTTGACTCTGGAGTTGGAAGGAGAGGGGGGGTGGAGGAGCGTAGTGGTCCTGGGAGGGAGCATAAGGAGGGGAGAAGGGTAGTAAATAGCGGTCAGAATGAGTTCCAGAGATCAAATGGTTCTGGGAAGTCTATGAGATCCGAGTCTGATGTGTATGATATGCGTTTGCAGCACGATGGGAGCTGATAGCATTTTTAGACACGTGTTCATGTGCGAGGGCTCGGATAGAACCCACAACCGGGGAAGATCAATTGTGGTTCGAAAGCACATTGGCCACCGTATGTTTGTGTACCAGTGACGGGGGATTGCATGAAAGTAAATTTGCATTATTAAGTCTAATATACGAATATCCACATTTATTATAAGAACTATTTTATGGATCTGTAATCTGGTTACACCTCCTGAACACTGAACAGTAGCCTGAACATTAGACCCGCTGTAAATTTCTTTTTGAAGGAGTAATTTTGGTGTTCATCCTTGTATTGGCTACATTTTCAGGCACATTTGAAGTTTTTGCTATCCTTCCCTATACTTCATTCTAACGCATCAGATTTTCAGGTTACTATTTAAGCAATTTCGTAATTTCTTCTTACCTTTCAAGCAGCTAATCATTTCTGTTTCAGAAGAAGAGCATCACTTGCAACACCTTTGTTCAACATGAAAGATGTGGCAATGAATGGTTCCTGTCTTGTAAGTATTTTTTTAGCTGTCTCTTGGACTATACTGGAAGTGTATGAAAACATGAAAAAGTAGATCAAACTTATGTTTTTTCTTTCTTTATTTGATTTGCCTGATGAGCCATCTGTTGATAACTTTTACATACAAATCCAATCACACAAATTGACATATATGCCTTATTCGTTTGTGCTTGCTAGCATTACCATGACTTGTATCCCTTATTATTTATGAGTACAACACTCTGATTCCTTCTGTGTCGTCAGCATTCAGACCCTTGACAGCTCCTGGAGAAATAGATGGAAACATGATAGCGGCCTCGACAGAGCTGTGACCAAGTCCGAGCAAATGTCCGATTTCATGCAGCGCTGTAGTCTCCAGATGGAATGCACTTGAGTCTGGATTTACGGACCAACGCTCATCACCATCGTAATGGAACCTGCCATCGGTTGGCGCAAAAGCATGAGCGAGGACTCCTCCACGGCCATCAAAAGGATTCCCATCTCCATGACTGAGTCTGTTGAATGAAATGGTCATGTCGGCCAGCCTAAGATCACTCACAAGGGCAAAGTCAAACCTTGTGGCTGCAGCCCATCTAGCATATGCATTTGAGACTGGGTTCCTTGCTGCAGTCGGAGTGGTGCTAAGGAATCCATATGTTAAATTGGTTTTGGAAAGAGGCCATCTTGGCATCCCAGGAAAGAAAGTGTAATGTGAGACTGTGTGGAAAGAAGAATGCTTATGGTTGCCTGATGCCATCCGTGTTGTGCCGTTAATTATGTCCGGGACGCCGCATCTAGGCTTCACCATCTGGTCTACTGTTTCAATGTCTAAAACTCCGGTTGGCTGGAGGTTAAAATTATTTTGATAAGTTTTGATGGCAGCCTCCAACGATTCATCAAATTCATCTCCGTCAGATGAGACTGTGTACCCAAATTCATTGAGGTAATTTCTGAGCAGGGTCAGCAGGACATTGCCAGCGAATCTATCTCCTCTATGGCTTCCAACCATGCTCCTGATGAACCCAAATGGAGAGTTGTCTACAGAAGCTGCTTCAGTTCGGACGCAAAGGAGTAAGAGGAGGACAGGAATAGCTCTGAACGCCATTTGTAAAGGAATTGTTGGTTGGTGATGCTAAGTCG
>NQLW01000095.1:1830612-1921347 GCA_002312845.1 Kalanchoe fedtschenkoi
CTTCCATCTGGTTCTGGCAATGGTTTATGTTCATCTGCAGGCCTCTCCGTGAATGTTACCATTCCTGTATCTTCCAGACCGACCCATACATACAGTCGACAGAAACCCATAAGTTGGGATCAAGATGAAGATCTCAACACTCAGTCCCCAGCAGACTTGTAAAACAATCTCTCTCCCAGGGTTGCAAACTATATACAACGGATTTCGAAACTCCTCAGCTGCGTATGTAGCTGCTCCAGAGACAGATAGCGATTCAAAACTCTGGCTCTCGACTGTTATTACTTTCTCAGCACAGACCGAAATCTCAGGTTCTTCAGATTCTGGCAGTAGACAGCCAGTAGCATTGAGGAATGTTTGTGAAAACTGTATCTCATATCCAATCTAAAAGCTTTTACGCATAGTGAAAAAATAGTAATAATAGATTTTTGTATTTTTAATTTTGTCTAAATTTTATTTTTTACCCAAAATTTTAATTCTTATAAGCCTAAATCCTACCTAATATAACTCAATATACTCTGTGATTCATAATAAAATGAAAAATAAAAGATTAATACCTTGTAAACATCTAACAATATTTCAGGTAAGATGGTGGCCTACGAAGGATTATATAATTGTCTGATGAATCAGATAATGACTCTATAATTATCCGCTGGAGACCTGGTAAAAACCTCAATCTATGTGAAGATCTCCCTTTGGAACTTTATAATTAGGGAAAAGTACAAAATGAAGTATGTATTATCGTTCATTTAAAAATCACGATTATAACTATTTGATTTTAAAATTCATAGTTCGTATGTATTGTGGGTTTTAATTATAATTTTAAAAATCTCAATCACATCCAAAAATTATTTATTATATTTAAACAAACCCCCTCCCCAATCAATTTAAAATTTGTTACGAGTTACCCCAAAAATAAAATAGAAAATTTTAATATAAATTTAAAAATTAAATAATTATGACCATAATTTTTAAATAGATGATAATACATACCTTCATTTTGTACTTTCTTATTTCTAAATTGATTGGGGGAGGGGTTCATTTAGATATAATAAATAATTTTTGGGTACGATTGAGATTTTTAAAATTTCAATTAAACCTCGCAACCCTAAGACTTTGTTTGGTTTAGGGAAAGTTTTATGGAAAAAAAAAATTAGATGAAAAGTTAGAAAAAAAATTTGTTTGGTTTAGATGAAAAATTTAATAAAAAAAAGTTTAAATGGAAAATTTTATTTAATAACAATAGTAAATGACATTTTTCTTTAAACTTTCCATGATAAACAAACAAGTAGAAAATGAAATGGATTTCATTAGGAATATGGATTTTATTCTATTTTTCATCAAAATTTTCTTTTTATACAAGTTTCCTTAAACCAAACACACCCTAAAGGACTGTGAATTTTAAAATCAAATAGTTATGACCGTAATTTTTAAATGAAGATAGTGCGTACCCCAATTTTATAGTTTTCTCTTATAATTATCCAAAACATATAATGTCTTAGAAACGCTCGAAAAATCACTGATACCCTCTTTTAAAATTTATATCACAAAATGACTCCGATAAACGTCCATTAAATTATACGCAAATTTTTATTTTCTTCTATGATTTACATTAGTTAAATAAGTATGTAAGTTAAGTTAAAATACCAAAGTTAAGTTTTTAAGTTACATTGTATATTTAATTTGACTTTAATTTAGTTGAATATCAAAATTAAACAATAAAATTTAATAGAACGAATTCTTAGTTACCTTTACACTAAAAAATAATTTAATTTCCGGTCATCTTTTTCTGAAATTAAATAAATTATCTTTGTTTTGTAACTTAAATAAGTTAAAGTGTACTGACCAAAAAAGTAATATCTCCATATCTATATTTAAATCCACCTTTATAAAAAAAAATGTGATACATTATTTATTTTGGTTTCGAAATTTAAATTTTAACTTTGACTCGTTCCGTAAAAAATTTAAATTATTACTTTATATGAAATTATATATGCGTTGAAGGTGATGTGCCTTGAGAATCCATAGTTTCCTATATCTCATTTTAAAGTTTTATTTATTATCGTTGGAGTATTTTTCAAGAGTTTATTATAAAAGTAGAGTTGCATTATGTATCTTAAATAGTTTATTACATATTTAATTATTGTTATAGATAAAATCTAAATAAAATAAGTGACTTCTTTTGGGGGAAAATTATACATTAACTATATGCTAGCGGGTCTTGAATGGTTGTTTAACAATCCCAAAATTATGTGTTTGAATCCTTTAGTAAATTTCAAATTCTATGCTTTTATAATGAAAAAGATAGTTTTCATAAAGCCAAGAAAAAATACTCAAATTTTTGGATGTTGATCTTCTTTAATTTCATGTTTACCAAATTATAATTATTTTAAATTATCATTTTTCAAAAAGGATTTTTTAATTAATTTTAAATTTTATTGATGATTGTTGTTGAAAAATAGTTACACAATATGAATAATTCTTACAAAAATTTAATACGTGCCATTTTTTCTGATAGCATAATTCATAAATGAGCCTATCCCAAACAGTCAAACCATATACAACCAAATTAAAACTACGCAATTTTAAAACCATAACCGTTAAACAATCTGACACGAGTAATTAAATTAAAGATAGATTAATATTATTAAAATCAAAACCACCTGCATTCGATGAGATCTTTCTCTTGTATAAAAACCCTCAAATTCCTTGGATACAACATAACTTTTTTAGCAAAATAACATCACTCTTTTTGTATGGGCTACCTTTTAATTTATGTAATTATTTATCTAAATTTATATTTCTCTCATTTATTTTTAAAATAAGTATGTATACTTAAAGTAACAAAATTTCTTATGGGAAAGTAAGTTTTCGTATACCACTAATAATATTACTTTCTTTTTTCCTATTTCAAAAAAGATGGCACACGTGTACTTGATATAAATAAAATTGAATTTATCAAAAAAGTTGGTATCAATAAAAACATAACAAAAAAGAAAAAATCAACCTTTTTTCACTTGACATTTTTTTTAAAAAAATTATTTTTACTTTCACCAGTCAACTAAATTTATTCATAATAAAAAAATAGTATTTCGAAATTCCCTTTATTGATTGCCTTACCAAAACTTTTTCAACTTTAACTCAAAACAAAAAAAAAATCTTTAAAAATGGTCGAAATCCTAAGAAAAAAACACTATAAATCACTTGGAATATCGTCCCCGATTTTATACCTTAAAACATGTTTTCTTCCAGATACAAAATTCATATCATCAAATCTAATCCTTTTTGATTTTTTCATATTCATTCATATAGATAGCTTGCAAGTAAACTTTTGCTTGCTGCTCTAGTTGCTTACTCCACTCATGGAGTTGAAGCACAGCTGCAAAATATGCAACCGGAAATTTGCGAACGGGAAGTCAATGGGCGGTCATATGCGGTCCCATTTCGCCAAACTTCCAATTCTGTCAAGCTCGTCTGCGTCACGTCAACCTGAGTCTCTGAACGCACGTGCACCCGTCACTTGTTTATCCAGTTCGTATGATCCACTCAGTCAAAAGTTAGACTACGGATGTGGTGGGTATCAGGCCAAGAATGCAACTTCCGCTAATCGGATATCGGCGATGGCCGCGCTGCGAGTGCGAGCCTCTTCTCGAAAACGGTCCAAAAGGATTCCTAGATTTATTAAAAAGGAGTCGAAACCGATTAGCGCGCCTCCGCTAGACCCTCGCTATGGAGAGTTCACGTCGCCGGAGACACTTGTGTTTGTAGAAGATGCTGCGCGTTGCCTCATGAAGCTATCCAAGGATAAATGGCCGGAAAATGACGAGCGTCTGCATGGTAACCATTTTCCTTATTTCGTCGAGACGCATAGTGAAGATGATACCTTGAGCGATGAGGAGGAGGATGAGGAAGGAGATTTGTCGGAACCCGTGGAAGAGATCTTTGGGCGGAGATGCCAGATGTGTAAGAAGGTTTTCAAAAATTACCAAGCGTTGGGGGGGCACATGAGGAACCACAGGCGTCCTCCGGTGGCCCGCCCAGTGCCCGTTGTGGAAAAGAGGGTGTTCCAATGTGAGATTTGCTTGAAGGTGTTCGGATCGGGCCAGGCTCTAGGCGGGCACAAGAAGGTGCATTTGTTTATGGACAAGAAGAATGTGATTGAAAACGATCTTCCGATTTTCGAGAATGATCCTGATTCAGATTGCGAATTCAGATCCGAATCAACGTCTGCGTCAGAAACCAGTTCAGATACTTAGTACAACAACAATAATTGATGGTTTTCAAAACCGGCTTGGTGAGGCCTCTTGCTATGGTAGTTCTTACAACTACAAATATATGAAAAAGATGACTGTTTTGAAATTCTCATGATGAAGTTAATCGAATGCTTGGATGTATACTAGATGTTGAGGCTTTAAAATTTAGTAAATGGGCAGAATAGTTGTAAGTTGTTACATGGCTTTTAAACACAAATTTTTGAGTGCATAAGATAAAAGATATTATTAGCATACTTGCAATATGGCGAATCACCGCGTTAGAGTACCGCCCGGACAACTAGTCGATATGGCGGAAGATTAGTCGTCTTACGGCGTTGATATGTAGTTCTTTATAAAAAAGTAATTTATTTTCTAATTATGTATTTATACATATATAATTTAATAAATTGATGGTCAATTTTAATAATTAATGGATAAATTTTATATTTTTACTAGTCAAGGGCCAATTTACACATTATTTAAAATTTTCAGGGTCAAATTGTATACTTCTAATACTTAAATGGCTAAAGTTAAATAAAATTATTCTTCCTTTCTTCTAAAATTAAACCCTAGCAAATCTCTGTCGCTCACTAGTCGGAGGTCACAAAACAACCGAAGCTTCTCAAAAGTGATTCCGGCGCCATTTAGCCTACTCGACACCGGCGCATGAAACATTGTTCACTCTGGTGTCAATTTCAGTTCAAATTGAATTGAGATTAGACTTAATCGGGAGGGGATTCGTTATTGGCCTCGCCAAGGAAAATATCACCTCGGTGTCGGACGACTTGGCCTCTAAAACCGCCTAGTCAACTTGTCGTTGACTAGGCGACGACTTAATAACAACGATTATTAGTGACAATATTATTTATTTTATATTTTTATTAAATTTGAATATAAATTACGCTTATCTCACCATCAAGCGTGTGTCTGGTAGTAGAGAGAGTGGTGATGATTCTTGACAATTCTCATGATCAAAGATTAAATTTTTTGATAGTCGAACATGTGTGTATGTAATATCATATGGATAAGACAATTACGCTCATCTCTCATTTTTTAGCAAATTATTTTTAAATATAATTTATACAATACACATTCTAATATAAAACTTTTAAAAGGAACACATCTATAAACTTTTATTTTTTAATTTTTTAAACAAACACATATTATACACTCTTTTTCAATTTTTATGATATGCAACGACACCGTTCATTTCAAAGTAACAAGCATTGACAACAGTACTGGTTTGACAGCTAATTGGGCCTAGTCTTCAAGCCCATATCCCCACAAGCCCAATAGGCCCAGTGGCATTCCCGTAAATACTAACTCCACCCCTCCACTTCCAAAACCCTAGAAAACCAACCTCACTCACATCCATCCGCTCAGCGGCCACAACCCGATCGGAGAAAAATGGGTACGCGCAATCACCGTCAATCGCTCACCATGATTTTCTCTTACGAGTTTCGTTAGTTTCTTTGGGTGATTGGTGCGGTTTTTGCGGTGAATTTCAGGTGCGTACAAGTACGTGTCGGAGCTATGGAGGAAGAAGCAGTCGGATGTGATGAGGTTTTTGCAGCGCGTGAGGTGCTGGGAGTACCGGCAGCATCCGTCGATCGTTCGCGTCACTCGTCCCACTCGGCCTGACAAGGCACGCCGCTTGGGATACAAGGCCAAGCAGGTGATTGTTGGATTTTTTATCAACTTTGTTTTTTGTGAATTTTTGGTTTTAGATTCAGCTGCGGGAATTTGTCTGGTTTGAGTTTGTTGTGGTGGAAATGTTGTCACTGAGTTAAAGTTGTGGTTAGGGAAAGTAAACTCAAGTTCATTGTTTCATTTAGGTTTTGAATTTTCTCAGTTGTTTTTGGTTGCTGGATTTTTATGGCTTGAGTTTGATTGTGGTGGAAAGATGTGATCGGGGCATGAAGTTGAGGTTAGGAAATTGGAGCTGTGATGTGTGAATCTTTGCATGCATGTAGATTGATATTTATTGAAATGGTTTCCGGCACTATAATTCACGGCTTGGTGTATGCGTAGGGTGTGTTAATATGAGCAACATTGCGAGTGGAACATACCATAGTATGAAAGTTGTGCTAGGTTATGCTTATTGTTGGATAGACTATTGTGTGCTTTCTTTGTTCACCAGTTATCCAGTATGTTTTCATTCTGTGCTGTCATTGGCGAAGCATTGGTTATTATTTAGCCACATCGGATTGTGTTTTTCTCGGTATTAGTTGAAGGGGACTGAAATATCGTAAGTCTCTAATGAAATGTTGAATATCTTGCAGGGTTATGTCATCTACCGAGTGCGTGTAAGGCGTGGTGGGCGTAAGAGGCCAGTGCCAAAGGGTATTGTTTATGGAAAGCCTACAAACCAGGGAGTTACCCAGCTGAAATTCCAGCGCAGCAAGCGGTCTGTTGCTGAGGAACGTGCTGGGAGGAAACTGGGTGGCCTGAAGGTTCTCAACTCCTACTGGATCAATCAGGTTAGTGTCAAATCTTTATCATCTATGTTGGTCATTCGGGTTAAGTTTATCCAAGGGGCCTCTGACGCAGATATTTGCTCGAGTGTAGCCCACCTCTTAATTTATGTTTTCATGGAAGAAATTGGAGCTGGCAACTTCATTCTTCTGATCCAAACTCTATTGAGATTGATCATGGTTGTGTGGGATAAGCTGAACTGTAAATAGCTCTAACTCGACGTATTGATTGAGAAATAATTTTTACGCTAGTCTTGGCCATTCAACTATAGATTTGTAGCTCATTTCGGCCGAAAGTACAAAGCATGTGTCTCTGTGAATAGTTTTAGTTGGGTGGGTAGGAGTGTAGGAGTGTCTTACTGACAGTAGTAACTCACGTATCCTTCCATATACTTAATAGGATACTAAAATGTGCAGTCATCTGGATATTTAATGTTAATAATTTTCCTGATCATTTGCAGGATTCAACCTACAAATATTTTGAGGTTGTTTTGGTTGATGCGGCACACAATGCCATCCGCAATGACCCAAGGATCAACTGGATATGCAACCCTGTCCACAAGCACAGGGAGCTGAGGGGACTCACATCTGCTGGAAAGAAAAACAGAGGTCTCAGAGGAAAGGGACACCGCCACCACAAGCAACGCCCTTCCAGAAGGGCAACATGGAAGAGGAACAACACACTTTCGCTCCGCCGATACCGTTGATCGCATCGCATCCTGCTGTATGGTTGGTTTTTTTGTTTTGCGACCTCTGAGGTTGCTCCATATCTTTTTACTGCTACCAAGGCTCTAACTTTCACTATTCAAACACTTTAAAACTCATATTTGAGGTTTTTATTTTTCCGCTAGCATCAAACAGCAGTCTTCTAAGCTCAACTCTTTTCAATTTTGTTTTTTCTAGTCCGTCTCATGTAATCATCGCTCAGGTTATTAGTTCACTGTACCATTATCCTTAGGTTATTGGTCCTGCATTGCGCATCAATATTACACAAGATCATCTAATGTAACCATGTTGTTTAGTAAAACTAAGCGCTAATTGAATGTATAAGAATTTGAATGACTAGATCACTCCTCATGGTTCTGAATTAAGAATTAAATGCTTAATGAGAATCTAAACGATGAGAATAGGTCAGCTAAGATTCCTAAAAAGAGCAATTGTAGAGCACAGATAAGCTATATACATTTACAGGTGACAATATTTGTAACCCACAACTATGTGTAGTTCAACTGATGCAGTTGTCGGCCTATCAGAAATACCATTTTGGTCTCACTTCCTGTTCCTTCTCCGTTAATTCTCTGTATTCATACAGCTCTGCGCCTGATTTGCCCACTGGCATTGCTGGGCGGGTGAAGATCTCGACTGGCTTGGGAACCCAAACTGCAAAATGTAATTCCTTAGCAGTTTCTTCCGGAACTGGTTCCAGTCCTTTTCTTGCTGGCTCTATGGTGATCCACCCCAGACCTGATATAGCTATGTCACAAGCTGGCCTGCACCGGGAAAAAGCAAAGAGATGATGCATTTCAGTCGCACTAGTGAAAAGAGGAACTTGTTTAAAGTTTCGAGTTACCTTTCCCAGTCTTCGAATTCTATTTTCAACTGGCGCCTCCCTTCAAGACCCGGCCAGTCATTAGCTCTTTGTTTTCCAGTCGGAGGTGTCAATAGGATGCCAACTTGCTCCTGCAAAATGGCGTTTAAATGAGGAATGGGAAATGTGAAGGTCTCTTAGGCTGTGTTTGGTTTGGAAAAATTTGAGGAAAAAGAAAATATGAGAGAAAGTGAATTTCCTGAAGAATCTATCCTATTTTCTCTTATTTGGTTATGGATGAAAATTTTTGTAGAAAATGCTAAAACACATTTTAATTTTAACAAATTTCCTTCCTACTTTACATCCCCAACTTTCCCAAAACCAAACAAAAGATTCCCTCTCATTTTCCCACATCTTTTCCTCAAATTATCCCTAAACCAAACACGGCCTTACTCTTTTAGAGTTTCAGGCTCAGTATGTACCTCATAAAACTCATCAGCTTCGTCAATGGGCACAACGTGAACCTGCAACGCTTTGGGTCCGTAGAACGTCAGACATGTCTGAGGATGCACCTGACAACAACGGGATTTTTAGTACACCTGGCATGAAATGATATGCTTTCGAGTAACTAGATGCTGATGGAGACTTGGAGAGTGCGTGGTAAGAACCTTCAGAACATCTACTCTCGCAAGACCTCCCCAAAATATGGAAAACCCATTTAATCCATTATGTGCGATACTCCTGAATGTCTTCGTGTCAGAGGCAAGCTGCAGAAGTTTTTGCAGTGTATCAGAGCCCAGATATTACAATGCAGCAACGCAGCCGAGGAAATCATACATACAGGAAGAGATATTCCCCTGAGACGACTTTGAGGAGCAAGAGCCGGAAGATCTTCTGCGTGAACAACTGCGGCTTGCCTGTGGTGAAGATGAACTCCAGGTGTATCATATATTTTCTGTAGGGAGAAGAATGGATGGATACGACAATCAAAGCTTGAAAAATCAACAAACAAAAGATCATGTAAGAAGGGTGATAAAAATTTTGGAAACCAAACTTTCATACCCCTCCTCCAAAAAAAGCTTCGATCTGAATGGGACCTAACGTGGTTCCCGGAACAGCTGACTGTATTGGCTTGTATTTCTGAGCCGCTGCAGCCATTGGATCCTTCTCGGCCATCATTTCTGTTACGATGTGTTTTCATCGAACACAATTTGGCATTAGTATCTCAAGAGTTGGCCTTTCTCATTCTACGGTGTGCTTGTGTGACGAATGAACTACTCCCTCCATGTTCTTTTACTAGTCACTAAACTAACATCTATTTGTCCACTTTTACTTGTCACTTACAATTCAGATGTACATAAAATATAGTCACCTATCTAAAAAAGTAATAAATTTATTACTTCATCATCATAATCCATAATAAATCCTTTTACACCAGCAATAACCCACCACATTCTACCTTTTACATGATATTTAAAAAGAATACACTCAATACTAACATATTAAATTTGTTCAACCACTGGTATTAACATCTTCTTAATCCACTCAAATTAACCTTAAATGACTATTATTAGAGACTATTATTAGAGGACGAAGGGAGTACTTACTTAGCACAGCATTGATAAATGCCGATTTACCAACATTGGCAGACCCCTGATATATGAAAAGATAAAAGTTAAATCCAACACTACATTCTCGTAAGAACACTGAGAGCTAGTTCCGAAAGAAAAAGCTATAGCTGTGTTTTCACAATAGGAAAAATAATACTGACCAAAATGTACACATCCCGTCCCTGCAATACAACAGAAAATGTCATCAGAGACTTCAGCACATAAAATTTGTTGGATTAAGAGAAATCAGATGGTGGAAAGTATAATGGGAGGCACGCTGATATACATAAAATAAGTGCTCATAATTATTGTAGGACTCATGCATCCGAAAGAAACCTTTTTCTCCCGTTGAATTTCAGATGAAACTCCGGCTATCCCAATCATTGACTTTGAACTTGTCAGGTGGACGCTCAAAACACTGTAAACAACAAATTCATGATAAGCGTTAAGGGCTAGAAAATTATTTTAGAGAAATCACTTCCTAGCTTACTTAAGTTTCTTCTTCATAGTAGCCTCCACAACCCAGTCTCCAATGCAATTTAGATCCGTCCCCTTGGGGAGAAGATCAACCTATTATAAAACTGAGTAAGCTATGAAGAAAAGTGAAGAGATCATGGACGAAACAACAATGTGTTAAGCATTAGCTTCATCTACTTTAGGATTCTAGCATTTGGGTGGCTCTAAAATCTATATCACATGATAACAAAAAACCACCAGAAGCACCTTAGTCAGAACCAGAATGATAGGATTCGCACCAGCAAGATCACGGATGCGAGCCAAGAAGCTACCATTGAAGTCTACAATGTCAACCTGCAACACCGCCATTTGAAATTTAAATTAATTGAGTTATATACTGTGCGTAACTCAAGTCCTTCTCAATTAACCTTACTCAGAATACAGCTAAATCCGTATACAATCTGTAATACTTCTGGTAGCTAAAATATAATCCGTATAGATTAAGCTACGCTAAGCCGCAGCGTCCAGATGTAATTTTTTCAGATACAAAATAAATCGGCTCCCTTAATCTCATATCACTCAAACGAACTGCAAAGAGATCTAATCCACTTACGAATTCACAGTTTAACTGTAATATTTAGAACCCGATTTAGAAACAATAGAGCACGTTAAGAAAATATTCAAGTGCAGAACTTGCAAGTTTCACTATCAAAGCCTTTTCATGGCGCACGTGAGACAGCTTCTCTCGCAGCTCCTCAGCAGTAACAAACTGCTTCCCACCGGGGTACCCTCCATGACCATGAACGGCAGTGATCATATGCCCGTGAGACAAAAGCCGACATCTCCCACAGAGAACTGTATTCAGCTGACGATGTTTCTTTTTCTACAATAAAAGAAAAAACACATCATTGGCTTCACAATTTCGCCTGAATTTAACCAACCGCCATTCGCAGGTCACACTCAAAACACATCAAGAAATATCACAAGTATCATCCATACCAGATACAAAACCATGTTCATTTCTAACTTTCTTACTCGATGGAGTTCGTTTTCTGCTATTGTCTTGCATTTTGAACTTGTAAATTTCAAGTTAAATACTCATTCTGTTGTCTTTTATTTATCACTTAAGTAACATAAGTAACACCTATTTGTACACTTTCACTTGACACTTAATAATTCCAATGCACATTTAATACCGTCACATACCTCAAGGCTATATTTGGTTAGGGGAAATTTTGAGGAAAAGAAAATTTTGATAGAAAGTAAATTCCCCACGTAATCTATCTTATTTTCCAATTGTTTCGTATACGGTGGAAAGTTTTGAAAAAAATACTAAAATATAAACAAATTTCCTTCATATTTTCCATCTAACTTTCTATTTAATTTTTTATCCTCAACTTTTTCTAGGATTCCTTCTCATTTGCCCACAAATTTTCATTTTCCTAAAATTTTTCCCTAAACTTTACACAAACTCAAGGTAAAAAAATTAATTTCTTTCATCATCATAATTCATAGAGAAATACTTTACACGAAATTTTAAAAAATATATTAAATATTTATCAACTAAATTAGTTCAACTACACAATTACTACTCAAGAACGGAGGAGTAGCAACTAAGCAAACAGCAAGAGCATCAGATAGAGTGTAAATTCCGTACCAATTCGTACACATCCTGCTCGACGTAGCCAGGCGCATCCCGCTCCGAAATCTGCAACGGAGCTCCGCATCCGTAACACGCCGCCACGCCTTTCGCGCTCCCCTTCCTCCCGCCGCCGATTCGCTTCTCTTCCAGCATCTTCTTCCTCGCCCGCCTCTCCTTCTTGCTCACCTCCAGCACCAGCCTCGACGCCTCCACCGACTGGTGGCGCTGGAGAAATAACTCGCCTCGGGTCGGGGCGGCCGAGCCCGACCCGTCCGGTTCGGATGTGGCGGCGGTGACGGCGGCGTCGGACTTGCAGAGGATGAGAGCGCGTCGGTGGCGGGAGCGGGGGACGGGGAGGTTGGGGAGTGAGAAAGGAGAGAGGAAGAGCGACGAGAGGGCTTCCGGCGCCATTTTGGTCGACGATGAAAGCTTCGAAATGCTTCGCAAAAGATTTTGGTCAGGGGATGACAGGGCACGTGCTGTGCACGTTGGTGAAATAACCGACGAGACTGTTCGTCGCTAATACTCAAATCTGATAAGTTGTTGTTCGTTGCTAATTGGCATGAATATTGAATTGGGCTAGCTATTGGACATTATTTTAAGAATACCTTGTTTTAATTAATTTCTAACAAGACTATCCTACCATTTGGTTTGTTTTCAGCAATACCCTATTTTTCTATTTCCGCTGTTAGTATCAGCGGAATGATATAGCAAATCCGCTGTTAACAACAGCGGATTGCTTTTTAACACATTTCCGCTATTAGCAACAGAGGATTCCTAAAGAAATTGTTCGATCACCACCTGCGGAATATGCTTATGCTAATAACGAAAATATGTTAAAAAGCAATCCGCTGTTGTTAACAGCGGATTTGCTATATCATTCCGCTATTACTAACAACGGAAATAGAAAAGTAGGGTATTGCTGAAAACAAACCAAAAGGTAGGGTAGTCTTGATAAAAAATAATAAAAATAAGATATTCTTGAAATAATATCTAGCTATTGCTACCCGTCTAATCAAGTAGATTTTTGTTGTAGAGCATACTTATTAAAATCGGGCTGGATCGGTTGGTTCAATCGACTCGATCAAGAATCGGATAAGATATTAATTCAATTTTTAAATATTATCGGACCGGATCATGAACCGGTTAAAATTGGATGAATGATATATTTAAATTTCACTGGTGAGTAACGAAAAAAAAAATACTCATTTCAACATATCCCACCACAGTTTAAACAACTGTCCTTCATCCATGCCATAATATAGTAAGGAGTTAAAACACAAATCCCAAATCAAAAAACAACTACATTAACAACATACACAATCCAACTATGACCTAACAATCATCAGAGAATATACGACCTAATATAAGCAAACTTAAACACCTGTATATAAAGTACCCTAATCCAATAGCAGCGACCAACTGCAATTTCCAACAGTCATTAATTCAAATATAAAATTCAAAATTACCAGCGTAAAGACAGGACAAGTGTGTTCAACTCACCTGTGAAAATGAGGCTCTATACGCACTCTCTTGGACTTGTCTCCAGCATTTACTGGTTGCGGTTGATTGCTCGGTCAAAATCCATGTATTTGCTTTCGGGGTCGTTGCTGACGCAAAATTCATAGGGAGATATGGGAGCAACACTGAAGAGACGAAATATGAGGTTTCTATCTGTGTTGAGTTACGAATTGAGTCGTCAGACTGAGGAGTCGATGAATTTGGCCGGACGAGTTCTGAGAAGCGGAGAGGATAGGACGTCGATTATCTTTGAAGCCGATGAATTTGGCCGGTCGAGTTCTGAGAAGCGGAGAGGATATGACGTCAATTATCTTCAAAGCCGATGAATTTGGCCGGTCGAGTTCTGAGAAACGGAGAGGATAGGAAGTCGATTATTTTCAAAGCCGAGACGCGGCTTTTTTCTTTGAATCGGAGAGGGATCGAACAACTCCAAGGAGAAAAATAAGAAAGTATTTGTCCACGAAGCTTGAAAGAATGGAGAAACAAAGAAAGACGTGGGGACAGAAAGAAAACAAGAAAACGACGATATTTTCAATGCTAGTGTACATCCGTTTTCCCCCTAACTTATATATCATGAAATAGTATATTCATTTTTCTATAAAATTAAAAAAAAAAATCCTATCCGAACACATTGTCACCCGTGACTCATCATCAAGAACAACGTCCCTCCAACTTAAGGTCACGGATCTTAAAACTACTGGCGACCCTCTCATGCATATCCTATCATCCCCCCAATCATCAAAAGTGTCTTTTACCTCCCAAACCCACCAGCAAGCCCGGCTCAACCAACACCCTCACACGCCACCATCTCCCAAACCCACCCTATAAAACGCCCCCCCACACACACACCTCTCCACCACCCCCATCACACACACCCGACAACCTCGTATCAAACACCCGGCAAGCACGAAAGCATAACATGGCTGCCTCGGCTACGGCCACGTTGCTGATGATGATGGTGATGCTTGGCGGGGCGGTGGTGGACCGCGTCGAGGCGTATGCGCTGTGCAACATGAGCGAGGAGGGGCTCGACGCGTGCAAGCCGTCCGTGACCAAGGACCCGCCGGCGCCGGTGGACCCGTCGGGCCCGTGCTGCGAGGCGCTCGCCGGCGCCGACCTGGCCTGCCTGTGCTCGTACAGGCACTCGCTGATCCTCCCGTCGCTGGGGATCGATCCGGAGCTGGCCATGGCGCTGCCGAGCAAGTGCAACCTCACCACCCCGGAGGGATGCTAGACACGTGGCACGACCCGATGAGACCATGAATTCATCGGACAAATGAATGATTCTATGCTGTTTGAATTATGTTTGTACCATTAACAAAAAGGTCATAAAATGTGAATTTAATTATCTGGAATTAAAATATCATTGAAATAAGATTGAAGTGTCGTTTTATTATTTTTACCGGACTCTATTAATAAATAATCTCTTGTTATATTAAGTTTTCAATTAATTAATTTTTCTATTTGTTTGCTCTAATGATAATTTGTAATATGTGATTCAATTTGATATCTGAATAATTTAAATTTGAATAAAATCTCATCTATCGATTAAAAATATCATAAATATATTATAGGCACCCTATTTATTCAATCAAATGGTACTTTCATTTTTATATTTTTGCTTTCTATGGTATCTCAATTCTCATGCCCTCATGAGTAAATAAATTATATTTAAAAATAAGTTTGTAACTTAATCATATTTTATATTTATCTTTTAAATGTGATAATGTTAAAAATAATATAATAAGATGTTTAAAAAATAAGTTAACAAATGATCATTGAGCAATCATATATCAAATGTGGATAATTCAAATTCACATACATCATTTATCATCCAACAATTAATTTTACATAATAATATTTAAGTTCTGTCAAATAATTTACCATCGCTAAAAATGACCTATATTAAAGTTTATTAGTTCATCTACATTACATGTGTAAGGTAATTACTTTTTAATTTTATCTAACTTTTATTATGTAGCTGATTATTTTAATATTTTTTTGTAATGTTTCTTTTTATCTCTAAAAAATTAATAAATAAAATATATGATATGAAAATCTAATTTACCAATTTCCGAATCCGAAATTCTTCTTGACTAATTTTATGCAATTAAGCAATTTGCTGCTAATTGAAATGATAAATAAAAATATATCAAATTTTTTTAAAACAAAATAAATCATTTTGTGTGAATATTAATAAACTACACCGTCTTCTTTGTCGACGGCCAATTAAATGCAGTATCAATCCAATTTGTAATCACTAGCCGTAGACTTCCTCGCCAACAAATTGATAGCTGACGTGTCAACCTTTGATTCGTCAACAAATTGAGCTTCCTGAATCTCTCCCGCACCTGATCTGACGTCTACAGTGACCTCTCACGACTGGAAGACGGTGGTGGACTCACGCATCTTCAGATTCGCTCGTCGACGCCAATACGCGCCACCTCGTTGTCGTCAGATCTCATAGTCGATCCCCGCGCGTCGCGCAGATCGAGGTACGCCGCGTCTTTGTCTGGTTCGATTGATGTGGGTGATGAGTTTGTTGTGGCGGACATGCTGTTGTGATCGGTTGCGGATAGGTTGGAGGTGGTTGGGATTTGGGAGTGTGGTGTGTGTTTGATGATTGTGTTGTGTGGTGGTGGTGGCAGGCGATGGCGGAGGGGAATGCGCAGTCGAAGTATGTGAAATTTACCAAGGAGCAGACCGATCCGGTTGAGGACATTCAGCCTGGGGAGCTCAATCAGCCTATGCAGGTTTCATTTCGTGTTTGGATTTCATTCATGTTTTGTTGTTGAGTGAAATTGAAATCTTAGAGAAATGAGTTGTGACTTTGGGTTATGAACAGATGATCAGGCAGGAGTGGTATTGCTGGGTTTTTGTGAAGTTTAGATGGTTTGATTGTGTATCATGGAGTGTAGCTAATAATTTTTTGGAGATATTGATGATGTTTTAGGTGCAGGCCGTATTGATTTTTAGTTGAGTTTATTGCCAGGTGAAATTGAAATTTGGGAGAAATGAGATTCTGATTTTGGGTTACGAAGAGATCATCAGGTTGGAGTGTTTTTGCTTGGTTTGTATGAAGTTGTGTTATGTGGATGATGATATTTGGGGATGTTTGGAGGTTTTAATAGAAGGTTTTAGCGAAATTGAGAGGTTGCCATTCTGAATTATTAAGCGAACATATTAGAGTGGTTTTGTTGCTGTTTTGGAATTTTGGATGTGGTATTGCGTTTGATATGTGGATAATGTTATTATGGAGATGTTTTTGATGTTTAATGGCTGTTGTTGGGTTTTTCTTGTTGAATCTATGATTGAGTGAATTTGAATTTAGAGAAATGAGGTTGTGCTTTGAATTAATAAGGAGTTATCAGGTTGGAATGTTTTGCTAAGTTTGTGTGAAGTTTTGGTGCTGGGAATTTGTATCGTGGTATGTGGATGATGCTGGTTGGAGATGTCTGAGCTTTTAATGGCAGGTCACGGAGATTTTTCTGTTTAGTTTATTATTGAGACAAATTAAAATTTTTGGAGAAATGAGGCATTGAGTTATTTAGAAGAGATCATGTTGAAGCGGTTTTGCTGTGGTCATGTGATTGTAGATGCTGGGATTACATATGGTGGTACATGGATAATCTTATTTGGAGATCTGCATGAGGTTTAAGTGATAGGTCATCAGGGGCGGTTCCACTGGGTGGACACCGGGTCCATACCAAACAGTCATAATTTAGTGTAAAAATAATATATTTTTAATTTTGTACCCCAATTAAATCTAAAAATAATATATTTCTTATTTTTGTACTCTCATTCAGCTTAAAAAGAATTTTTGTACCTCCAATTCAACTTAAATGATATTATATTTTTTATTTTTGTACCCAGTCAGCTTAAAAAAAATTGTACCCCCAAAGTGAAATTCCTGGTTCCGCCACTATAGGTCATAATGATTCCCCCGTTGAGTTTATCATTAATTGAAATTTTGGAGAATTGAGGTTGTGATTTTGAGTTATGAAGAATTGATCAGGTTGGAGTATCGTTGCTGTGTTAACGTGAAGTTTAGATGGGGGATTGTGTAGTTTTTTACGCGGATAATGTTACTTGGAGATTTTCATGAGCTTTTAGTGGCAGGTTGTAACGATTTTGTTGTTGAGCCTTTTTATTAAGTGAAATTGAAGTTTCGGAGAAATGAGGTTGTGATTTTGAGTTAAAAAGAAGTGATGTTGATTTACTGTGTAGGTGATTTGTGTGAATTTTAGATGGTTGTATTGTGTAGTTACGTATGTGTATAATGTTGTATGAGATGTTTGGGATCTTCTAGTGTCATACTGCCATGGCATAGCAATTTGGTAGTTTATTCTATTGTTGAGTGAAATTGAAATTTTGGACAAGTGTGCGTGTGATTTAGAGTTAAAGAAGTGATCAGGTTGGAGTGGTTTTGCTGCTTTTGTGTGGAGTTAAGATGGTGGAACTGTGTATTGTGGTATGTGCTATGTGGATGATGTTATTTGGAGATGTGCATGAGGTTTTAATGGCAAGTTATAGGGATTTTTTCATTGAATGTATTACTGAGTCAACAGAAAAGGGGTTGTGATTAGAGAAATGATTAGGTCGGACTGTTTTTTCTGGGTTTGTGTGTTGAAACAGTGTAGAGTGGTAGTTGGATGACGTTATTTGGAGATGTTGATGAGCTTTTAGTGGCCGGTTGTAGCAGTATGGTTGCTTGATTCTTTAATATCTTTATTTAGTGAAATTGAAAGTTTTGAGAAATGATGCTGTGATTTTAAGTTATGATGATCTGGTTGGAGTGACTTTGCCGGGTTGGTGTGATATGTGAACTTTAGAAGTGGTCGGATTTGTTATGAATAGCACTTGTATTCCATATGAGGGCTATAGGCCCGAATATATACACATATAGGAATTACCAAATATGCACAAAACCCCTTATAGAATGGGGAAAATACAAAAAGGTATATATACTTCTAACACCCCCTCAAACTCAAGGTGGATCAAGAACACTGAGTTTGGAGAGATAGAACCGGTGCTGAGCTCTTGTTTGTGCCTTAGTGAAGAAGTCTGCCAACTAAAGCTCCGAAGGCACATACCGAAGAGTAATAATATCATTCTGTGTCTGGGCTCGTGTGTAAGAAGCATCGACGTCAATATGCTTAGTGAGTTCATGCTTCACCGGATCACGAGCAATGCTGATAACACCTGTACTATCAGACAAAAGAGGAGTCGGCATAGAAACAGAAACACCAAAATCCTTAAGCAGCCACCGTAGCCAAGTAATCTCTGCTGTGACAAGAGCCATGGCACGCAACTCAGCCTCTGCACTCGAGCGAGAAACTGCCGTCTGCTTCTTAGTCTTCCAAGCAATGAGAGAACCACCAAGAAAAACACAATAGGCAGAAAGAGATCGGCGATCAGAAGAATCACTAGCCCAAGTAACATCCGAATATGCCTGAAGCTGTAAAGTACTGGAGCGAGGAAAAAACAGACGACGAGATATAGTCCCACGCAGCTATCGCAAAACACGAAGAAGATGACTATAGTGGAGCTGAGTGGGTGCAGAAACAAACTGACTTATGATATGCACAGAATAGGAAATGTCAGGACGAGTGACACCAAGATAAACAAGGCTCCCAACAATGTGCCGATAACGTGTGGGATCTGCAAGGGGCTCACCATCAGTGGCACGAAGATGAACATTAAGTTCCATAGGAGTCTCAACAGTGCGGTGATCAGTGAGAGAAGCACGATCAAGAAGATCCTGAATGTATTTTTCTTGAGACAGGTAGAAACCCTCAGGTGTGGAGGAAACCTCAATCCCAAGAAAATAACGAAGAGGACCTAGATCAGACATAAGAAACTGCTCATTGAGACGTGTCTTCACAAAGGCAATATACTGAGAGTCATCTCCAGTGATGATCATGTCATCAACGTAAAGAAGGAGAAGAGTCCGACCACGAGATGAAGTATGGACAAAGAGTGCAGGGTCATGAGTACTGACAGAAAAATCAGCAGCAGTGACTACTGAAGTAAAACGCTGAAACCAAGCGCGAGGGGCTTGCTTAAGGCTGTAAAGAGAGCAGCAAAGACGACAAACCATACCCTCAGGAACAAAATACCCAGGTGGTGGCTGCATATACACCTCCTCACGGAGTTCTCCATTAAGAAAAGCATTCTTCACATCAAGCTGAGAGATAGACCACTCACGAACAGAGGCCACAGCAAGAAGGGTACGAACAGTGGTCATGTGAGCCACAGGAGCAAATGTCTCATCATAGTCCCGGCCATGCTCCTGTTGAAAACCACGAGCCACGAGGCGAGCCTTGTAGTGCTCAAGAGAACCATCAGAGCGGGTTTTAACCTTATAAATCCACTTGCAAGTGATAGGACGAACATGTGGGGGGAGAGGTACAAGATCCCATGTGCCAGTGCGCTCAAGTGCAGCAATCTCTTCAGCCATCGCATGCTGCCATTCCTGATGATGAATGGCATCACGGTAAGTAGTTGGCTCAGAAAGAACAGTGCCAGCAAAACCAAGACGATTTGGAGGTCGGATCGACTGACGATCACGAAGAGCGTATCGTGGAGGTGGTTCAGGAGAAGAATCCTCATTAGAAGATGAAGTATCAGGAGGAGAAGGTGCATCAACACGCCGATTACGTGTGTAGACATGTGTAATAGGCAGTTTATGGCAATAGATAGTACCCGTAGGAGCCGGTGGAGAGGACTCTGATAAAGAAGGCACCTCAGGTGAAGGGGCCGGAGGAGAAGACGCTTTGTGGGGGATATGCATAGATGCAATAGGAGTATCAGGAAACATCAGGAAAGAAAGTGGTTCAACTAAAGATGCATGAGAGGCATCAGAAGGACGAGGATAGAAAGGGCGAGACTCATCAAAAGTAACATCCCGAGAAATCCTCATGCGACGCCCAACAGGATCCCAACAACGATAGCCCTTATGCTCAACACTATATCTCAGAAATACACACTCCACAGATTTAATGGTTAGTTTAGTGCGCTCACGAGGTGCAAGAAGCACATAGCACACACAACCAAAAAGACGAAGGCTAGAATAGTCCGGGTTCTTGCCATAAAGGCGCTCATATGGAATCCCACCCTGAAGAACTGATGAAGGCTGAATGTTAATCAAAGAAGTTGCTGTGGAGACTGCATCAGCGCAAAAATGAGGTGAAACAGAAGAAGCAATCATAAGAGCACGAGTAGTCTCAAGCAAATGACGATGCTTGCGCTCAGCGACACCATTTTGAGCATGAGCACCAGGACAAGAGAACTGAGCAAGAGTGCCCTGCTCAGAAAGGAACTGACGAAGAGCTGCAGAAAGATACTCCCCAGCAGAGTCAGCATGAAAATCCCTAATAGCAGTGTCAAACTGAGTACGGACCATGGTAGCTAAAGTCTTATAGATAGATAAAACCTCATTACGATGTTTCATAAAATAAATCCATGTGTGGCGAGAAAAATCATCTGTAAAAATAATATAATATCTATGACTGCCTTGTGAGACGAAAGGAGTCGGGCCCCATACATTAGAGTGAACAAGATCAAAAGGACGCTCCGACACTGACTCACTAGAATAATAAGGAAGCTGTAGCTGTTTGCCAAGCCTACAACCTTGACACGAATCCAAAGATACATCACCAGAGACAGATAGAAGAAGACCACGACGAACTATTGTAGATAGACGTGAATCACAAAGATGCCCCAAACGATCTGAGCAAAAGACGATGCAGAAGAAGATGATCCCACTAGACTGGCTGAAGCAGCGGAAGAAAGACGAAGCCAGTCAAGCTCCCAAAGACGTTGAGAATCACGACGACGGGGGCCAGTACCAACTAGGAGACCCGTGTTGCGATCCTGAACACAACAAGAGTCAGAATCAAGGATAACACGACAACCATGATCAGTGAGCTGGCCAGCTGAGATAAGCTGCATGGTCAGTTTGGGAACTTAAGAAACAGCAGGAACATGAAAAGAGGAAGACAAAAGAGTGCCCTGTCCTGCAACAGAGAGAGTCGATCCATCTGCGGTCTTAACAGTGACTAGAATAGATGGAGTACGAATGGAAGAAAGATTGGTACTATCAGGAGTCATATGAAAAGAAGCACCAGAATCAAGAATCTAAAGAAAAGTACTTGAAGATTAAGTCTGAAAAACAGTAGCAGAACCTGGCGGTGCAGAAGGCTGAATAACAGAACCAGCAGGGCCTGTAGGTGTAGAGGCAGCTATACGACGAAGCAACATGAGCATCTCCTGTGTCTCAGAACTAGCTAAACTCCACTGTGAATTTTCGGTAGCAGAACTATCAGTACTGCCGACACTCTGGGAGGAATGACCACCTCGACGAGACTGAGCCTTCTTCTTCTTGAAACAGAATGCCTCCACATGATTATCCTTACCACAATAGTCACAATGATAATCAATACCCCTTTCATTCCCAGAAGAGCCCCCACCTGAAGGAGGCACTGCAGGTGGAGGGGCGGAAATCTTAGAATCAGAAGAGCGAACAACCAAGGCTGAAGGACACTGCAAAAAGCCTGCAATACGAAGACGTGTCTCCTCATTACGAACAACAGTTAGAGCTTCCATCATAGACACACAAGGCTCTCGAGCAATCAGCTGAGCACGAAGCTACTCAAACTCGTCACGAAGACGGGTCAAGAAATCATAGGTGCGACGAGTCTCAAGAGCAATCTGTTGAGCCTTACAAGACTCACAAGTGCTAGGTGACAGTGGAGGACCAATAGAATCAAGTTGACGCCACACCTCGGACATCTGATCAAAGAACTCTTCAACTGTAGTTTCACCCTGCCGTAACAATTGCTCCTGACGTTGAGCAGCAATGTAACTAGACTGACCCGTAGGCTCATAACGATTACGAAGAAAAGTCCACATCTGATGTGCCTCACCGAAGTCAATAATATTTGCAGAAAGGCGCTCCTCCATACTAGCAGCAAGAATAGAAGCAGCACGAGCATCTTCATCTAACCATGTCCTATAGGCAACAAACTGAGACTCATACGATGCCACATCGTCATCATAATCAGCAATTAATTTCTTCTTCGCAGTCTCATCAGCGCCATCAGGAATCACAGGCATGGTAGGAGGAGTAGGAAAAGCTGTACAAGATAAATCACCAGTAAGAAACTCCCAAAGACGAAGACCACGCATATGCAGCCGCATGCGACGAACCCAATCGGGATAATTGGTGTCATTGAAAAGCACCGGACATCGCATAATCTGCACACTACCCGACGAAAGAGCTGGAGGAGTAGAAGACGCCATATTGAAACACCAAAGACGAACGACAAGAAGAAATTGACAAACGACGGCGAATTTTACGAGCAAGTGCAAACACGCGGGAACGGCGATTAGGAGAAAAACCCCTTATAGGAATAGCACTTGTATTCCATATGAGGGCTATAGGCCCGAATATATACACATATAGGAATTACCAAACATGCACAAAACCCCTTATAGAATTGGGAAAATACAAAAAGGTATATATACTTCTAACAGGATTGTGTTTCATGGAATGTGGATGAGAATGATGTTATTTATGTACGTCAATGAGGTTTAGTGGCAGATCGTAGCGATATCGTTGAATAGTCTATAGATAAGTCAAATTGAAATTTGGTGTATTGAGGTAAAGTGCTCAGTTCGAAGTGGTTTAGAGCATTTGTGTGACCTATATAGACTGTGGGATAATGTTAGTTGGAGATTTTAATGAGGTTTTGTGGCAGCGCATGGCTATTTTGTTGTTGAGTCTATTATTGAGTGAAATTGAAATTTTGGAGAGATGAGGTTTCTGTTTTTTGAACTATGAAGAAGAGATCAGGTTGGAGTGTTTTCACATGTTTGTGTGAGTTTTAGATGGTGGGATTGTGTATTGTGGCATGTGGATATTGTTATTTGAGCTTTTAGTGGCAGGTTGTCTGATTTTGTTTGAAAGTTGAGGTTGTGGTTTTGATTTATAATGAAATGACCAGGTTGGAGTGCTTTTGTTGTGTTTGTATGCATTTTAATGGTGGGATTGTTTGTATCATGTGGATAATAACTGTATCATTTGGAGATGCTCATGAAGTTTCAGTGGCAGGTTGTAATGATTTGATGTCACGTCTCTTGGGGTCTGTGTTACATTTACGGGATAGGGTGCTTAAAATGATGCGGAGAATGGAGATAATGACAATTGATAGTTCATAGTTTATTTTGTTAATCTCCAGAAAAACCACTGTGGATTGAATTTGTAGGCTTGCCTTACAGAGCTCTTGTGTAATGTAATGGTTTAAATATGTGAGCTGTGTAATGATCTAACTCAGAGCTGATTGGAGTCCTAAGTAGATCAGAAGAGGGCTTAGTCTGGTGTTATTTTGACATGTGTTTTTCTTACTGTAAGGCAATTCTCGCACAATGATGAAAAAACGTGCCATAGATTATATATTGTGTAAAAGTATGTCACAGTCATTGAAATAACTTGTCCTGTCCTTTTTGGGTAGTTGCCTGAACGCAAGTGTCACGAATGTGGACAGACACTGCCTGAAAGCTACCAACCTCCCGGGGATGAGCCCTGGACGACAGGGATATTTGGTTGCCTTGAAGATACTGAAAGTTGTAAGGCGTTTTAACTCCTGACTATTGTCCATTTTTTATGTAAAAATCTTTACCTTGTTAGTCTTCATCTTCCATGCACTTCAAATTGGTCACTTTTTCATTGCTCATTTATAGTACATATACAGTCGATGGTCTCTTTAATTTTCCACCTATTCCTTGTATTGTTTTATCAGTCAATTATGTAAAAAGTTAACAACCCAATCTTTTGGAAGAAAAACTTGTGAAGGAATAAGAAATTTCATTTCATGAGTGCAGGAATGAAACAGCTTTGTTGGAATTTCATTTGACTGCTATTATTATCTTCTTCGAAAATTAGTTGTTTTTTTTCTTCTTCTTGCTTTTGATTGTTGCTACTGCTGGCCTTAAAAAAAAAATTACCGTGTTCATTTGAGTACCTCATAATCAAATAGGGATAAGATCGGTTAAAAGGCAAACAGCGTTGTGATCCATATTCTGGTTTTGCTTTTCTACTATTTCTATCTTCGTTGTTTTATACTTCAATTACTAAAATTTGTCTTCTTGAACAGCCATTCGATGTAATTACATTTCTTAAGCTGAATATCATATTTCCATCTTACACAGGCCGGACAGGGTTGTTCTGTCCATGTGTTTTATTCGGGCGCAATGTAGAAAACTTAAGTGAAGACGATACACCTTGGACCAGACCTTGCATCTGTCATGCTGTTTTTGTCGAAGGAGGGTTAGCATTTGCAGTAGCAACAGCTCTTTTATCTGGCGTTATTGACCCTGGCACAACGCTTCTCATCACCGAGGGGCTGTTATTTAGCTGGTGGATGTGTGGTGTATGTACCGGCCTTTTCCGGACTAACTTGCAGAAGAAATACCATCTCAAGGTGAACTCCAGTCTCCTATCTTTTTACAAGATAATCATGTGTGACACCTTTAAGCTCTATTCTCGAATTACTCATCACCCACATACAATGGAGCTGACGGTGTCATGAATTTTAATTTAGGTGTATAAAGAAATTATATAATTAAAAAAGTTAAACTAAAATTTAACACATATTTTAGTTCAAAATATATTTCAACATCTCAATATACTAAAATACACATAAAAACTTGCAGACTAAAACGTATTCATATGACCTGTGTTTTTTAATTTTAAAAATATTTGTATAGATTTTGGCCGGACTATATACTACTTTAGGCTGAAATATGATGAGTTTGTCTGAACTGGAGTACAAATAATAAACATATATCAAATTTGAAGTGCTTAGGTAAATAGGCGATTGAAACTCCTCAGACTTTCTTGCGGTTTATATTGTTTGCAGAACGCGCCGTGTGATCCTTGTCTGACGCACTGCTGCATGCACTGGTGCGCGCTGTGCCAAGAGCACCGAGAAATGAAAGGAAGGCTCGCAGATGACGCTGCCATGCCAATGACCGTCATCAATCCGCCCCCAATCCAAGAGATGACCTCCACTTCTCCCAAAGACAACGATCACTACCACCCCTCATCCTCGAGCGACGGCACCCACGCTCAAGATGGCAATGTCGAGGTTCGGGCTTTGTAGGGCCGCGCTCGCGCCGATGCATATACAGATGTGTCTTAATAAGTGTCATAAGGTGAGTATGAATTGTATGGATCCTGATTCACCTCAAGTTATCCAACTCAAAAGCAACTGCTCATAGGCACTTTTCAGCTCTCACTGTTGAGGGCTTGTTCCATCTTGGCTTGCTTATAAGCCTCTGCATCTCTATTTTTTAGCTTAGACTCGTGTAAAGTACAGCTTCATCGACGGTTGCTAATTGTCATTTGCAGCTCTCAGTTTTGCAGCTAAGTTACGATTTTGTTGTGCAGTGATTTCCTCACAGTTGCTAATTTGTCATTTGCAGATCTTAATTTGTCAGCTACAAGTTACAATTTTGTAGTGTATTGATTTCCTCCGTTTGGGTTTGAACTCGAGATCTCATATCATCACCTATTACTTGACCATCATTGTAGTAATCTAACAGAAGATTTTTTTTTCATTTTTTTATTTAACAATCACTTAACAATTTAAATCCATGTATCAAAATGTCACATATCTAAAAGAAAAATACTCAAAGGGTATGAACTATCACCGTTTATCCATTTGCGGTACGAACTACCACGATTTTAAAAAATGGTAAGATGGAAAAAAATCAGTATGATTTGGGAGGATGCTTAAGATCGGTTTGTTTGATTTCTTAAATATGATCTTATAAAATTTGTTTAGAATTATGGATGATTAAGTATGAAAAGACGTCATTTTCTTTATATGCGCAAAATGATATTATTTATTTTGATAACTAAACGACGTAATTTTCGCACACAAATCTAAGTTTTATAATAATATTAGTTTAGGAATGTAATAGTAAATTTTATTTTAGAAAATTAGTTCAATTTTTTTCATCACATCCTTTTTAGAAATCGTGATAGTTCAGACCGTAATTCGATAAGTGATGATAGCTCAGGGCTCATTTTGGATTTTATTCATATCTAAAAAAGATAAAACATTAATTATTTCATTACCACAATATATAATTACAACACATTTTATATTTTATATGAATTTTAAAAATAAATTTAATAATTATTTATTAAATTGAGCCAATAACTAATATTTAAATCTCATAAATCCAACTAAAACAAACAACCTTAAACAACAGCTATGAGCAAGGACGGATATAGTATTCCTGTGAGAACGAGGATCATTGCTCTTGATGCGCCTAAATATAATCGGCAGTCAGGTTAAAGGCGTAACATTATTTTGTATAAGTTGGGGGTGCGAGTTGTTGTTAAGTCAAAGTTTGGGTCTCCATTGTTAAGGGGGCGTAAATGGGAAACGGGATTAGATATAAGTTTGGGCTATCCGTTGGCTGGTCCTGGGCCGAAAGTGTCTGTAAGCTGGCCCAGGCCCAATATGGCATTTTCAAGACCATGCTTTAGCGCCACTTGGTGGGGAATAAAGTAAGCTACACTAGGGAATAAAGTGAGCAATATGAGAAGACTAGTTGGGGGAGGCTTTGGAATATGATTAGTGTTTTAAACATGTGATTTGTGAGTCAAGTTGACGGATCACGGGATAGATAAATGAATTCACTAATAAAAATCATGATAAAATCGTTATTATATATTTTAATATAAAAATTTTTACTAATCTGAACATGAGTGGTCGCGTTGATTGTGAATCAGATCATAAAATTTGACCCTTTTAAATTTCCAAGTGCAAATTCTCGACCTTTTATTCATATAAGGTATATTCATCCGTCCATCCATTCATTCATCGGATACGTCTTTTATAATGAATCTAAACAACCGGTGTTCAAATGGTTGTAGGCCTTATTTTGCTTGGTGGTAGTGAGTCGGAAACTCAACAACATAGGCAAATTTTTTCGACTTCATTCCTCATCGATGGCGTCAATTTGCTCGAAAGCATGTGGAGGACCAATACCTCGGACCCATGTCCCGATCCATTTTCGGGAGGCAATCGTAGGATAATTTGCTAAAAACCACGAATGAAAAACAAATTATAAAAATGACATCGACCAATCTGAAATGAATCAAAGTAACATGAGGTGGACTGTGTCCATCCGAGAATTTCTCTGTAAACTAATACTCCCTCCATCTTTTAATAAGAGTCATTTAAGATGAAATTGGGTGAATTATGAAGATAGTAATACTAGTTATTATCCGAATTTAATATGTATGCATTTAACAAATTTTTAAAAAAATTCGTATAAAATGTGATTTATTATTACTGATTTAAGATAATATCTTTTTGAATTATGATGATGAAGTAATTAGTTTTTTTTCACGTTAAGATAGTTGACAATAATAAATGTGCATCATTGTTGAATGATGAGTAAAATTAAATATGTGGATATTAATTAAATGACAAGTAAAAGATGACATAGAAAGTTGTATGCATCACTTTTATGTGTAAATTTAATACTTCATATTATTCTCTTTTAGTATTTCAATCAAACGCAATCTAAAAAAAAGTGATCTGAAATTCGATAATCAAAGGACCACACAAGGACGTCCAAGTAGAGCTGAGCCATTCACGAACTCCATTAGGCACATTGAAAATCTTGATATTCATGATAATTATCACATCCAATTTAATTAGGATATTCATAATTTATTATTGTAGAAGTAAAAGAAAATGTGCCTATGATGGTGAATCAATTGACAATCCATATTTTTGATCACATATTTTAAATTTGTATCATCAATTATAAAGATTTGATCGGATTATTTTCTAAAAAAAATTTAAATACATTATGCACCGTGCTCATTATCAAATGTTGCACAATTGACATTGTGCAATAATATTTAATATGCATAATCTGATGTTTTCTGATTCTTCTTTTAACTGTACTTAATCAGCACTGTACGTATGAATAACAGTGGAAATACTAATATTATATTTTTTTTTCACACAAATCGAACCAAATCTTTATAATTGATGATCAAAATTTAAAATACATGATAAAACAAAAATAATCTCACAATTTAAAATTTTACCAAACAATATAGGTTTTTTAACGGATTCATCCCCTGTCAACTATATAGGGTATATATGAAAATTTGGTAATTTAGTAGTAATAAATAAGAAATGATGACGTGCACAAAAAAATGGCAATTATTGTATAAAAATCCATTAATAGCACAATTAAAATTGCAAATAAATTCATGATATCGACTAGCAACATCCCACCAATCGTTTTCGAGCGGGATAGGATTTGTATAATGCGGAAATCAATGGCAAAAGCATATTCGAAAAACATGTTGGGTATAATTCTCTTCGGATATTCGAATATTCTTTCCCTCCAGAATAAGCACCTCAAAGTTTACTGTTTAGTATTTCGTTGCGTCCCGTATTTGACCTAGCCAATTTGACGGTTTTACCCTCGGCTGATGGCCTTATCTACATTTACGCCCCCCGCTGTAAACTCTTCGTTTTACCGTGAGCGGGATGCGGCACATAGGACGGGGCAAAATCGGAATTATTGCCCGAATCGATATGAAGTGACAGGACAGACATTAAAATGAGTTTTGAACTGAACTATCAGAAATATATTAAATAAGGTGTAAAAAAAAATTGATTTATTTAAGACATTGTTTAGAGTCAATTTTTTTTCATTAAATATTTTTTAATTAAATTTGTTAAAGATTATAGCTTATGGATATGGAGAAAATGTCATTTTATTTATGTGATGAAACGATATTATTTGATTTGAACTTTGAAGACATAATAACATAATTTTTACACACAAATATAATTTATATAATAATATTACTTTATAAGTGCAAAGGTAAATTTCATTCCAAATGATTTTTCTCACACTTTTTTCTTTTCAACAATTCAAATAGTTTACACCTTGATGAAAAAATAAAGATATTCAGCGACTTCTTAGATTCCCCCTTTAACTTACAAGTACTTTAATTCTAATAAATTAAAAATAAAATAAAGCAAAGCAGAAATATAAACCAGTCTCTTTCTATTCATTTGAATTTTGACATGTAAATTCTCACACGGCATATCAATGTTTATCAAGAAACTCTAAGGTTGTGTTTGGTTCAGGGGAAATTTGAGGAAAATGAAAGTTTGAGTGAAATTTTAAAGGAATTCTTCATTTGATTTAGAAAAAGTTCAGATGAAAAATTAAATGGAAAATAAGAAGGAAAATTTGATTATATTAAATAATGTTTGAGTATTTTGTTTAAAATTTTCCACCCTAATCAAACAAAAGAAAAATAATATGCATTTCATAGAAAATAATTCACTTTCTCTCAAATTTTTATTTCTCTCCAACTTTCCTTAAACCAAACACACTCAATTTCGAAGTCGGCAAATGAACCAATCAATCATGTTACGTTACTCAAAACATGAAGAACTAGTAAAATCAATATCCCTAAAATGTGACAACATTGTGGACACCCTACAAAACATAGTGCAATGGAAGAGTGTTCATTTGGCCACATATCAAATGACAAACTACATAAGTGAATCTAGCTCATTTATAGAGTTTTGATTAGATGATTTTGCGTGTTTTTCAATAATTTTTATGTTTCAAATTTGAATTTCAATGGTACCTGAAAGCTGATCCGCAACAATTATATATATGTTATCAAAATGGAAAGAATATATAACCCGGCTTGGCCATCAAAATAAAGAAAAACCTAGCTCGTTTCTATTCAATGTGTGACCAGGATCATCAATACATGAATTGAGTTTCTTTTGTACGTTTCCGCAACGATAGCAATCTCCCAACTCCTCTAGTCGACTTGAGTGTCCTTTTCCTCGCTCCACACCGCACGTATTCGAAAATTCAATTATCATCAGATATCGTGTTATCGGTCGATTTTCGAACATTTTGATTTCAAGTTCATAACGTTATCCATCTGTTGCATTTTTGGACATGGCGATAGCTAGATGGGGTTGATTGATGGAGCTAGCCAACGCCATGTATGTTCATGGGACATGGATCAGTTCTTGGATTTGAGTAGCTCAAGTCAAGTTGAGATAAGAGGAGTCATGTAGTGGTTTTGGACTCTTTTTGAGTCCATGTCTACTCCCACTTTCTCCAAAAAATCCACCCTAGTTTTTTACTCTCACATAATGAGATGATAACATTGTTAATATAAAAAAGGACTACTGATGTGTCAACACATATACACTCACTAGCCATACTATTGGTTAGGGGATTTTTTTTGTTTTGTTACTTTTGAATTAAATAAAATTTAATTAAAATGGAATTGAACGTTCTCAAATAAAACATTTATTTTGGTGAAGTGAAATTAAATTTCATGTAACACAAATTAAATAACTTGTAACACAAACTAAAGGCTGTTGAAATTGAATTTTATTGAATTGAGCTGTATTAAATTAATTGAGTTGAATTAAGTCGCATCCCAATATTGAATTAGCTTGAATTCATTCATTTAGGCTGTGTTTGGTTAGGAAAAATTTGAGAAAAAAGAAAATTTGTTGGAAAATAAGAAGAAAAATTTGTGAGAAAATGAGAAAAAAAGTTTATAAGAATATTAGATGAAAAATAGAAATAAAAATTTATTAAAAAAAAGAATATTTTAACATTTTTCAATCATTTTTCACTGCTAACCAAATAATGAAAAATAGAATGAATTCTACTTTCCCCAAAATTTCCTTTCCATCAAAATTTTCATAAGCCAAACACACCTCTAGTTTCAGTTTGATGCAGCTCATATAAAATATTGTGAATTTACTTCAACAAAATTATTAGTATCCTCACCTCTGAAAATTTCTTCTATAAAATCTATACTTGAATTGATTTTTATTTAACTCATTTCTGACGAATTAAATTAAATCCAGTTTTATTTTAATAGGAAAGAGGACACTGATTAGGGTTAGGAATAAGAGTCTGATTAGGGTTTTTTTAAACATATCTTTTTGATGTTTGAAGGCTTGTATGGAGAAGCAACAAATCACACGGCAGTGCAACAACCCACCAATCTCCAAGGAGTAACATGCTCAGCTCCACTCAAACAACATGAACATAAAAAATTTGTGCAGCAGATCGATTGCAGGATTGATGCAATTAATCTTACTGCATTAAGTGATTAAGGATGTTGTTTTATAATTCAATGTTTTAGTTTCGAATTTTGATGGTATCGTATTTATGTTTAGATATATTGGATTCAACTTAAATAATTTTGTTCATTTAAATATATATATATATAGAATATATATATAAATATATAACTGTTATATTTTCAATTTAATTTTCATTTTAATTTTATACTCATATCCAAACCAACTTTTAAATTTTTTTAATCTAAATACAATCTAAAACATGTTAGTACAGCCAAAATCAGCTCAAATGCATCAAAATAACTAAAAAATATATATTAAAAATAGAAAAAAAAAAGAATGTTTCCGACACTAAGCTCGAATGTCATATCTCAATATCCAAACTTAAATTCATCTGAATTTATGTCATTTGTTTGCCACTGACCAAAAGCCTGGAGCTGCAACACAAAATTTATAATGGCTCCGACAGATTAAATTTTTCATACCCAATTTAAATTTTCTGAAATGACCACATATTATTATTAAAAAAAGAAAAAATTCAAAAGGGGTTCTGAACTGTGACCGCTTGACCAATTGAGCGGTCAAAACTACCACGATTTCTAAAAAAGTGCGACAAAACAAAAATTGGATTGATTTTCTAAAATAAAGTGCACCATTTCATTTCAAAACTAATATTATTATAAGACTTAGATTTGTGTGTGAAAATTAAAATTTCGTTTTCTTTATGTGCATATTAGTTTGTAATGGTAAATTATAATATAGTTTATTTTGATAACCAAATGACATAATTTTGGCACACAAATCTATATCTTATGTTAATATTAGTTTAAGAATGTAATGATAAATTTTATTTTAGAAAATCAATTTATTTTTTTTCATCGCACCCTTTTGAAAATCATGATAGTTCTGACCGCAATTAGATAAGTGATGATAGTACAGAATCCCTTTTTAGTTTTATCCGTGTGAAAAATTACATAATTGTTACCACTATTTAATAACCTACCAGGATCCCAAGTTGTCTAACACTACTATTCTGAGTCAGCATAACATTGAAATGTGATCCAATAATTATGTACACATCAAATCCAACATAAACAATGACATTTCGTGTTGCTGGTCACATTTGTGCTGCTAAAACAATCATCTTCATTATTCAAGTTGGGTACCAAAGAGATGAATGTGTATATGGATTTTGACACACGTCATCTAATTTCAGGAATTTGATTATGTAATAAATTATTGATTAAAATAATGATATTTAATTTGAAATCATGCTGTTATTGAAGGATATTAACATCATGAAAATCAGTATTCGTGCTCCAATAAAATCATTTAAAGTTAAATTGAGTTATTCAGAATTAATATTAATATTTAAAATTTTTAATAGGTAAATATTTAATATATTTATTTTAAATTATGTGTAAAAGATAAAATGTCATGTGTTATTTAATTTTTGCATGAAGCATGATGATGCAATTAAATTATTACTTACAAGATAGATGTTTGGAATTGTTAATTATAAATGAAAATAGATAAATAAATATTAATTTTTATTAAAAAAAACCTTTTATTGTGAGCATATTTATAAAGATTTCAAATGGCATGACACTTTGGAGAAAATTTTATTAGTGTGTAAAAGCAGTTAGACTTGTGAGATGACTTAACAATTAAGTTTGTGGTAAAACAATTTTTGTTATTTAGAAAATTAAATTGAGCCAAAGTACAAATTTAAATATTTCATTGATTTTATTAGAAAATACACATAAATAATGTTCCAGTTTAATGTAACTGCTATTTTTCTTTTTAAAAAATATTACTAAATATCGAAAATCTATAAATTTATTAAAACCAAACACTACTAATGCTAGAGTAACCATAATTTTAATTCACCCATTTTCTATTATTTTTGTTGCAATATATATTTAATTTTGTACATGTCGAATTTGTATTTAAAATTTATCTATTGTGACTTGTTAAATTTAATTATCATATTAGTTGTATTTACATGTTAATTTGTCAATAAAAAAATCCAATATTATAATGATTCACCTTTACGGAATTGTTTAACTACTTTTTTAATTATCGAAATCAGACATTGTGAAAAAATTTATATTTCCATTAAGGTGAATTTTTTAATAAATTCAAACTCTCCAAATATTTTTATCAAATGACAGGAGAAGGGCAAAACGGACATTTAGATAATATGCCGTGTTTGGTTATAAAAAACCAAACGAAAACGTTGCAACACAACCACCTTCATTGCTGCTCGCTTGACTTCTCAGACACAGACACCACCAGCTTACGTTTCCGAGTTCGCCAACCAGAAGCCCGTTCAGGGCGTCACTTCCCAGGCAAGGCCGGCATCGACCCAGCTCTGGAAATCGCCAGGTGAGTGCTAAAGCCCCAATCTTGGCTCTCACTGTTCGGTAAAATCTCGTGCTTTTGTTGCTTTTCACGTGTTTCATGGCGTGTCGGCTCTGGTGTGCGTTGTCGGGTTTGAATGGGCATGTTGAGATCTGGGTCGAATGGTTTCGGACTCGGAGGCCTGTGGAGAGGTTGGATTGATGGGTCGATGTTGATTCTTGACTATCCTCTCTGACGTTGTTGTGTTGCAGAGTGTGTGTATGCGTGTGTGGTATTTGATGTTTGGTGTGGAGCTTCGGATGACGCTCGATTGCCGGCTAGGTGTTTGATGAAAGTTCAGTGAGAGGTTAAAAAGGGAAAGAATTTAAGGATTGGGTGATCTGAAACTTGGTGTTGTCACATGTCTACTTGTGCTTGTTTAAGGATTGTTTGAAGGAAGTCTGTTGTCTGGTCAGATTTGGTGGGATTCTGAACCCCTAACGGCCTAACCGCCTTGAATTTGATCAGTAAGTTGGTTTTCTTCGATTGTGTAGACTTGTGTTTTGATCTGAGCTTTTCATGTTTAGGTTTGTGTTTTGTCTGATTATGCTGGAAGTTTCGGTTGATGATTGCTATGTGCTTGTCTTGTTGTCACTCTGATGTTTCTTGGTTACTTGCTTGGCTGCAGTGAGTTGGGTTTTGCCAGAAGGAGCTGAAGCTCGGAACTTTCCAGCTCATGGGGTCGATTGTGGAGCCAGGACACGAGCCTGCCGCAGAAATCCGGAAGCCGCTGGGCATCCGATTCGTCGAGTATGTGAAGGGAGGGATCATCTCCTACAAGACCCACCAGGCCATCGTCCTGGTCGTCACATTTCTGGCCTACGCGAGCTACCACGCAGCGCGCAAGACGACCAGCGTCGTGAAGAGCACGCTCGACCCCGCTTCGACCGAGTATGGACTCACGTTTAGGAAGCGCCGGGCGCTCAGCCAGAGCGATGGATTGCGCGCGAGTGGCTGGGCGCCTTTCAACGGATCAGACGGGTCGTCGCTGCTCGGGGAGCTAGACGTCGCCTTTCTTGCCGTCTATGCCATGGGGATGTACTTCGCCGGGCACATTGGGGATAGAGTGAACTTGAGGATATTTCTCACCATCGGCATGGTCGGAACCGGCGTCTTCACCTCGCTTTTCGGTGTCGGATACTGGGCGAACATCCACAGCTTCTACTACTTTTTAGCAGTCCAGATGCTAGCCGGCCTGTTCCAGTCCACCGGCTGGCCCTCCGTGGTGGCAGTGGTCGGCAACTGGTTCGGGAAAAAGAAGCGAGGCCTGATCATGGGCATTTGGAACGCACACACCTCCGTCGGTAACATCACTGGCTCTCTAGTCGCCTCCGCCATGCTGAACTACGGATGGGGCTGGTCGTTCGTCGTCCCGGGGATCATGATCACCGCAGTAGGCGTATCAGTCTTCCTCCTCCTACCCGTCACCCCGGAGTCCGTCGGGGTCAGCGACAACGATGATGCGCAAGATTCCACCACGAAAGTCGGAGATGGTTTAACCGAGCCTTTACTCACTTCCTCGGACAGCGATATGAAACATAGGCCTGTCGGGTTCCTCGAGGCGTGGAAGATCCCCGGCGTCGCGCCATTCGCGCTCTGCCTGTTCTTCTCCAAGCTCGTCGCCTATACGTTCCTCTACTGGCTCCCCTTCTACATTAGTCACACCGGTAAGCTTCCGTTACCAAGTTTAGATCATGTTTTGTTCGAATCTTCTGATGATCGAGTGCGGGCGTTAAAAATTTTTTAGTCGGTAACTGATGGATTTCGGGCATTTGCAGCAATCGACGGGGAGTACCTGTCGAGCGAAACTGCTGGGAACTTATCGACATTGTTCGACGTGGGAGGCGTGGTGGGAGGCGTCCTGGCCGGCCACATATCGGACCGCTTGAACGCGCGGGCCATCACGGCCGCGACGTTCATGTACTGCGCCATCCCGGCCCTCTTCTTCTACCGGAGCTATGGGCACGTATCGCTGGGCCTAAACATCGCCCTCATGGTCGTCACCGGGGTCTTCGTCAACGGCCCCTACGCGCTCATCACGACGGCCGTGTCGGCCGACCTGGGCACACACGGGTCCCTGAAGGGCAACTCCCGCGCGCTGGCCACCGTGACGGCCATCATCGATGGCACCGGGTCGGTCGGCGCGGCCATCGGCCCGCTGATCACCGGGTACATGTCGTCGACGAGCTGGAGCGCGGTGTTCACAATGCTGATGGCCTCGGCCCTGGTGGCCGGATTGCTGCTGACGAAGCTCGTCGTGGCCGAAGTGGCGGCCAAGATCGAGGAGGCGCGGCCGAGATCAGCGGCGTCGGCCGCGGCCGAAGTGTGACTGGAAACTTATACATGCCGATTGGCACATTTGTTTGTATGATATGGAGATGTATTGCATATGAAGTCTGTTTCAAGCCAAGAAGGAAATGCTTTTGATTCATTTCCAGCGGCTTCAAATTTGGGAGCAACAAGCCATGTAAATTAATTGGGTTTGGCAGATTTTGATTATCTTACCAGTAATTCTAATTTCATTTTTTTCTTTTTTATGCAATTTTCTGATGGCGAGTGCTGAAACATTTATTCTTTTTGATAGTAAAATCAGACGCACTATCAGAATTTGAAATTAGAAATTGATTGTTTTGATAACATCCAAATCACAAGACTAACATCTTGTTGGTATAAATAATAAGTTTAATTTAATATGTAATGATTTATAATTGGACCGATTTGAATCGGTATGATGGTATGAGCTCATGGATTGAAGATTCAATTGGGTTTGAACCGGTCTGAGTCAGATCGGACCGGACCAAATCTTTCAGATTTGAAATAGATTAGACCGGTTTTTAATATAAGACAAGTTTTCATTAAAACTTGTTAAACCGGTCTATTACAGGATGGTATTAGTAACATTGATTTTTATAAAATTTAAAATTATTTCCTCTTAAATTGTCTATCAAACAATATTTAAGTATAATTAATGCAATGCTAATATTTAATACCACCTACCAAACATGCTCTTAATATTTACAGTTAGGACAGATGAAGGACAGTGAAATATAAGGAGCGTTTTGTAGTTGGGCTTGGGCCGCTGATCAATATTTGATGTACAATTTGGGCTTTCTTATGTTGAATTTATCCTTATGGCCCATATGTACGTGTGGCATCAAATTTACCCAAATTTAGCTTCGTGGGAGGTGTGACATATTTGCATTTGTTTTGAGGGGAAAAATATATAAAAATTTGTATCTTTAAAATAAAATATATTGTTATTTGATTTTACAGAATAACAGTCTATATCAATTTCGAAATTCAATTTAATAAAATATACTATCACCATTTTGAAAATTATCATCAATAAAAATATGCTCTGCCATAATTTAAAATTTTATATTTTAAAAATCGGATAATAACAGAAATATTTTTTAAAAATAATAACGTAACAAAATTATGATCGTCGAAGAAATATGCACTACCATAAGATTGCAATAATATTTTATTTATCGATTTATAGCCTGTATAGAGGTTTAATATATACTCTCCGATTGGTGGAAACAAAAGATCCGAATCCTAAAATTATATTTTAATTGGATTGGAAATCAAACCGGCTGATTTGTAATCTAGTATTTAGTTTGATTCGATTTGATTGGTTCGACAATCAATCTAATTAGTTATGCTGATTGTATCACTCTATCCGTTCTGATAGTCGTATATTAATGTTAGTGGTTGACTAAATTTAATAAATATAACAAATAAAATAAATTATTAAGTTACAAGTAAAAGTTAACAAATAATTTGATTGGGTGACAAATAAAAAAGGACAAAGAGAATATATATTGAATAATTAAATTTAAACTAAAATAGAATATGGAGCTCATTTACTAGTTAGCTCACGGTACATAAAAAATTATAGATCTAAAAAGGTTCGATATCATCAACAATGGTGTTGGTCTACTAGTTAAAGGTGTTGTCTAACAATCCCAACAATGTCCTGGGTTCGAGATTAGGTGGTACTTATGCTTTGATATGCTGAAGGTGCACGTGAGATAACCCGCGGGAGTAAGGGCGTCACTATCAATGTAGAAGGGGTGTGCAGCCTCTGGTCACCGCAAAAAAAAAATGTCATGCATGCATTGTTTTATTTTTCAAATATTTATTTTTCAGTTAGGGTGTGTTTAGTATAGGAAAATTTGGTGAAAAGAAAATTTTGGAGGAAAGTGGATTCCCCATGAAATCCATCCTATTTTTCCTTGTTTGGTTAGAGATGAAAAATATTTGAAAAATGCTAAAACATTCTTTATTTTAAATAAATTTTTCTTTCTATTTTCATCTAATTTTTGTACAAACTTTTCTTCTCATTTTATCACAAATTTTTCTTTTTATTTTCCACTAAATCTTACTTTTCATAAAATTTTCCCTAAACTGAACACTTAGAGCTTTAATTAGTAGTTTGAGTCAGAAGGTTGGATTTTGGGCTGGATAACTAGAATTGATGGTACAAAAGTTAATAATTTTTTTAGATTCTTTGAACTGATTGAGGGTACAAATGATAAACAAATAATATTTATATTTAAATTTAAGATTTTTATACCTGATTAATTTATTTTTTTCTTATTTTTTAAGTGGACAGGTGTTCCCTTTGTCCCTCCTGTAGCATTGCCGCTCGACTCTAGTCTAGTTAGTACTAGTTACAGACAACAACATACATCAGGAGTCGCCCGTATTTAATTAATTAGATACATATAGAAACATTAATTAATTAGGAGAGAATAGCTAGGAGAAGCTCCTGAATGCTCATATAATGTGACTCTTCATCATTCTAATCACATCACTCTAGAGGAGGATGCTAGCTCTCATTTCAGTGGGGTATATATCAGTAATTTAGTTTCAGCCGCTTTTGACTTATGATTCTTCAGCTTCAGCAATCCCTTTGTCTCTTCACAGCATTATTTTCCTTATTCGTGTTTGGCAAAAACGTTGTCTTGCCTAATTTCTTGTATTCCTTCAGCGTCTCTACAAGAACGAGAATCGAAATAAGGTGTTGTTTTGCCCGATCTCTCGTATTCCTTCAAAGTCTCTACAAGAATGAGAGATGTAGGATCTAGTGTTGGATGATGAAGAGAGAAACTAACATGTATCAGCATAATATATATTCAAAATGAAATAACATCAAAATCATCAAAACAATCATATTTGTACCTATAATAAAATTTCTGATAAATTATTGATTTGATATATGGGATGCGCTAGTGTGACAACCTTCATTCATGGAATGAGTTTTGCATTCCTCGCTTTCATCATCTTCCAGTAAGGGTTTGCTATGTGACATGGGGTGGCGTGGGAAACTAATGGTGATTCTAGTGTGCTCTAGGGTTTTGTTTGATGCGGCTATGAGGCAAGACAAGTCTTTTTAAATTGATATAGTTTATATATTTGCATGGATATATACTCCCATGTGCATGTATAAAGTTCGAGAGAGTAGGAGATACTGAAATAATATGAAGTGATTGAATTTAGGTATACCCAATTGACAACTCATAATAATTACACTCTATTAAAACATATGTTAGCTTTTGCAGTCATTCTTATGTATACACCATGAGATCGGTATTAGCATGTCTTTGGACACTAGGGTTATGTTTGAGTGGTAAGAATGTTAGAGGTGAGATTCTTACGCTGATGTTATATGGTGCAGTAGTCGTCAAGCTTCCATCTTTTGTTCAATAACAAGATTCTATAACCAGGCTCATCTGACCCTAAGATATTGAACTTGTGGCGAGCCTGAATGACCTAGACAGATTTTCATCAATTAGGAAATGTGTAACTTTGTCTACAAATTTGCAAACATACCCCTCCTTTAGTTTCTGCATCACATGCTCATCTGAGCATCTATCATATACAAGGTACTTAGCTTCAACTCATTCATCATTGCTGAGATTCTTCAACTTATCCATCCCTTGTGAGACCCTACAACGCCGTCTGATGCATAAAAAATGTTGTCTGTAGTCTGCTATGAACTTGTCAAAAATCAAGAAGATTTCAGTCAAAATTTCACATTTCTATTGCAGTTTATAGCTAGCCTGGAATATTTCATATTCAATTTGTTCTGAAAATCAAGCGCAAACTTGACTATCAAATTCTTTTTTGTAAGACTTGTGTAATCTGTAAAATAAAACATATTGATATATAAATGGACTACAGATTATTTAAATTTTCATATTTTCTACCAGTGGCGGTATCACTGGGTTGACATCAGGGAGGTACAGTATAGTCGTCCACCCAAGTCCAGATCAAATAAATCTTAATTTAGTGTAAAAATATTATATTTTTAATTTTTATGTCCAAAATTATGTTTAAAATATTATATTTCTAATTTTGTACCATGATTCAGTTTAAAAATATTATATTTCTTATTTTTGTAACACAAATTCAGTTTAAAAATATTGTATTTCATATTTTTGTAACTCAAATTAATTAAATTCTCCATTTATTTATAATTTCTAAAGAGTGCTTAAGGCAGTGTTTCCGAGTCTAATAATAGAGAGAAAGGAAAGGAAATGGCTGTTCATAAATTTTTTTAAGAAGGGATTTGAAGAAAATTTGAGAAGAGAAAATACTTTTTTTCACCCGATTTGGAAGATTTGAAGGGGAGGGATTCAATGCAAAAGGACATTTATACCATCTACTTCTTTATATTATTTGATTGTATTTTTTTATACATAAAGTTATTTAAATAATTATATTAACTTTTTATTCTTGTTCTTTAAAATCTCTCCTATATACACATGATAAAACTTTTTCTTTCCACACTTAAAATCTTTTTTCTCTTTTCTCTCAAAATACTATTTTTTCCATTATCTCCAACACTCGGACTAGCCCGATAGGAACATTTTTCAAATTTTATATATCAAAACACAAATGCCATTATATAAAGAAAATTATTAAATTTTAAATCAAAACAAGTGTTTTCATTTTATTATTTGGGCTAGCACGACATCAGATAACAAATTACTATCATGTCTAAATATATCCATTAATTTGTTTATAAAATTATATTAACATTCTGAGACACGAAATAAAAAGACATGTTTGTATAAATAGTACGAGAATTAAAAATAAATTTAATTTAAAAACAACTTTGAAATTTCATATTGGAAATTGTTTGAAATATAATAGAGCACGCAAATTAAGATCCTGGCGGAGAAAGCTATGCAGAAATTTATTATATATAAAATATTGACTTCCGAATTCACGTCTGCGCCCCATGACATCCTAAATTTATTTTTTTATTTTAGATAAACCTTCTCAAGTATAAATAGGTTTTTATTAATTAACAAGTCAACATTTTTTGACACACAAACGAAACCCTAGAAATCTCCTCCGCAATCGGCGGCGCAGGACATGGAGGAGGAGGCACAGAGAATCTTCAGGGCTGAAGCTGCTGTGCCCTACCTGCCAGATGAGGTCACCACCCAGATCTTCATCAAGCTCCCTGTGAAGACGTTGATGAGGCTGAAGACGGTTTGCAGACGGTGGAGGTGGCTCATATCAGACCCTCAGTTTGTCAGCAAGCATCTGAGGTTGTCGGTAAAATCTGACCACACCCTTAAATTGCTGACAAAGCAGGCTGATGGCAGGTTTGGCTATGCGTCGATTCGCGCACTTGATGAAAATGTTTTTGCCGGTTTTGAGGCTGTGAATTTGGGCACCCCATTTCCTACAAGGCGTGTGATTCTGAGGGGCTCTTGTAATGGGCTGCTGTTTGTTGAAGTTGGAGTGAAGGAGTTTCATCTCTGGAACCCTTTGACTAGGGAAGTCAAGAGCCTGCCGAGCATGCCGGGGGTCGTCGCCAATGAGATTTGGATTCGTGGAGTTTTGGGATTAGGGTTTGATGAGATCAATGAGGATTACAAGGTTATATTCGCTTTTGAAGATGATAATGCAACCAAACAAGGCATTGTTATGAGGCACATGCTTTACTCACTGAGGGCTGATGCTTGGAGAGATTTGCATGATGTTGGTATGGCCATTAAGGCTCAGTATGACACCTCTCTAGCGTTCAACGGGGCTCTTCATTGGTTCTCATACAAAGATGACGACTCGGGGGACTCGCTTTTGTGGTACATTGTGGCGTTCGACATGGCTAGTGAGAGGTTTAGAGAGATCGGTCTGCCTGACAAGCTCGTTGGCCGATTTCCAGTTCAAAAGTTGTGCGTCAATGGATGCCTTGGTGTAGTTGAAAGCCATACTCTCTCGACGACGTACCACCTGTGGGCACTTAAGAACTACGATGATGAAGGATCGTGGAGCCTTTTGTATCGAATCCCGTCTAGCTGGCCTATTCATTTCAATAGGCTTAATACAGGAGTCTTCTGGGTGTCCCAAAAGGGTGTGGTGTTGGTTTCGCCATCATTCGACTTCTTTTTGTTCGATCCCATGGATTGCTCGGTGAAACAACTGCCTTTCGATTTTAATGCTATTCTACTAAATCGAAGCTTTGTTGAGAGCCTTGTTTCACCGAATAGGATCTAAAGACTGAGCTGCAACCAATGAAGGGAAATGGTAATAAAAACTAGAGGTAAGAAACCCTCAGGGTACCTTTTTTCACATATTTTGGTACATTAAGTTATTTACATCATGCTACTAAGATCGTTCTTCGTTCAGATGTCGTAAAATTTAAGTGATGAATTTCTTACCGTGTGGTCTTAGGAACCGTAAAGTTTGGAAGAAACTTACATATAGAACATGCATGTTGTGTTTATATATATACTTCAAGATTTACTTACTAGATACAAAACAAGTTGATATTTTTTGTTATATAATTATAATAAAGAACTTCTATCTGACCGATAAAAGTATATGCCAACGAAATCGTTATACAGAATTTTGTTAAAGCCGTCGATGATATGAATTACTGTACATTTTTTAAGGATCAGAATGACTTCTGTTTTTGCTCTTAACTCCTAAGAATCCTGATTTATAATGAGGTACTAAGATTGTTCCTATATTTTCATAAATCTTAAATTTTAAGTGATGAATTTCGTACCGTGCGGCCTCAACGAACTGGAAAGTCTGGAAGAAACTTACATGAACATGTTGTATCATACTTCAAAATTAATTAACTTAGGGAGATGCAAAATGAATTCTGATTTTTTATATAATTATAGTAATATATACACTTCTATCTAACCGATAAAAATATGAAAATGAAGTCCTTTATATAGCACTTTGATAAAACCATTAATATTATCATTTCTGTTCATTCTTTAAGGATCGGAATCAACTTCTCTTGTGGTTCCTAACTATCCTAGGATATATCAAAGGTACTAAGATTGCTCCTCATTTCAGATATCTAGTGATGAATTTCTTACATTGCCGTCTCACCGTAAGCTTGGAAGAAACTTACATTGAACATGTTATGTCATACTTCAAGATTTATTCTTAATTAGGATATGCAAAATGAGTTCTGATATTTTCTTGTTGTATAACTATATAATAATACACTTAAGTCTGATCGATAAAATACAGATACAAAAATGAAAATAAAGAACGTTCTACATAACTTTGATAAAACCATCAATGATATAATTTTTGTACATTCTTTGAGGAGATTGGAATCAACTTCTGTTGTGGCTCCTTAAGAATCCTTAAACATATCAAGATATCAAAATTGTTCCTCGTTTCAGATGTGTTAAAGTTTAAGTGATGAATTTCTTTTCGTGTGGTCTCAACGAAACGAACTGGAAAGTTTCGAAGAAACTTACATGAACGTGTTGTGTCATACTTCAAGATTTACTTAAGGAGATGCAAAATGAGTTTAGATAGTTTTTTTATATAATAATTATAATAATATACTTCTATCTGACCGATAAAAATATGAAATTGAAGTCCTTAATAATATAGAACTTTGATAAAACTATTAATGATATGATTTTTGTACATTCTTTGAGGATCGGAATCTACATCTGTTGTGGTTCCTAAGCATCCTAAAACATATCAAGGTGCTAAGATTGTTCTTCATTTCAAATATCTTAAAATTTAAGTGATGAATTTCTTACTGTGTGGTCTACCGAACCTGTACACTTGGAAGAAACTTATATATGACATGTTATGTCCAAGATTTATACGTAGGATATGCAAAATGAGTTTTGATATATTCTTATTGTATAGTTATAATAATACACTTATATCTGACCAATAAAATACAGATACAAAAATGAGAACCTACTCTGTTGTAACTCTGATAATAAAACCATTATTAATGATATTTTTTGTACATTCTTTGAGGATCGGAATCAACTTTTGTTGTGGTTCCCAAGTACCCTAAAACATATCAAGGTACGAAGGCTGTTCCTCGTTTCGATATCTTAAACTTTAAGTGATGAATTTCTTACCTTGTGGTCTCGCCGAACCTGTAAGCTTGGAAGGAACTTACATAGAACATGTTATGTCATACCGTCAAGAATTATACTTAGGATATGCAAAATGAGTTTTGATAGTTTTTCAAAATATATTGTTGTATAACTATAATAACACAATTCTATCTGACCAATAAAATACAGACACAAAAGTGAAAACGAAGTCCGTTTTACATAACTTTGATAAAACCATCGATGATATGATTTTTGCACCTATATTGTTTGAGGAGATCGGAATCAACTTCTGTTGTGGCTCCTTAAGAATCCTTAAACGTATCAAGATATCGAAATTGTTCCTCGTACAGATATCTTGAAGTTTAAATGATGAATTTCTTACCGTTTGGTCTCAGGGAACCGGATATAATGGAAGAAATAACTTACACAGAGCAATGTTGTATCATACTTGAAATGCGTTTTGACAATATTCGTTATTTAACTATGATAATGCATTTCTATATGATCGATAAAAATATATATAAAAACGAACTACGTTATACAGAACTTTGATAAAAACCATCAATGATGTGATTTTTGTACATTCTTTGAGGATCGGAATCAACAATTCCTGTTTGAAAGTACACCCCCATATATAGTTTTTGGTGGCGAGCTTCGGACGATCTTTGAAACCATTAAAATCCCATCACTTCTTATGATTTTGTCCCTGCTATTATTATTCTGTCCTTACATATATTGGAAGCTTCTCATCTTAAACTCATTCATAAGCTGAACTGTTGTAGCTAGGTTTTTATCCCAATGCTGAAAACACTGCTGTTAACGGCCAGCAGAAGCGTTGGGCCCTTGTCTCGCATAACCTATCTGTATATCCCAATATATTTGCATATGGAAAAACTTAATTTATACATACTCTTTATGTTTTATGTATTGCACATTTCTCCGTTACCGATAATCAATCTTTTGCCTTTTTTTCCAGGTTTTTAGTCCCTTCAAGATATACCATCTTGCCTAACCAAGCTTTGAACGCATAAACACAGCTTGCAACCGGTCATCTCTCTCATCTTCTGAATCGAGATATCAAAATATATATTCAGTGATTCTGAGAACCAAGACGAAACATTCAACTGCAATCAACTTTTTTGAAACATTTTCCTGCTTTGGTTTCTGGATTACATGTTCTCTCATGCATCTGGGCATCATGTAAACTCATTCACTTAAGTATACTACATGTTAAAGACTTAATTGGGACTCTTGAAGCTTCCCAGGCCTCAAGTCAGTATATGATCTTGCAGGTGCGAAACATATATTTAATTTGACGAAACAAAGATGTTATTTTCAGATTGTTGAGAAATCAGACTAAAATCAAGTAAAAAAAATAGTAAAGAGATTCAAAACACAAGATTTAATGAAATTCGACAACTTACCTTAAGCCAAGAGTGATGAGAGATTGTTTTTTTTTTTTTGGAGAGTATCCCAATTAGGTTTTAATTACATAATATATAATAATAACTCTAAATATAGTTTTACAAAATTACCATTGTACCGCACAACAAAAGCTTCGCTTCCGCTCGCTCGTTCCACTTCGCTCTGCTCCGGCATTTGTCATTTATCCAGTATATAAACTATACCTAACACAGATCAAGTTTGAATTAAATTTTAATTTTCCAGATTTTTTGTCAAACACAAATTTAAAGTTAGTAATTTGAAGTCCATTTCAAGTAATTCAATGAACAAATGTCACACAAAGAATCTAAGTCAACTGAATTCAACGCCAAAAAAATACACCGACCACCACCAATTCATACAAAAATCAACAAATATTTCATGGAAGCCCTTGTTTTCATGATCCTCGTAATCAGCCCAAACAAGGGTATGAAAAGAGTCACGATTTTGAGACACCCACAATCGCCAAATCACTTCCTCTCTCTCATCCGCCGCTAGCGCGCATCTCTCTCAAACCCTAGCTCTCAGATTTGCGCATGCAGCGATGGAAATGGGCAACACAGCTGATGAAGTGAAGGATGACACCCGTTTATGGTCCCATTTGCCTCAAGAAATCGTCCTTGAAGTCGTCCTACGACTCCCGATCAAGTCACTCCTGCGGTTCCGAGCAGTTTGCAAGCGATGGAAGGCCATGGTTTCGGACTCGGGTTTCGTCACCAAGCAGATCCAGACATCGGTGGCTTCTGACCGCCACGCCAGGTTGGTAACCAGGGCTGTAGACGGTAGGGTTAGTTCCTCTTCGATTCATTCAATTTGTCAAAACCCTTATAATTTTGAGGTTTTGAATTTGAGCTGCCCTGTTGTGGGAGCCGATCATCAGCTTGACATGATGCATTTTGATGTGTTGGCTTCTTGTAATGGCTTATTGCTTGCTCGATTCGGAGTGTGCGAGCATCTGTTGTGGAATCCCGCTACTCGAGAGGTCCGAAAGCTGCCTTCAGTGCCTTGGGTGTTCGAATTTCTGACAGATGTTTACGAGAGCGTAGGGTTTGCTTATGATGAAGTCAACGATGATTACAAGGTTCTCGTATTCTTTTCTGATGCTTGGCACGGAGAGCGAAAGCTATGCACCATTTATTCAACAAGGAGCGACGAATGGAGGCCAGTGGATCATGTGCCTGGAGGGATCGAGAATCGTACTGATCCTGGTATAGCCCTCAACGGGTCTCTCCACTGGATTTCATGCGACAATGTGACCTCACGCAGGTCCATAGTCGCCTTGAACATCTCAACTGAGGAAGTGAAAGAGATAGGACTTCCCGATTACGGTACTAAAACAACTCCAGCTCAAAAGCTGTGGGTATTTAAAGAATCCCTGTGTGTCATAGCATCAAAGCATATCAGGTCCAAGTATGAGCTTTGGGTTATGAAGGATTACGGTTTTGTAGAATCATGGAGTTTGATGTATCAAATCCCTTGCTGGAGGACTACCTATTATGATTCACATCCTGAATTTCTGTGGTGCTCGAAGGATGGTAAACTGCTGATATGGTTCTTATCGACTTGGCTTGTGTTCGATACCAAGAGATGCGTGATATCTAGGGGATCTCCGTCGCCCAACCATTCCATTCGACCTGTTGTTTGCTATGTTGAGAGCTTGGTTTCTCCAAATAAAGTTTAGGTTTGGAATGGCTGCTGGAAAAAGAGAAGGTATGTTGCTCCACTATGAGACATTATTGTTTTCGTGCTAGCTATTTTCAAGTTTTATAAAATTAATGTTGAGAAATCAGTCGAAACAGAGTAAAGAACACATAATTTAATGAGGTTCGGTAACTTGCCTACGTCATCGGAAACTATATGAGCGGCTAATTCTTATTATTGAGAGTATCACTTGCCTACGTTTTCGTGTCTACGCGACACTCGCTCTCTCCGCTCAGCTCCGACATCTGTCCTTTATCCAGTATATGAACTGTTTAACAGAAAACATTTAAACCCTCATATAGACCGCAGAGGTCTAGTTAACTTTAGTTATCATGGCTCAAGTTCTTCTCGACATAACTAGTTTTTTTTTTTTTTGAGGTTAATTTATCCCATCAGATGATATAGTAGCTAAAGTGTGTTTCATTCAATCTTAACGTGTCTTTCAAGCAGTCAACATCCAAGCATCACTCGACTCACTGATATGAGAGCTTATTTTGCAGGTAAGAAGATCTGCAGGAGCGTGGTCGTACTTGGATAAATTGATGTACCCTTTTGGATTTGATTGCCTTCTACACCTAGGCCATAACTGCATCTCTTGAGAATCATGAATATATATATATATATATGTAATTTGATTTCAGTAGAAGACATTCTGCTGTAAGGGGACTAGGCATCATCTATTCCAATGGATGGTTTCGAGAAGGAATAAGGGTATAAATATAAGCGAACAATATTTTCCTACAACTTAACCAATATTTTATGTGTGTTATTTTTCTTTTCCAGTTCATATATGAAGGTTTTCAACATTTTGTTCCATAAAAAATATAAGGTTAATAGTAAAAACTTGTAGAGGATGAGAACTCCGTATCGCTTGAAAGATGTTTAGGGTTCTTTTGAATACTTCTATAACAATATTATTACTACTATCGCTTGAAAAAGCCTCAGTAAGTAATATAAGTCATTAGCAGATTTTGTAGCAACTTACACGTACTAAAAAATAGATAAGCAGCGTAATTCCTCCTAAACAATAAAATATGTGGACATGCGAAGAAACGTATTTACTAATTATATCATCTGTAATCGCTTGAATCTCGAGATGTTTTTCGAACCAATCATACACTTTATATATTGAGATAGGTGAACCAAGAGGCCTCTCTCCGGTTGCAAAAAGTATAAAAAATAACTTCTGTGCATGATGTTTGGTATTTTTTTTTTTGTAGTTTTAGTAAAGTGTATATTGTTGACAGTTTATTACACTGAACGATTTTATTCTTCCCTATAAGATGTAAGAGAAAAGCAAAATTATAAGACTAATATACTACAGAAAAACTATGACCTTGTATCATGTGATCGAATCTGCAAATGTAATTTCATCAGAAAGTTCGTTATATATAAAAAAATTCAGCCATAACAAGATAGACGAGTACTAAATAGTAATGGTATTGTTAGGTTTAGACAATTGAACGTCAAAAACGATATTATGTGAATTATTACATTGGAAGAAAAAAAAGTGATAATGAGAAGAAACATCCACAGACGGCTTCTCATGGTAGCTTCCATCTCTAATTTCGTGTGAAATGACTTCGTCTTTTAGAAAACACCAACTTCTTCAGAATTTGATTTCAAGAATGACTGCCGGTATGTAGCAAGTTCTCATGTCCAACATGATCAAGTGCTCTCCAGCGCCGATGAACTAAATATAGAGAGCTGAGTAAGATCATCTGGGTCTCCGAACAGTTTGAGATAGTCAAAAGTTCACATCTTGTTTGTGGTTGCATCTTTAGCGAAATCATCTTCTCCACCGTACGTAGAGCTTATCTACTTCAAAAAGTCTTGTTGTTCAGAGTTTCAACTACACCAAATCAATCATCAAGCTCAAGCTGAAGTTAAATAGTTTGATAACTTGAAAAAAAAAATATATAAGAAAAAAGATTTTCAGGGTTTCCACTAGGCCTCAAGGGCTATATCCATCACTACTATATCTCCTCAACTCAGAATTTTTTTTTACTTCTCATTTTATTATGGTTATGTCTCCAACTTAATTAGAGGATGCAAGTATTCCATATCTTTTGCATTGGCATTATATAAAATACCCATTCAAATCTATTTTAAAAAAATTAAAGAAAAAAGAATATGACCAATCAAAATAGCTTTAGTCATAAGTCAAAATACAGTTTCAATCATAATAACATATAGAAGTGTCAAAAGCTAGCTATATCAGGTCATTCTAACCTTCGTATTGACCAGGTTCTGCTGCACCACATGATTCACATTTCCCGGACTCCAGTGTCAGTTTGAGAAAATGATTACTTAGCTGGCTCGTACGAGTCACAGCAAAGTCACTGACGGATGCAATGTGTTGAGAAATGAGAAGAAAATATAATTAACAGACAGAATTCATAAACTTTCATAGATATTCAATTTTAAAGATCTTAACTATTACTCAAACTTGAAACTTTTTGTGACTTGTCAGACTAAATATGATGTTTGAAAATTGTGTCCTTATATTATTTTTGAATAGTCATACATCCAACATCGTTGTGATTTCAATGCTTCCATTCTATAACATAGAACAATGCATCATCTAAAAATCAGATTATATTATTCACAAATGGTCTCTAATTCCATTAACTATAACAAACCAACTATATGTATTTGTAGTTCACGACAATCTCATGTTACATTATATATAAATTATGAATTACAATTTGTTTCATACACAAATTAGAAGAGACAAACGACAACTTTAAATAACATCACAGTAAATTCATTCAAATGGCCCTCCCACATTGTTGTTCAAATCCAGTCTTGTCCAAAATAGCATCCCTTCCTTCTTTTACAATATAGTATTCTAATATTTATTTATGTATATATAGAAGTTCACTAAAATGTGATTGGACTGAACTAAAATTAATACTTTAAGAACAAAAAAGTGGCTAAACTTAACAAAAGTTGAGATATTAAAGAGAGAGAAAACAGTTGAATTGAATTAAAATTAAGATTTTCCACACAAAAAACAGTTGAACTGAAATGGACTGGAGTTTTTTTTTTTAAAAAAAGCCACTAGTGAGTTTATGAAAAGATTAATTACCTGATGAGTTTAATTTTTGATAGTTTATTAATTCGATACTCTGAATATGAAGCGTTGTATGCACACCTCCGTGATAGCTAGACAAAAAAAAAGTCAAAAGATCAAAGGATATATGTTCCCCACCACATATTCATTTACTATCTCATTTTATATCTCAAATAAAATAAACTTATTACATATTCAAATAAATCTCATAAAAAGTTATTTCAAAAAATAAAATTTCTCATGACCGTGAGCTAGTCAATTTTTTTGATAAAATGTTTGAAACAGTATTATCCAACAAGAAGAGTATAATTTATTATTTGTCTACTTAAATACCCTTACAGTAATTTAAGAATGATGAATTATAAAGGGCAAAAAAACTTATTCAACTCAAATCGTCCAAATCCTCCCAAATAAGATAAATTTGGAAATGGAACTTTGATGGACATGGACCACCATGTATACCAATGTACACTCCAAATCGTCTCTTTTATTCTTAAAATAAACTTGGATCAAAACATGAAAGTTATTTGCATGAAGAATGAGGAATGATTGAAATGAATTTGCTGATATTTTGAAGGAAAAGAAAAGAGCCATTGAATTAAAATTGAGACAAATCAGAAAAAATTGAGACTTTCATTATCAAAAAAAGTCGATGAACTTAATTAAAGTTGATGTTTTTTTTTTTTAAAAAAAATGTGGCTGCTGAACTAACTTAAACTGAAATAAACGCAATTCAATTCTAGAAAAGCATGATAATACATCGTGATAACACCATGTGCAATGCAATGCATCATAATTAGGCTAAACACGTCATTTTAAGAAAACAAACCAAACCCAAACTCAATACTTTTGTTTGCTATTCAAATTCCATGACTGACGAAACTATATACCCGAATCTACTAGCTAGCCAGAGCACCAAATTTTATCAGAAAGTTATATATAATTTGCTACCTCGGGGTCCCAGCGTGAGATGGGGGCAGAATAAATTAGGGTAGAAAGAAGTATACCTGCTCGATTTTGTTAGAAAATAAAAAGAAAATCCTAAGATTTATTCATTATGTGCTCATATCAGTGTTCTAAAAGGCGCTGGGCGGTCCTAGACGGTTGGCTTGGGGCCTAGCGATTAATCGGCTAGGCGGGGATTAGGCGGAAGGATTAATCGGATGATTAGGCGGAGTTATATATATTAATAATATATTTAATAATTAATTATAAAATTATACCTATAAAATTTAATTTTATTTTAAAAATAAAATATATAAAATAATTAGGCGCTAGGCGGGGCGTTTTTAAAACGCACAGAGACTAATCGGGCGCCTAGGCGGCCGCCTTTTAGAAGAGAGGCTCATATGAATGGATGAGAGATTTCAGAGGGGTAGTTGAGAAAAAAAATGCCGAAAAAAAAGTACAATAAGAAGCATGAATCAATCTGATCCATTACGTACCCAACATCTATATCATCCTCTCCATATCCATTATTCTGATCCTCTTGATGAAGGCGCCTCGTATACCTGCTCAAAAGGAATTATTGATTTTACATTTCTTAGCTTGGAGAGTTGAAGGCTATGAGTGCATACTTAGACATCAATTCCTAAGGCTTGGTGACCTACAAACCCTAGTAAGAACCCTTGTACAAAATAGACCTCTAGATCAACTAGTGAATGAATCATGCTCAGACCGTTAACTTTTTTTTTAAAAAAAAAAAAACTTGCCTTGCAGGTGTCTGATGGCTACAAGGAAGTAATTGAAATGGAAGCCCTGTCCGCTGAGGTTTACGCCAAGATTCAGCCTATAACACCAAGGGGAAAATGATTATCATGGAGAGAATAACATTCTCTAATCAGATTATAATCAAAATAAATAATAAAATAGGAGATGTGATTGCCGAAAAAAATCAGAAAACGAAATGAAACCTTAAAATCAATCAACATTCACGAATTTTAAGTGCATACGAAATTACCGTCAAATGAAATTTCTGATAAATTATTAAGTCGATTCTAGGACCTTCACCATCATCATCGTCGTTTGACAGCTTCTTTGTCCCTCCGGCTCTCTGCCGCCGCTGCATTTTCCCTCACTTGCTAGGGTTTCTCTTTAATCACTGCTAAGAGGGGTGAAAGAGCAGGTTATGTGTTTTCTATAATGTAATTGTTATCAATTTACTTGTATATCCTCGGGTAATATGGTATTTGCATAAAGATCAAGGGGCTAAGTAGAAATACGTGAAACTTTTTAATTTAAAGCTTATAATGACATGTCATACTCCCTCCATCCTCTAATACCTGTCATTTAAAGTTAATTTGAGTAGATTAAGGTGAAGTAAATACTAGCGGTTGAATAAATTTAATGAGTGGGTGATTGGTGTTTTTTTAAAAAAATTCGTGCAAAAAGTAAAATTGGTAGATGATTACTGGTGATGAATGATTTTTTTATTGATTATGATAAAGAAGTGATTAATGTTTGACGTTTTTTAAGGTAGTTGTTGATATTAAATACGCATTGAAAATTGTTAAGTGACAAGTAAAAGTGGACAAAAAAATTCAATTAAGTGACATGTAAAAGAGGACAGAGGGAGTAATGCATTGTATGTTGCTATAAATTCAAATCCTTTATTAATAACATAAAAGTGTATTATGAGCCTTGGATTTTTTATTTGGTCTTATATTTTAAAATTTAGTATGAAATATTGTTAATTTATCATAACAGAAAATATTGTTAATAAAAAAATAATAAAAAGAATTCTGAACTATCATATTCTTTTTATATATAGTCAAAATGAGTGATGAGGACAAATTTAGGCTTTTCTATATTAAAATTATAATTGCACTCCTAAACTTATATTATTATAAAAAGTAGACTTTTACATACAAAATTGATCATTTTATCATCAAATTCAATGATATTATTTCGTTCATATAAACAAAATAATACTTTTTAATTATACTCAACCAATAATAATCTTCAACAACTTTGATAAAATATATTGTACTTAATTAATCAAACAAATGAATCTTAAACATCATCCTAAGTTAGTCTGATGTTTTTTATCGCACTTTTTTGACAGGTCAGATTGTTCAGCTGTAAATAAATGGTAGTTCATGACCCTTTTTAGTGTTTTCTCTTAATTTTTTATATTCACAATTTTGTTGGGAAATTAAATTTATGACTATCTTTGGTTGAAGAAAAAGGAAAATCTAAAATTCCATTCTTTTTTTAATTTTCTCTAACTTTTCTTCACCATTTAATTCCTTGAATCAACATGACTGAAACCAATAAGCGTAATGGTTAATTTGGCTGTGTGTACGTGAGCTGTCTCGCAATTATAACTCTAGCTAATTTTGCTACGGTTACTGCATTAATAATCTTTGGGTTTCTTCATATTATAAAAATTCTCAAATGTTGTTTTCAAAAAATTAAATTTCTCAAAATTTGGGTATCAAGATCTGTGATTTATTCTTTAGATCGACAAAATTCTCATGGATGTCATGATCATAAAAATATCACTTTTCAATTGTAAAGTTTTATAATATTTGTTAGTTGCACTGTCGGATTTCATGCTTAGTATTCATTTATGAGATTTTCTTCCAAAATATATAATAAGCAACAAAATAAGTAAAGTCAAATTTCTTACAAGTCAAAGTTCTTACCCATCTGATAATGAATAAAACGCATTTCTTAAATTATAAGATTTACTTTTTTCAAAAAAAATATTATTAAAATTTGAATATGTGACTTACGAGATAGATATGCATCCATTAGAAATAACACGAAAAAAAGAATATCATTAATAATATGAAACAAGTCAAATGTGATTTGAGTTTCATGAATCAATTAACTGATAATGTAAAAAGTAAAAATAGCTAGTAAATAAAATGACAAGGTTTTAAATCACATCCTTTTATTGTACAAGTTATAAGAGACAAAATCACAATTTAAAATTCAAAATTTAATATCAAGCAGCCAAATAATATGTTGGAAGAGTGTTTATTGAGTGCGCCAAATCAATATTTAATTGATACAAGACTGATTAAATAAAAATAATATTTAAAATTAAATATTTTACATGTACGTAGTATTTGATAATTGCTTCTAATGGATAATTATCCACAATAAATTACTTTGCTGTTTGGAATACGATTCCTACTGCATATATAGAAAATCGTACAAGTATCTGAAAAAGGTTTGTATTATATACTTCATCATAAACATAAGGGAAAAAATTCAAAAAGATTCTGAACTATCATTACTTACCCAATTGCGATTCGAACTATCAAAATTTCCAAATAGGTGCGAATTGGATTGATTTCGAATAATGCTTAAGATTAATTTGTTTGGTTTCTCAAATAAAATAGATCTTGTTAAATTTGTTGAGAATTATGGATAATTGAGTATGAAAAGACGTCGTTTTGTTTATGTGCACAAAACGATACTATTTATTTTGATAACCAAACGACATAATTTTCTCACACGAATCTAAGTCTTGTGATAATATTAGTTTATGAGTGTAATGATAAATTTTATTTTAGAAAATCAGTCCAATTTTTTTTTCATCGCACCTTTTTTTGAAAATTTGTTGAGAATTATGGATGATTGAGTATGAAAAGACGTCGTTTTGTTTATGTGCACAAAACGATATTATTTATTTTAATAACCAAACGACATAATTTTCTCACACAAATCTAAGTTTTGTGATAATATTAGTTTATGATTGTAATGATAAATTTTATTTTAGAAAATCTGTCCAATTTTTTTTTCATCGCACATTTTTTGGAAATCGTGTTAGTTCTGACCGTAATTTGTTAAGTGATGATACTTTAGAACTCTTTTGGGGTTTCTCCCTTTGATACGCCGTATTATTTATACATGTATTATTGATATTCATATAAATAATACTACCTATTGAAGAAGTATCATTAATACAAATTTCTAAATGTAATTTTCTCTCCCTGCATTATTAATATGTATTTTTATTTTGTACCAAACACATTACCATGTTATTAATAATACCATCCCAATTTAATACATGCCACTAAACGAGAGCTTAACGTAAATAAGACTTGTACATACACTGTTTAACATGACATGACGGCAACTCGGCAAGTGATTTATTATTAAAACGAAACTACGTCGTTTTAATCGGATAAGATTTCATGCGAAATCGTAAAAACAAACATTTATAAACGTCTACTTGTCCTCTTTTACATGTCACTTAACCGAATTTTTTTGTCCACTTTTACTTGTCACTTAACAATTTCCAATGCGTATTTAATGTCAACAACTACCCTAAAATGTCAAACATTAATCACTTCATTATCATATTCAATAAAAAATACATTCTCCACCAATAATCATCTACCAATTTTACTTTTTGCACGAATTTTTTTATAAAAACATTAACCACCCATTTATTAAATTTGTTCAACCGTTAGTATTAATTTCACATTAATCTACTCAAATTAACCTTAAACGATATGTAATAGAGGACGGAGGGAGTATTTATTATTTTCCTACCCATAGAAGAAATAAAAAAACAGAATTATATATTTCCGGAAAATCAACCATCGTCCTAACTTTACAAATCATTTTCTCAGTTTGGAAAATTCCGAAATAAAAGATTTATTAATTTCCAACGAAAATAATAAATATTTGCCCAAAAATCTCTATTTTTGTCTTCTTCTTTCACCATCTCTACTTCGCACTCTCTGCGCTCTGCAACTCGCATTTTTCTCCCTCCGCCATTTTCCCTTCCCCGCCGGCCTTCCCGCTCTCTGATGGCGTCGTTGACGACGTCGTTTCGGCGTCCATTTCCTCCATGCATCGGTGTGGTGATGACGACGACGATGTTGCTCGTGAGCGTCTGCTTCGCCGGTGATCCGACGGTGCCGCACGAGCTCCGGCTGTCGTACGATACCGCCGCTCCGTTGGGAGTAGTTCAGCAGGTTTGCTGTCGATTTGGTTTGAGTAAAAGCGCTGCTTTTCTTGCTCTGTGTTTGCTGGCTGTTTTGCGACAGTGTGAGGTGTTGTGTGTAGCAGCGACTCGTGCTGCTGCGGTTGAGTTTGAGTTTGACTTTTTAGGGTTTTAGTTGTGCCGAGTTACGACGAGTCTACGGTGTTTGAACCGGTCGATTCGGTTGACAGCGGCGGAATCAGCAAGTGGATTTTGCGTGTGTTTTGTGGTTCTATGAATCACGACTCGATTCTGTGTACTTTCTGACTTCGATTTGATTTCATGAAGTTGAACCGTCTTCTTCACAATGCCAGTAAATTAGCTTCTGCAGTATTTTAATTAAATGGTTGATTTGAATTTATTTTTTATTTTTTTAATTATTCATTATTTAAACATGCATTTCATGGTGAAGATGTGATCTCCAGTGATTCTGCTGATATTCTGGCTCTAAAAGGATCTGAAATGATTTTATATGGAATTGAAGATTGTAGAAGAATAAAATCTGTAATAGCTTGGGTTTACTGCTGCAGATCATTACAGTAAACAACAAGTTTCCAGGTCCTACTATCAATGTTACCACAAATAATCAAGTTGTCGTAAATGTGTGGAATGATCTAGACGAAGGGGTTCTTCTCAACTGGTGAACCTTGAACTGTTTTTGTTAAAAAATCTTGTTTCTTTAATTATGATGCTGAGTAGCAGGAGCTCATATCTCCGATTTGATTTTCCAATTTAGGAATGGAATTCAGATGAGGACTAATTCATGGCAAGATGGTGTGCTCGGGACAAATTGCCCGATAACGCCCGGAAAAAACTGGACGTATCACTTTCAAGTGAAAGATCAGATTGGAAGCTTTTTTTATTTTCCTTCACTTGGTTTTCAAAGAGCCTCTGGTGGTTTTGGCTCCTTTATTGTCACTAATCGCCCGGTTATTCCTATACCATTCTCAATGCCTGATGGTGACATTGAAATTTTTATCGGTGATTGGTACAATCGGAATCATACTGTAAGTGTGTTTTTCAAAATGATTTACTGTCCTGTGAAAAAAAGAGTTGAACTGTAGAATTGCTCATCCTTCTTCTAAATATCTAATATCAACTTTTGACGTGATCTGTGTTTTGCTTTCAGTCACTTCGAAGTGATCTTGATGCGGGTAAAATGCTTGGAGTGCCTGATGGAGTTATTATCAATGGGAAGGGGCCTTACAGATATAATCAAACCCTTGTTCCAGCTGGAATTGAGTACACCACTATCCGTGTTGATCCAGGTTAGTTTTGTGCTGGTTATATATCCTCTGAGTACTTACTATTCAAATTTGATATTTGCTTATTCTGCTTAATTCATGAAGGTAAAACATTGAAATCCATTCTAGCTGCTGATTGTTGCTGAAAAGTTCATAATGGTAGGGTTTATCACTTTATACGGAACTGTTTAAATATAAGATGCACGGCAGAAACTGTTGAATGCTCAGCAGTTTCTGTCGTTATAAGTTGGCTAAGTGCTTTTATCTCAAGTATTTGCTAACATCCCCGTCCATATGGTATCCAAGATTTTTTTTCTTTTTTTCTTCCTTCTTTATTGTGGTGAAAACAGCACTAATATTACACCCAACAAAATCAATATGTTCGAATTTTGCTTATACAGTTTCTTGTTTGCCTTTGTCATATGTTGAATGCACATTGAATATTTGGCTATGATTCGTGTCTTCTCTTGAATTTCCTTAACTTTTAGCAAGCTTCATGAAATCTTGCAGGGAAAACGTACAGAATTCGTGTTCACAATGTCGGAATCTCGACAAGTCTGAATTTCAGGATCCAGAATCATCTACTGATTCTTGTAGAGACTGAGGGTACTTACACTCAGCAGCAGAGCTACAAAGACTTTGATATCCATGTAGGACAGTCGTACACCTTTCTGGTTAACATGGATCAGAATGCTACCACAGATTACTACATTGTTGCGAGTGCTGTCTTGGTAGATGGATCGGAATGGGAGAGGGTTACCGGTGTTGCCATCTTGCAGTATTCGAATTCAAGAGGACCAGCATCCGGTCCTCTCCCTCCTGGGCCTGATGACACTTATTACAAGGGCCGTTCCATGAACCAAGCTCTATCTGTCAGGTATATTTTGCCTCGAACTGTTGATTTTTTCTCTTATGTCTCCATCTTCTTTCTGTTCATAGGTTCATTTGTTTTCTTTTTTCCATTCCCTGGGAAACATTTTTCAGTTGCTTGCAGTATCAGTTTACTTCATTTGATTTTTAACTTGAACATTAATCAGGATGAACGGATCTGCTAGTGGAGCTCGTCCGAATCCACAAGGATCATTCCGCTATGGCCAAATTAACGTCACCGACTTTTATCTACTAGAGAGCAGACAAGCTCTGAAAATAAACGGAAGCCTACGATCCACACTAAACAACATCTCCTTCAAGAATCCCACTCTCCCCATCAGGCTTGCGGATCTTAATAAAGTGAAGGGTGTCTATAAACTAGACTTTCCAAGCAAACCAACAGGCAGACAACCCTCACTTGGTGTGTCGTTGATTAATGCTACTTTCAAAGGATTCATTGAGGTGGTATTGCAGAACAATGACACAAGCATGCGCAGCTTCCATTTGGATGGATACGCCTTCTTTGTGGTTGGGTAAGAATATCTCCTAGCGGAGTAAACTGAGGCTGATTTATCAAGTTTATGATCAACGCATCACCTGCATCTTACATTATCTTCCATCTACAGAATGGGTTATGGCAACTGGACCGCAAGCCAAAGGGGCAGTTACAATCGTTGGGATGGTATTTCTCGATCCACTACCCAGGTATCTCAATCACAATTATGTTGATACATTCTGTACTAAACCCATGATCCTCACATAATGTTTCAAGAAATCGTAAATGGTTAGTTAGGCCACTGCGGCGTTCTTGTACATTCAGGCTTTGTTTGGTTTTGGGAAAGTTTTATGGAAACGAAAATGAAATGGATAGTGAAATTCTTTTTTTGGTTCGGATGGAAAATTCTGAGGAAAATTTGGACGGGAAGTTTGTATGAAAAATTTTGTCTTATGGAAATGACATTTTGTTCGAAGTGAATTTCTTGAAGGATTTTATTTTCCTTCCGATTATCCTCTCCATGGCATTTTCGCTAAACCAAACAGAGCCTTAATTTCTAGTGAATCGTTATTAACTGACTAGCTGATGTTTGTAGGTGTACCCTGGGGCATGGACTGCAATTCTTATCTCCCTCGACAACGCCGGAGCTTGGAACTTCAGGTCACAGAACCTCGACAGATGGTACCTAGGGGAAGAAACGTATTTCCTAATTGTCAATCCAGGGGAGAACAACACGACAGAGATGCGGCCGCCGGACAATGTTCGCTACTGCAGTGCCCTCGAAAGCAGAAACCAAGAGTAAGCCATAATTCACCACTCCCACCTTGTTTCCTATTTCTTTCTCCCTTTTGTTTTCTTGCATCTCCGGGTCATTCGCAGTTTTAGTAACCAAGGTAAAATTTGTGGGCAGATCATCAAGCGGGCTGAGCGCACATGCAGAGCTCCTCCTCAGCGTCCTTGCAGCGATTGCCGCCATTTCCGTCTTAACGTTATAGTTCCCTACTCGACCATATTAATTATCAGCAAATAGATCCGATGAAATCATCAAATGTGGAACTTGGAAGCGTGCTAGCTTAGTTACAATTATTTGGGAACAAACCCAACTCTCTCATTTCCTTCATCTGGTAATTTAAGTTCCCTGGTCAGTCTAGGCAGCCTCTACCCTCTAGCTGACTAATTTCGAATGTAAAAGTCTTTGAGGAGTTGAAATACATGCATGTCCTACTATTTAATTAACCTACATCACTAACAAAAATTATCTACGAAATCATCGTTTACAAAAATTACCCTTTGCTCATCAATCTCATTCATTATTTTTTTCATCTCCTTGGATAAATAAATTTTGCAGCTTAGAGGTCAAAATATGTTTTTAGTTTTCCTATTGAGAGGTGGGTCATGAAGTTTTTTTGACCGTATATCACGAGTTATTCTACATTTTTTGGATAACAGGCGTTGGCTTATAAAGATTTATTTATCGGAATCAAGTAAATATAGGAAATAAAAGATTTAAATTTGACATGTTTGAATTTGTAACTGATTTTACTAAGATTAGAAATTACTGAATTCGATATCCTAGCACCATTCACAAAAAATAGTTATTCAGATTTGAACAGAAATATGAATAAAGATCGATATGAATATTACAAATTACAATGTATATTGCTTGTAAAGATAGTAAAATATTTCTACATCATAACAACATCAAGCGTCCAAAAGTGGAAGGAATCGGATGCGGTGAGCGCAGTCCAAAACGATGTACTATTCATGTAAATTTGTCGGATCTATACTCAAAATTAATTGTCAATAACCGGGGAAGCCCAACTCCTTGTGCGGATCACCAATTGACAATGAGTGGGAAAGTCCAACTCCTCATACAGATCCAGTTAACCGTCACGGGCATGTTCTAAGAGTGCAGTCAAAATCCATTATGATACCATGTAGATTTGACGGATCTACACTCAAAATCAATTGACAATCAGTGACAGGAGGTCAACTATATATTAGGATCAATCTTGAGCTTCCAATGAGCGATGTAGGATAATACCACTATGCTCAACAACTCAAATCAAGAACGACGTCGTTTTGATATGAAATTTGATTTGAGTAGTTACTAAACTATCAAAAGACGTTGTTAGAGAAATTTGATTTTTATGATCCGGTTGAAATGAATGATCATAAAAATTTTATTTGTAGCGTATTTTTACAGAAATCACTATTTATTTTAAAATGATGTGTCCACTTCAACATGAATCCTTACAATACATTTTTCATTTCCTTCTTCTAAAAAAAAATTTTCTTTATTATAAAAAAAAATCACAAAAAGTTCATAGGAAGCCCATATGAACATAGGCCCATTAAGGCCCACTAATCCGATCAACCGCTCAGCTGCAATTTCAGAATTCAACACTTCTCCAGCAACAATGGCGCGCGTCCGCCGCCACCGACCTCGCCTCAAAACAAACTGCACACACCAAGCTTCCTCGTCATTCTCTCTACTCACACCAGCTTTTCAAAACTCGCGCCGATCGCCGAAACTAGAGCAGCTGGTTGTTTATCATTGGCTGAACTGAGAGCTACGATTCCCATCAGCAGAATTCGCAATTAATCTGCTGCGACATTTTTTACTGCTGTTATGTGAAGACTAATTCTGTTTTCATTTTTTGAATATTTTTAGGAGAGAAGGCGCGCTTGGGTGATCTGCTTGATTTACTTGTTTCCGGTTGGAGCATTACGAAATTGAATGAAGAAATTGTTACGAGTTGAAGATTCCAACGTTGGATTAATTGATTGCTTTGATCAGGTAGCTTTTTTTGCTTTGACTTTGTTAATGTGGCTTGTGGCAGATTCTGGTAGTCGTCTTCAGAAGTTGCTGATGATTTTCTTATATTTGTTTTGTCAGTTTTCTAAGCATGTGAAAATATGTGATGTCATTTTATTGATTAAGTTCAAGGTTGATCATGTATTCTCTGGAATGGTATAGACAGGAAATCATGAATGAAAAATGAAGAACAAATATTGAGTTAATAGCGAAGATCTTTTGTGATGTCCAGTAGGTGTTTGATTAAATGCCGGAAGTGAATGGGATGCCTGTGGCAGGCAACCATGATCCACCAGCTATGAAATTAGCGACAGTGAACTTGGACGCTTCAGTTGCGCTAGTTATCACCCTGTAACCCTTCCAGGTGACTCTTTTGGCGGTAGAAGCAGCTGGTCCGAGATTCTTGTACTCACCGTAATACAGTGTGTTTAGAGCGAAATCACCGTCCCATTCCAACCAGCCAGCTGGGTCTATTAGAGTATCGAGATAGGTCTGTAGGTAAACTGTTCTAGAGTATTGCTTCCATGGTCTGCCCAGAAATGTTTTGAATTGGCTCAGAACGGGTACGAGGTCTGGAGCTGCCATGATCCGGGAGTTGTGGATTGAAATGCCAGTGTTTTGGTTGGGGTCTGATCTTCCTTGTGCTGTTACAACGCACTTTTGCTGAGACATTGGGCGTCTGGCGTAGATCATGCAATTTTGGAGAACCACTGCAGCATTTCCGAAGATGAAGTCTACTGTCCCGTAGATGTAGCACTCTCTGTAGAATTGTCTTTGGGAGTGGACATAAAGTGTGTCTTGGTACCCTTCGAAACCACATCGGTAGAAAACTGACAGATCAGACCCCGATCGAAGTGCCACAGCTTGGTGATTTGCTGCACCGGCTGTGTTTCTGAATGTGATGCCCCTTGCGATGAACCCATCCCCAGTAACAGCTGCAGTTAAAATTTGTGACGTAAGTTAGCGGATTTGATCTGTCATATCTTGCGTAACAGAAGTAGAAAACTTGAGGAAATGTTGAAGGGATGAGATATCTTACCAACAGTGGCGCTGTTAAATGTTGTAGAGCCTCCTCCAACGCTCTTGCTTCCCGTGATAATAGTGGTTCTCAGCCCATCACCAACCAGCATTATATTTTCCAGACTGTTGCCAATCACAAGGTTTTCGGAATAGACTCCACTCTTCACATGAATCACAAATCGTCCACTCCCGCTCCTCTTAGCTGCTGCATCAAGTGCCTCCTTGATTGTTTTGTAGTTCCCTGAACCGTCTTTAGCCACCACAAGATTGGGCGTGGGTGAGCTGGTCTGCAATAACTTCCTATCACCACCAGTTAACCATGCAGGAAAACCATCCTCCAAATCTGTTTCAGGGAACCCTGAGGAGCCATTGCTGAATGCCAGTGTGTTGCTAATGAGGCTGGACACATTGTTGGACATGAGAGGGTACACAAAGTCAGTGACCCCCAACTCTGTAAATCCATTGCGACAGGTATCTAGGTTTGTCAAGGCTGCGCTCAGCCATGTATTCTCATCTTGCGCGGTGCAGTTGGTGTTGGGGTCTATGGTGTGGTTGAGTTGAAGGATTGTGTTTTCATAAAGAATCAGACAATCAGCCCATGCATGTCTTTCCTTCTCATTGCGGCACTTGGAGCCTAGGCCCTGGATGTGGCTCTGTGCCGTAACAGCTCTTTCCAAGGCTAGGTGAGTTGCCAACTTTTTGAACTCTGACTTGTTCTTGGGCACATTGAACTTGTGAGAATTCTCATTGAAAAAACGTTTGCAGGGTTCCGGATTTGGGGTTTTGTTGCACCAGTAGTTTACAATATTGGGAGGGATGTAGGACAAAGATGATGAGAAAAGTGATGCAAAGAAAATAGAAGCAAATAAGAGGCTTAATTGGCTGCTGGCCATTGCTTGCTGCCTCTTGTATTGTAAGCTTTCGGTATTTCTCGAGTGTTATGAAAACAAACTTGAATAGTTTTCTTATATAGAGAGTCAGAATCTGTAAGCTGGTACCAACTAGTTGGTGCCATGGTTTGAACGTGAACTGTACCTTTGAAAATGATGGATAACATTTCATTTCATTTCTTTTCTGTTAGTTGTGGCGGTGATTGGCGAAGCATACCATTTTAATAGTGACCTAGTTCATCATCAAAACATTCTAAATTTTATTATAATCTCTTTATGCTTAAACTAATTCTCGGTGACAGCTAGAGTTAACATCTTAATATATATATATATATGCAGCTAGTCGTTGAATCAAATGTTGCAAACAAGGCTGCCTGATGATGCCTTTGGGACCAAACTGCAGCGTGGATGTGAATATCTTGAAAAGTTGACCACGGCATTTGTCGAGGTTAGATTTCTCAGTATTCCTTTGCATTTAGCATGAAGTTTTGAGATTTTATATAGCATGTTGGTGCCATGTCTTAGTTGAATATAAGGTTAAACTCTGTTGATACCGCAGTATCGGGACCTTATGATTTGTATCCAAGAGCCAGTTGGATCTCTAGCGCGTCCTTGTGAACTTCATTGACAAAGTAAATCATAAAGAACTAGAGTACTCAGTTTTACAAAATCAAGAAAAGCAATCTCAGTTGTAGTTAGACTTTTGGCTATTTGACATTTGAACTGGTCACGTATTGGCGCCTCAGCGCACAGTTAGGATGCTGATGACATTAAAAATTCTCATCCGACTACTTGTCATATGATAAGTAAATTTTTTAAGTATATCCAAATGGGTAAGCTGATTGGTTTTATATATTATAAAAAATAATAATGCTGGTGCATGTAAGGGGATATTGTCCTATTACCCGTAAAGTTCAATACAATAATCTTTATATATATATATATATATATATATATATATATATATAGTTGGACTCTTCTCTTACTGTCAATTAGTTTTGAATATTGAACATGTATCAGAGTGAGTTTTAGCCGCACAAAAATCTAACTTGCGAGATATTGGTTCTAACAGAAATTTTATTTGCAAGATACTGATTCTAATTAGTTTGGGGGAGATAAATTGATTAATAAACCACCGTAACAAAGTACCACATTTACAAAGATAGAGTTGAAGCCCGTGTTGCTAGGCATTGAGCTTCATGAATCTGTATCCTAGGAACTTCCTTAAGTACAATATTGCCGTAACACATAAGCAAACTCTGGAGTTCTTGCCAGGAAGGGTCGATTTGCCTAGGTAAGACTGGCCAAAAACAGTCTTTAAGGAGCAGCAGCTTCCTTGTTAGTATTGATGTTTTTGTAGAATTGGGTATTTATTGATCTGTTGATATTGGAGATTTAGTGTTTACACATCTTTTAGGCAGAGACATTAAGGGGCTGTGGTTTGAGCATTTGGTCTGAATCAAATGGTTGCCTTCTGGGCTTGGATGTCTCAAATTTAAGTGGGTCAACTTCTCAGATCCAGATTCATTAATTTAAAGGGCATCCCTTAGGGTCAATTTTACTATCTTTAGTGGGGGACTTGAATTTTTTTGTTGTTGAAACATCAGCTGCAATTTGTCTTACAGAGACCCAACGATGGCAAGTGCCATGCCAATGGATGCTTTAAATTTTCCACGTCACTGCATTAATGTCAGCTATTATTGTAACTGGCTTAAACTCTGAGAATGGTGTCACCCCAGTTCGAATGAATTGTTATATTAGTCGAATCTATACTAAAAATTAATTGACAATGAGTATGAGGATTAATTTAGAACTTGTAATGAGCTATATGTAAAATTTGCTGACTTATATGGCTCAACATCAATGATCAAATAGGTCACGTGGTAACGCATACAAAACTAACTCGGCTTTTGAATGAGAGTTTGGACCCTTTTTTTTTATCCCCATCTGATAATATAGTTTTCTAGTGAAGATACCAACAAGGTAAACTAGCAAATGAGATGTAACAGCTCAGAGGAAACTGCTACCTATAGCTTTTGATCCTTGATAAACTTAATTACTCTTTCCAAAAAAGAAAGGCAATATAACAACTTTTATTTCTTTTCGAACAGACACATTTCACAACACATAGACATAGCCACTTGCTTTTCTTAGCCGATATCCTAGACGAGTACTTATCCCTCTGAGCTCAGCTGACACAAATCTGTAGGAAGATATGATCAATTCCACCTAGCTGACATTCCCGGTAAATGCTGACAGATTTGCGAACTACTTAATTGAGAGCTCTGAAACTTAGCCATGAACTGCAGCATAGTGATTGATCAAAGCCAGCGCATTACTAGTTAGTTGAACAATCTTCAAAATGTTTCCCCTAACCATTGTCTTTACTCTGCCGTTCATCACCTTACTTGAGAACCCTTCAGTACAAGTGTCCTCGTAAGTAAGTGCAGCACTCACCCAGGTTTGAACATCACTGATCATCATCCGAAAGCCAGCTCCCCGAAACGAATCCATCTCCCTTAGTGATTTCTGAATCTGTTCAACAGAATCAGCCATCTCTTCTACGCAGTCCTTCATGGCTCCGACTTCCCTATGTTTTAACCCCGGAGTGTTTGACAGCCTGAGCATAGATGATGACATTGTCTTTGCAGTGGAGAGTGCCACTGCAAGAGCAGTGTGGGCTAGGAGTTTGGGGTTTTTCTGGATGACATTGGCATGGGCAGATAAGGAAGTGTAACATAGTGTCGGATAGCTTGTAGCAGCACATGAAGTTCTGATGAACTCTGTGTCTGTGCCACCGCGTGGTGCTGCCAAGCATGGTCTAGTAATGAAGATGAAAAGCATAACTATTAAGGAACATGTAACTGAGTCTCTAAAGAAAGAACCCATTCTGCTAGGAACTGTTTGCTTCAGAAGTCCTCTAACTCCATTTATAGGGCCTGGAGGTTCCACTTTCCTGCTGATACTGTTTCACACCCTCATGAGCTCTCAAGTTGAGGATACACAATTTGCATGTCGGCCCAGGTTCGTTGATACTTGTAGATAAGAATTGCTGTGTGTTTTGTCTGTCTTATAAGTGACAACACATTTGGAAGCACCTGCCATTAAATAATTGGTCTTGGTGGTGGCCCGGTGACTGGTGCCTGATTGGAGTTCATGAACATATTTTGAGATATTTTTGAGGTGGTGCCTGTAGAGGATATTTGGAGTTACCTATCTATCAACTCTCCAGCTACCATGCCAGTTAAACTGTAGCTTTTTCAGTCCAATCATGGCGCTAAAGATTATTGCCTGTTTTATTATTATTTTGTTTGTTTCATATAGGGGTGTTTGATTTTAATAAAAATTTAAACCGAATTGTTCGTAACTGATTTGGAAATTTTGAAACCTAACTGAGCCACTAGCTTTAAAGAAATCTATCCTGAGTCAAATCATATGGTTTGTTCGGTTCAATTTAATTTGTTCATGAAATTTATTTACTAAATATGAAATTTATTATATAAATAATAATATAGAGGCACTAAATTATATTATATGTGCAAGTAAATATAAATATAATCATAGTTAAACAGTTCGGTTTGATTCGGTTCGATTTAAAAAAAAATTAAAAATTAAATCAAACTATTAGTTGCTAGTCTTTCGAAAATAAAAACCATAACCGAACCACTTACACTTCAAAAGAACCAAACTTTTTGATTAAATTTGATTCGATTCATCAATTTTTATATAAGCTCGAATATTTTGACATGTTTCGAAATGTACAAGTGTGTTTCTTTTTTAGCTTAGTACTTGGACAAAGAGGGGCAACCTTCATTAAGAAAAAATCAAGATGGTTTAGGAGATCCAGTTGAAACCCCAACGCTTGCTATATGACAAGATTGCGGAAGGTTTACACTTTAAAATTAAGTATTTGACTATCTCATCTATCACTTTTTCTACGGTCGATAAATTAGAAGGAGTCTCTTCTAAATTAGCAAGCGGAACTTTACACTTTTAGAATTAAGTATTTGACTATCTCATCTAACACTCTTTCGACGGCGGACAATTTAGGAGGAGAGCCTCTTCTCAATTAGCAAGTGCAACTTTTGAGTCCAAATTGAAGACCAAGTTGCATTTTAGCATGTCTGTATCTCTCATGGGGTTTGTACCTTCGTTGTTTCATTTCATGTTCTTCCCTCCTGGTTTTATCTCATCAAGTCACATTAGGTCGGCTGCATTGGGGAGTTATGATGCCTAGGAAGAGAAAAAAAACTGAAATCTTGTTGTAAAGTAATTACAAGTCACTTATGTCTTAAGTATTTGTTTGTTATACAACACTCCACACCATCACCATCAGGCCAACACTATGTTCTGTGTAATCATTGAAGCAAACGCTACAATATGCTATGACTGCTGACTGCTCACTGCAGGGCTCGCGAAGGAAGTCCTAACCATGAACTGAAGCATAGGCATTGATCAAAGCCAAGGCATTACTTGTAAGATGAACAATTTTGAAGATATTTTCTCTAACAGCTTTCTCAACATCGCCTTTCATCATCATCTCAGAAAAACCTTCAGTGCACGTGTCTTCATCCGTCAATGCAGCACTCACCCAGGTCTGCACGTCGCTGATCATCATCCGAAATTCAGCCTCCCTCAACGAACTCATCTCACTGAGTGATCTTTGCATTTGCTCCACAGACTCACCCATCTCCTCCACACAATCCTGCATGGCTCCAATCTCCCTAGCCTTCAGTCCCGGAGTCTTTGACAGCTGAACCATTGATGACGAGGTTGTCTTGGCTGTTGAGAGTGCAACGGAGAGCGCGGTGTGGGCTAGGAGCTTGGGACTTTTTTGAATGGCACTAGCATGGGTGGATAGCGAGGTGTAGCAGAGTGTTGGGTAGCTTGTTGCTGCACATGAAGTTTTAATGAACTCTGCGCTAGTCGCGCCACTTCTTGGCGAGCCTAAGCACGGCTTCGAGATGATGGGTAGAAGCAAGACAACGAGCAAATTGATTGAAAAGTTTTTGCAACTCAAACCCATTTTGCTGCTCACTCTGGGCTCTAAGTGGTTTCAGAAGAATATATGGTGAGATGAATTTGGATGTGGAATTCTGTGAGGAGCCTTCACTACTTATAAACATTTCAGGTATTGATTTCTAATCTATCTCACTACAGATACTTCTTCAAATCGTTTTAAGCTCAACTTGCACATAATCTAGTTGCCAGGCGGCGAAGCTTACTTGGATGTTTGCTCACATCATTTAGTGGACGGTGCATGATGGGTACTCAAGCTCATGAATATCCGTTGGATTTTGGAACTAGTTGGAATTCGATACCCCACCTGAGGTAAACTGCATTGATGTTATGCTGGTCATGTGTTTCTCATTTTGATTCATACCATATTCATCTCCCTTTTTTTGCAAAAAGAAAAAAAATTACTGTAATAGTAAGGATCAAATAATCGGGTCCATGCATTACGGGGACAATGACCGTTAGAAGTTCCTGTAGCTAAAACGCCTCTAGGAAATTCGAATCTAGCACACTTGTCAACTTAAATTTACTTTGAATTTATTTATTGGTCAACTTTAACTTCCCGAGCCGTATTCAATGGCATCAGTTGCTTGTTGCTTTATTATCACATTTGGTCTTTTCTTGCTATCTTCTCATTTGCTGCTAAAATTATACTGACGAGATCTGCCGCTTTCTTAAGTGTCACATATGTAGATAAGATGCTATTTAAGATGGTTTGCAGAGGTGTCCCTTTTGCTTAAAGCAAGTTGCACTCTTGGCCACCCTTCTCGGGTTCAAGTCGCATTTTTGTCATGGTTCCATCAAGGGGTCTTAGCCTTAAATCTTAATGATATTATTTTGAATCTTTCCCCTTGCAAATATATCTAGTTCTTGTCAGCACATGAGGGCCTGCTTCTCGGCTGATTAGAGAAGTAGTGTTCCGCCTTGTGATTCACGAGGCCTGGATTTTTTTTCAAACCGTCCATTTTTTTCATTTTTTTTATTTCCTTTTTATTTTACTATCCGTTTGAATTCGTTTCTACCGATTTGAAGAAAATCGCAGTTTTTAAATGGTGTTTGACAATGTTTAGAAAAAAACACACGTGGTTTTACATAAGAAAATTCAGTTCGGTTTTCTTCAAATATGATAGAAGCGAAATTACAAAGGATGGTAGTATAGAAACGAAATTAAAAGATGGAAAACAAAAATGAAATTATCATCCAGGAACACCCTTCAATCCTTCATGTTCTTAAGATGAAATTATGCTTCAGTTTCTTTAGAGTGAGTTCTAATTGTGGAACTGATGTCGAAAATTCTCGTTCTGGGTTTTTACATACGCCGACGCTGATCAGAGACTATATAAAGCTGTCGTGCGGGTATTTTAATTTGTAAGATTTCTATTACTTCTTGTCTTCCACACAATTACAAAGACTGCAAGGCATTCCATTTAAATATAATCTACACAATCTTTTATGCATTTCCACAGGAAACGTTTCATATGATTCTTGACGGAGAGACTTAGCCATGAACTGAAGCATAGTTATTGATGAGGGCTAAAGCATTACTGGTGAGATGAACAATCTTCAGAATATTTCCCGTGACAGCTATCTTCACATTTCCATCCATCTCCTTACCTGCAAACCCTTCACTACATGTGTCCTGACTTGTCAACGCAGCACTGACCCATGTCTGGACATCGCTGATCATTGTCCTAAAATCGTCAGATTCCTTAAATGAACGCATCTCAGTCAGTGACTTCTGGATCTGCTCCGCCGAGTCAGCCATCTCCTCCAAGCAGTCCTTCATGGCTCCGATTTCCCTGGGCTTCAGCCCGCGGGTTCTGGACAGCCTCAGCATGGCTGTTGAGGTTGTTTTCGCACTAGTGGCTGCAACTGAGAGTGCGGTGCGGGCTAGGAGTTTGGGACTTTTCTGGATGACGCTAGCGTGGTTTACTAGGGAAGTATAGCACAGTGCTGGGTAGGTTGTCGATGCGCAGGAAGTTCTTATGAACTCTGTGCTTGCTGTGCCACTGCTACTTGATGCAGCGACCATGGAGAGAACTACGACTGTGAAGAGACTAATAGCGAAGATATCCGAACCCATATTTTAGTTACTAACTCCTGATTTTCGATGTTTTCAGGTCGAATTGGGTGATGAGAAGTTGGACGAGGTATGCTCTCAATTTATAGGAAGACGGGTTTGCAGTGTTTCGAACTCGGTGCTTCTGCTACACACAAGTTGCATGCATGGTCTAGATTTTTTCTAAAAAGTACCTGTGCAAGTTTCTGTATTCATTCCATCCGTTTATCTTTTTATTTTCAAATTTATCATATTTGAATAAAATCACATATGTGAATCATTTTTTTTTAAATTACAGTTTCAAATCGCGGTTTTATTTTTTTTATAAAATCATCGGTTTATAATACACAAAAACTTCACTTGTGAACCGAATGAAACTGCGATTTTGTTTTTTTATAAAATCACCGGCCAGAAAACTGCGGTTCACAATTGTAATTTTATTCCAAGAGGATAAATTTGAAATCAAAATGAATGGTAGAATTGAGTTGATATAGAAACTTGTAAAAAATGTAGTTTTTAAAAAAAAATCTCTGACCAAACCTTGGTGCTTAATTTGATTTGAGATAATTGTGAAACTTCTCTGTATATTTTTGGTTATTTTTCATCTCACCTGGACCTTAGAGTTGTTTAAGAATACCTCATTGTAACAGTTTCTCACTGTTATGAACTCAGAATAGTGGCCCGGTGGTGGTGATTAAGTGTTAAAGTGATTTACTCATCATCTTTAATGTCTTTGATTTGAAACTTCACGTTATTGATTGAATGCGTGTGTATTTTTTTTATTCTAGTAAGTGGTATTTGAGAACAGCTCAGAAACATCTGTTTGCAAAAGTCTAGCGGTTTTATTATTAGAGTTATTCTTGGGTGAACATGGTTCATGAACTAATTATTTAAAAATTTTACTTGATGATTTGATCGGCTACATAACACATTGAAAAATACAAATTTTATTAGACCCATCAATTTTTTTATCCATATTTCACGCATCTTTCTCTAATCTTTACTATCATTTTCATAGTCTGATTTTAAGTAATAAAATGAGTCGGCTGTGGATCATTTTTTACTATGGTACAATACAATACTTCATTGTCTTCAACTTAGGAGAATGGAGATTGCAAGGGGCATCCACATCAAAACAAATTTGTAAGTAAATTTTTGTCATGACGTACGATTTGTGTCATGTCAACTTAGTTTTATCATAAATCTCATTTTCACAAATATTTCTTTCACATTGAAATAAATCTTTCAAATCTATGCGCATGAGATCCGCATATCGTATTATACATTTTTTTTACCTTTTTTTTTCATATTATACTAATTTTAAATTTATTAAATATATGATTGTTGATAATTTTAATTCATATTATATTTTCTTGATATTTATATAATAAAAAATTATATATTTAAAATTTTCATCAAACAACAATAATAATGTATTAAATTTACCATTAAATTTTCATCATTTTTTGAACGTTGGTTAGAAGTGTATACCATTACGGTTGGCACTATATTTGAGCTTATATCATTTTTTTAACATTACATTTAACATCATATCATATTTGAGTATATGTCATATACGATGTTTTTAACTTAAAAATATTGTGTGTGGTGTATACTTTATAAGGTGTTTTTAAGTTAAAAATGTCGTATAAAGTATATACGACACTTTTAATTTGAAAACGCCGTATATTCTCAATTCGCGAACCATTACGCTTCCTGCAGACGAAGTGCTATTGTGTTAGAAAGCGACAAACTGATCTCCACATCGAAACGAAACAATTTGTGGTACGACTCAAAGTTCTCCACAAAAACTTTGATGCGGATGCCTTGATCCAACATATCCTTATTCTGCCCTGCTGAAATATCTCGGTACTGAACTCCTTGGCTGCTGTACTGTAACATTCTTCGGCGTCCGTATCAAATTTATGTTAAATCTTAAACGCAGTCAGCGTCATGCTGGTCTGGTACTAGGAATGAACCAGATTCATTCAAAAAAAATCTCGTCTCTGATCTTGCATTTATTGAACGGCATTCTGCTCTGTGCTAGATTAATCTGTTATTTATTGATTCGACTTGGTTTCGAAAAATCATACAGAACCATTAGTAATCATTTTCTTTAATTGAAATCATAATCGATGCATTACCATTCCAAATCAAACCCATAAATTCAATTCGATTCGAACAAAGGCAGACCGACTGTCAAAAGTGAAAAAGGCAGACGTGGAACTGGGCCAAAGTCTCAAAAGTAAATGTTTCGTATACGACAGTAAGATCTTGTTGGGATGGGCCGAAGAATAATGGGCCTGAGTTGGTTCCATTGTGTTTTAAGTTGGGCCTGGAACAAAAATGTCGAAACGGCATCGTTTGATGTACCTGTATCATTTACGAACTGTTTAACTAATTCAGGCCCAGTAAGTGACACGGGGTTAGTAAATAGTAAGGTTACGTTACTATCCGCGAATAGCAGTCTTATAAACGGATCCGGGTCGAATAGCTTCGAAACGACACCGTAAGGCGTTTCCATGCACTGATTTCCGCCAGGGCCGGGTTGGCGCCAAGAAAGCGCATGACAGAGGCTCCGGTGGTATTACCCGCCCGTAATGTCCGGGTCGGATCATGACAGTGGCTTCCCTGAAGCTCCATTACATGAAGCCATGATGTCTCTCTAACCCTACTTGCCGGTGATATGATCATGTAGAGTTACGTACATGATGCTGATTCTCTTCACTCTGACAAAAAAAAAAGCGTCCGAAATGGAGCAAAATCAACCCGCCGGGACCCCTCAGATCTCTCAAGTTGTTAAGCACTCAACAAGATGTATCGCAATGCCTTCTACGATGAGAAAAAGTGTTTTCACCAAAAGAAGCTTTCCATTTATGACTTTATATTGCTGGCGGAGCAAACACTGTGATATCTAGGGGTGCGAATAAAACTGTATGTTGAATTAGTTTATTTTTTATTTTTAATTGTGTTTTTAGTTGAGTAGTTTGATTTTAGATTTTACATCCCAAATCTGATTTAACACTATTTACCTTTTATTTAAATATTATACAATCTTTTTTAATTATTTAAATCAAAATGTAAATATAAATATAATCACAAGGTTATACATTTACCGGTGTGATAAAAATGGAGTTTGAATTCAGAGAAACTAACCATTAGAGCGGCAGAATATGTGACTAGGGATGCAACTTAAGTCTTTATTTGACGCACTCATTATTTATTTCATGAGTTTTATGTATGGCCAACGCAATTACAAAATTTATCCATTTGTTAAATAAGATTTATGTAAGTGTTTATTTGAAATCAAATTCACTTATTTTCTGAAATTTATTTCTAACCAGTGCCAGTTTGGAATCGAACCCACTCACTATGGGATTTATGATTGCAAGAGATCTATCCATTCCAAACAACACTCTTTCAACCAAAAAAAAAAAAGGTAAATTACAAAAAAATATTCCGAACTATTATCCATTTTCAAATTAAGTACCGAACTTTTTAATTCTTCAATTGCAGTACTATACACTTAATAGGAAGAAAAAATTAACATGAAATATGAGAATTAGTTTGTAAGTCCAACTATTTAGCTAGAATTTTGAAATTTGCGTAAACATATCGGACACAAAATCTGTTTTTTATATAAATTTTTACATTTTATTAAGTGTATAGTACCGCAATTGAAGAATTAAAAAGTTCGGTACTTAATTTGAAAATGGTTGATAGTTGAGAGTATGTTTTTGTAATTTATCAAAAAAAAATGCATTGTTTTAACACTCTTTCAATACTTTATAACGCATTTTATTGAGTTTGCCATGTTTCTTTAATTGAAATAATAAAAAGCATACAAATCAAAGCAATGAAAATAGAAAACGACATTGAAAAATCTTTGGCTTTTTGGGCCAATATATATGAATTGGATTCCATTCACTTTATGCTCTCTCCATTATGCTTCCCTTTTCAGAATTCAAAGCTTTATTAAACACTTCTCCTTTGCAGGATTATTCACCAAGTCCTTTTCCCATCATTCTCACCATCATTTCATTTAAAAATAATTAATTGTAAAAAAGACATTAATCACCTTCACATGCTTTCATGTTATATATTTAACTCATATGCCTTGGTTAAGATCTACATACTTTTATCAAGTACATCTCTATTGGGAATTTCCTAATGTTTGATTTTTCAACGCAGTTGTATAAATTAAATACATTTAAAAATTCTTAAATGGCAAATAAAAATTTGTAAAATAATTTTCTTAAGAACAAATAAAAATGTAGAAAATATTATGATTTTAAATGAGTAATATATGTTTACAAAATTATCCGGAGATCTTTGGAGTAACTAATACATTTTTAATTACATGACTAAAAAAGTCTTTAAAATAGCTGAGACAAGACATAAGGAACCAAAAAGCATCCCACATTTCCCAAAGGAAAACCTTACCTATATCCTATAATATTGCCACACTCCTGCAGAAGTATAGACCTTCTAGTTGGCTTTCACATTTTCAATAGCATTTGGATATCATATCTTTTAGGGTATGTGTGTCCTCATCTTTTTTGTCACATGAGTTCTACTAGTTATGAACATTATAATTGATTTGTGAGCTTAATTAGATTGGGAGAAGAAGTTGGTTTCACTTTGGGACATGGCTATGCACTATGCATGCCTAAAAAGCATCATTGTCTTGTGACAAAAAAGCTAGCATATGCTTAGATTTTTGTATGAGCATGCATGTAGAATAACACTTATTAATTTATTATTTAACATATATTGTTTTGTTGATACTATAAAATAAATGGTTGATTTTATTAAAATAACTGTTTGAGACAAAAAGATGGTATTTGGCTAGGTGGAACACAACTTGGGTTTCACTTTGAAACCCTAAATATTCCTTAATCAAATGCCACATAAAATATTTCATGTGGTGGAACTATGTGCTCTAAAGTGCATTGCTAATTAATTAAGATTAGTGAATAATTTAGTTACCTAGCTATGGACATGTAGCTAGTCATATAGTATGACAATTGATGAGATCTCACTGATTAAGTTTTGTTGAGTTGATTATGTCTATGAGATTGTCTAGCTCCGACATGGATTTATTTAAGTTAATGATAAGGAGATTATGGTGTCCTGGACTTATATTTAACTTTAGGGATAGTATGTAGGTATCAAGTCGAAAAGTAAATAGGAATACGACACTAGTCGGGTTAAAAAATCAAAATGTTACGTGTCGTTTCACCATTGAGATTTAATATTTTTTTAATTTTCTAAAGCGCTATGCAACTGATTAAAGTACCTAATGATGTCTTCTCAATAATATGTTCACAGTCCATCAGATAAACTGTGTCCACCCAAGACTTTTTCAGTATGTTTGATATTTAACTCATTTATCTCATAATTGTTACCTTAAAATTGATATTCATTTCATGTGATATTATTTTAGTTTTAGTGTGCATCACTTTATTCTTATATTTTAAATTTGGGAAAAACTCAAAAGGGGCTCTAAACTATCACCACTTACCTGATTGCAGTCTGAACTATCATGATTTTCTAATAGGGTGCGATGAAAAAAAAATTGGACTGATTTTGGATGATGCTTAAGATCAGTTTGTTATATTTCTTAAATAATAATTGATCTTATTAAATTTATTGAGAATTATGAATGATTGAGTATGAAAAGACGTCATTTTCTTTATGTGCACAAAATGATATTATTTATTTTGATAACCAAATGATTTAATTTTCACACACAAATTTAAGTCTTATAATAATATTAGTTCTGAAATATAATGGTAAATTTTATTTTAGAAAATCAGTCTAATTTTTTTCATTACATCCTTTTTAGAAATTGTGATAGTTTGGATCACAATTAGGTAAGTGGTAATAGTTCAACACCTTTTTGTGTTTTATCCCCTTAAATTTTATTGGACTCAATTCAATATATCCATATTATGTGAAACCATTCATACTTCAACAAAAAAATATTATTAAAGAACACTCAAACTATCAAATCAACATGAAGATTATGAAGAAATTTTTGGGTGAACATATCCCACATGGACTGTGGACACACTAGTGGGGAGGCGTCACATGGTACCTTAACCAACCACATGACGCGTTAAAAAATAAAAAAAAATTATAAACTAACAATTAAGTGTTACGTGCCAATTTAATTTTTGTAGTTGACACATGATGCCTCCGATTAAGGATGTCCATTCAAAAATTTCTCATGAATGAGAGTTCAAACTTCAATCAAACATATATTTTACCAAACCAGAAATGCGAATTGTACCCCACTAACAAACAAAATTTTCAGTAAATTTCTCTCAAAGTTTTATAGCTTTTGCAGATTTGCTAATGTGCAGGCTGTGACCACAAGCTCCACCACCTTGAGCTACAAGACAAGGTTGATACCATTAGGTGGTATTCACAAAGACCCCCCTCCTACTAGCCATTACTTAAATGTCATTTTTCATAACTTTTGTACATAAATGTCACATTTTGGTTAGTCAAATGTGTATCACTTTCACAAAAATTTGTCTCAAAGAAGATTTTTTTGTGGTTCCTGGTAAGAGATTACATTCTCACTCACTCCGAATCAATTCATACATATTTTCACCGTATAAAAATGTAATTGAGCTATCATTAAAAATTCAAATTTATAAATTAAAAGTTGTTAGACAGCAACTCAAATCATCTGACCAACACCTTATTAGTTGGAAGACGATTACAAGCGACATTAATTGGATAGTTTGCATTGTAATTATTTGACCTAATTGAGATTTTTTAAGTATTTTTTCACATATAATTTATTGTTCCCCATATCCCCACAAAAGTATATGTGATATTGCCACTGGCATTGGACCACACTATGGAGCAAAATTAGGGTTAGGTTAAGTCAAGCAATTCAAAGGCATGTAGACAAATGTTGACTGGTCCGGGGTTGAAGAGGTGAGTTTCACTCGGCATTTGGTAGAGTGGTACGAGCACTGTGATGCATCATGTCACTACCTGTCACACAACTAGCATGTATGATGATTTATCATTTAATAATTTAAATACATATTTGATATTTTAAAATTTATCCGTAAGTTTTAGAAAAATATATTCGTATTTAAAGTATATTTTAAAAATTCATGTATTTTTTTAAAATTTATGTAATATATGTATGTGGATGTGGTAATATTAAATATGAATTTAAATGATTAGACAATAATTAGAAATAAATGAATGAATATTAATTTAATGGCAAACACAAATAATACTTACTAAGGGCATCCCATCAAAACAAACCAAAAAAAAGATTTGTGTCATGTCGCATCATATTTGTGTCATGTCAACTCAAATTTGTCATAAATCTTCTTTCCACAAACTTACATCCATATTGAAACAAACCTTTCAAACCTCTGCGCATGCATTCACATGTCATATTATATTTTTCATATGTTAATTAAATATTTTCTAGATTAATTAATCATTTAATTGTTTATAATTATTAAAGATTCTTTTTGACATTTATATGATAAAAATTTTAAATAATAAAACTTTTCAATATGTATAAAGATTTTTTAAAGATTAATTAATTATAATATATAAGTTTATATGATTAAATATTTTCTAAATTTAAACAACATACCATATAAAGGGCTTGTAATTTAAAAGCGTCGTATAAACTATTATCATATATGACGTTTTTAAGTTATAAACATCGTATATGGTAATGCTTTATACGATGCTTTTAAGTTATAAACACCGTATAAAGTATATATGACGCTTTTAATTCCAAAACGACGTCTATTTTCAATTTGCAAACCGCTGCGTGCAGACGAAGCGATGTTGTGTAAGAAGGTCACAAACGAATCTCCACATTCAAACGAAACGGTTCGAGACCTGACACAAACCTCTGGACGAAGCTTCAATGGGATGCCCTAAATTTGATCATTCAATTCAATGTGCATATAACTCTTAGGGCATCCACATCAAAACAAATTTAAAAATATGTTTGTGTCATACCACGTAAGATTTGTGTCATACTAATTCAGCTTTGTCATAAATTTCATTTTCATAATCTTTTCTTTCACATTCAAAAAAACCTCCAAATCCCTACACATGGACACGCATATCATATTATATTTATTTCTACTTTTTTATATTATATTAATTACAATTTTCTTAAATTTATTATTTTTGTTAATTATTAATTCATTTTTATTTTATTGACATGTATATAATAAAAAAATTACATAATTAAAATTTTCATTAAACAATAATAATAATATATTAAATTTATATTAAATCTAGTACATTTCAAGCTCATAATGAATAAAAAATACTCAATATTAGAGTATATTTGCCAAATAAAATTTAATTTAAATTCAGATTGCCAAATTTGTGCTGAATATGATTGACCAAATCAGGTCGATATTTGATAAATATATACTAGTCAAATATTTTTTTCAATGCTAAAAAATAATGCTTTAAATTCATTTAAATATTTGAGTATATACCATATATGACGTTTCGAACTTAAAAGTGATGTATATAGTATATACTTTATTCGACGCTTTTAAGTTGAAAAGATCATATATTATATTACTTTATACGACACTTTTAAGTTAAAAGCACTGTATAAAGTATATTGAGAGCTTTTAACTTAAAAACATTGTATATCTCAATTCGCGAACTGTTTCGTGCAGATGAAGCAGTGTTGTGTCAGAAGGTCACAAACCATCTTTCACATTGAAAAGAAGCGATTTGTGTTCTGACACAAATCTCTCAACAAAGCTTTGATGTTGATGCCCTTATTAAATAAGAATAAAGCTCAAAATGAGCTAAACCATCACCACTTACCTAATTGCGGTCAGAACTATTACGATTTTCAAAAAGGGTAAGATGAAAAAAAAAATTGGACTGATTTTCTAAAATAAAATTTACCATTACATTCCTAAACTATTATTGTAAAATTTAGATTTGTGTGCGAAAATTACGTCGTTTGATTATCGAAATAAACTATATCATTTTGCGCACATAAAAAAACGACGTCTTTTGATAACCAAACGACGTAATTTTCACACACAAATCTCAGTCTTATAATAATATTAGTTTTGAAATATAATAGTGTATTTTATTTTATAAAAATTAGTCCAATATTTTTTCACCCCACCATTTTCGAAGATCATGATGGTTCTGATCACAATTGGATGTATAATAATAGTTCAGAGCTCCTTTTAAATTTTTTCCTATTTAAAAATGTTCGGAAGTTAACCGAATCGGGTCCATGGGAACTTATCCTGCACCCGCACCAAACCACCAGCTGATCCAACGGTTCAGATCCCATCTCCCCTAAATTTCCATATTTTTTTATCGAAAATAAAATAAAAATTGTGTCTCTGTGTCGTCGTCCTCTGGCTGTGAAACCGGTCCATCATCGTCTTCTCTCTCCTCCTCCTCCGCACGCGACGCCCCACTCTCGAGATTCGATTTCGAGTCTCCCCTCCTCTCTCTCCCTCTCTCTCTCTGCATTTTGTCTCTCTCCCCCAATCGATGCCGCAAGCTTCCATTTAACAACACGACGAGAGGTCGGAAGCAGAGCGAGCCGTTCATTTCAAAAATCGAAGCAGACAACACAGACACACTTCCACAGACCCACCCACACTCCTCATTCATCTCTTGTCTCGCAACCGTCGCTCTCGTCTCCTGTCTCTGTTTCTCCCTTACCCTCCTTCTTTGAGTAGCTACGATGAGGAAGCGAGTTTGAAGCCCGCGTCACCAGTTTCCCGAACTGAGCGCTCTGATCTCTGTTTTCTGAGAAATATCGATTTGGGTTTGCAGTTGCTCAACCCGACATGCAGTGAGTGGATGAAAGATCGTAGCTTTACGGGTTTCTGAAAGTAAAAGCCGATGGCTCTGATCAATTCGCTTCTGGCTCTGTTCGTAGCTTTGACGTTGCTCTGTTTTTCTACCCACGCTGCTGAGCCTGTCTCAAGCGACGAGCTTCAAGCACTGCTGGATTTGAAATCCGCGCTGGACCCTTTAAACCTCTACCTCTCTTCATGGACCGGCGCCGGGCTGCTCTGCGACGGGTCGTTCGAGGGCGTAGCGTGCCACGAGAACGGCCGCGTGGCGAACATCTCGCTGCAGGGGAAGGGCCTGACCGGGAAACTCTCGCCCGCCATTGGTCGGCTGACGCAGCTCACCGGCCTCTATCTGCATTACAACTCGCTCACCGGAGAGGTCCCAAGAGAGGTTTCCGAGCTGGACTTGCTGTCCGATTTGTATCTGAACGTCAACAACTTCTCCGGCGCGATCCCCGCCGAGATCGGCACCATGGCTGGGTTGCAAGGTGAGTGTAGATCTCTCAGTCAACGAAAATGATTGACTTTTTAGATTGGGTTTCTGAGTTATATTTTTCCAATTTTTATTTATTTTTTCAAATTTTGTTTTTATTTTTTTACTTGTTATTTTCTGGTTTGATTGGGTGTCTGAGTTTAATTTTTTCAATTTATTTAATTTATGTTTATTATTTATATTTGTATTTTTTTTGGGATGCTGCAGTGCTGCAGCTCTGTTACAACCAGTTCACCGGAAGTATCCCGGCGCAGTTCGGAGCTTTGCCGAAGCTCAGCGTGCTGGCATTGCAGTCCAACCGGCTGACCGGCGCGATCCCGGCCAGCTTAGGGAACCTTGGTTCCCTAATGAGGCTTGATCTGAGCTTCAATCACCTCTTCGGTTCGATCCCATCCAAGCTCGCCGATGCACCATCGCTCAAGGTTCTCGACTTGCGCAACAATACACTCTCCGGCAATGTACCTCCTGGTAACCTTTCGAATTTTAAGGTGTATTGTGTCAGTTATACTTGCCGAATTGGAGATGAGCGCTAAATATGTTCGGTTTGTTTGACGATTTGAAGGTTTGAGGAAACTGAACGAGTGGTTTCTGTACGAGAACAATCTGGGGCTGTGTGGAGTTGGGTACGCGGCGCTGGAGGCGTGTCCGACGGCTGGTGTGGCTGACAGGGACAGGCCGGAACCCTATGGCGTGAACGGGGCCCAGATTCCACAGTCCGCCAACTTGCACTTGCCGTGTAACCAGACGCAGTGTGTGGCAGCAAGCCGTTCGCGAGGCTCCAAGGCTTCGGTCGTTATAGGATTGATCCTGTTCACCTTGGCTTCTTCGGCGATCGGAGTGTTCACTATGGTGTTGTACCGGAGAAGAAAGGTGATGAAGCTTGGGGATTCGGTTGCGGCGGTGGGCAGCAGTAGGGCGAGCGTGGATTGGCCGAAGGAGGTTCGTAGGAAGAACGGGTCACCGCTGATCAGTCTCGAGTACTCTCAGGGCTGGGATCCGCTGGCCGACTATCGGAGCCTGGGGAAGTTCCCGCACAAGGTGATGCAAGACTTTCGATTCAATCTCGAGGAGGTCGAGTCGGCCACGCAGTACTTTTCGGAAGCGAATCTGTTGAGCCGAAACAGCTTCTCGGCCGTGTACAAGGGATTCTTGCGAGACGGGTCGATTGTCGCGATCAAGAGGATCAACAAGTCGAGCTGCAAGTCGGACGATGGCGAGTTCTTGAAGGGCTTGAATGTGCTGACATTGCTGCGGCACGACAATGTGGTCCGGCTGAGAGGCTTCTGCTGCTCGAGAGGCCGCGGCGAGTGCTTCCTGATCTTCGACTACGTCCCCAACGGAAGCTTGTCGAAGTTTCTTGATCTGGACGAGGGAGATGATCGGATCCTCGAATGGTCCACTCGAGTCTCGATCATCCGCGGCATCGCCAAAGGTTAAGTCACTCTGAGCGATCATCTCCGACTCGATCATCCGTGCCTGTATTGACTTATTTCTCTATTGGAGCAGGTATCGAGTATCTGCACGCTTCGGAGCTGGCCAAGCCGGCGCTCGTCCACCAGAACATCTCGGCCGATAAGGTCCTGATCAACAACCAGTTCAACCCCTTGCTGTCGAGCTGCGGCCTGCACAAGCTCCTGACTAACGACGTCGTCTTCTCGACCCTCAAGGCCAGCGCGGCAATGGGGTACCTAGCGCCCGAGTACGCGGCCACCGGGAGGCTCACCGACAAAAGCGACGTCTATGCTTTCGGGGTCCTGATCCTCCAAATCATATCCGGTAAGCGAGTCGTCGCCAACTTGATTCAAAACGGAGCCTGCCCGGGCCAGGTCACCGACTTTGTCGATCCGAACCTGCGCGGGAGATTCTTCGAGCACGAGGCCGCCAAGCTCGCCAAGATAGCGCTGATCTGCAGCCATGAGTCTCCCAGCGAGAGACCCTCACTGACCACAATCGTTGAGGAGCTGGGTCAGTCCATTTCCTAATATGCATGATGCATCGTCTCACCTAGGACTCTCCGTGGCTATTCTAAGCCGGAGCTAACTTCAAAAACTATAACGTTGTTGTGAATCCTGCTGTACTAAATGTTTCACGTAGTTCTTCTAGTCATTGTTTGTTCCACAAGTGTATGAAGTTTAGTGTGTGCCCTCGTCGTAAAGGCGTGTTCTTCGCGGATTAAATGGTTATCAAATTTTAAATAAAATACAAAAAATGTGTCCTAAATTAGTATCATTTATTTTAAATATGATGTCTCAATTACCAAAATTGACGGATCTAGACTATTATTTTTTTATGTGGTAAAATTTTGAAATTACATTGAATTTTGTTAAAACTACTTAAATAAAATTTTAAATGTCCAAAACTATATCTGGTAATTTCAAAATTCTAAAAATACTTTATTATTCTTTTTTTTTCCTTTTGTCAATATTAAAATATTGATAACGGTATATTTAACACCACTTAGTGGTTAAAAAAATGTGTCGTGTTCTTAAAATTCCCATCTAAATTGAATTATTCGTGTAATATCGATTTAATTTCATCCTTTTTTTAATTTTCATATGGATTGGTATTTGAGAACAAAAAAAATTAACATTAGGAGTGTAAATAAAAATCGATAAATCGAATCAAACAGAATCGAACTGATAGATTTGGTTCGATTTGGAATATTAGTGGTAGGGTTACGGTTTCAAATTTTGAAAAATTGATAACTAATGATTTGGATTGAAGTGATTCAAACCAAACAAAATTAAGATTTTATATGAAATTTTTTCTATTTAATAATTAAATTAGTCAATAAAGTTCATGAAAAAAAATTAACCGAATCAAATCAAACCATATGGTTTGATTTTTTAAAACTAGCGATTTAGTTTGATTTTAAATTTCTCAAACGGATTATCAAAAATTTAATTCAATTTTGTATTAAAAACCGATCCAATCCGAATCGTTACACCTCATATCCACATACTTGAAATTCCCATCAGGCAACTCCAATTGATGAGAAGAAAGCTTTCCACGTAGACTCCAACTTCCCCTAACCTTAAAAGGCAATTTTCCACGAAAGAAGCTTCTCCTGCACAATCGATTTCCTCACATTGCAACTTAATTTTCTGCAAGTACTTGTCCTCTTGTGACCCAAAGTCTTCCCCTGCACTCTTGAACCCATTTCAAACTCCCTATATAGTATATCTATATACACACACAATTGAGTCTCTTTGATCATCATCTTCTGATTAGGTTAAGGTTGTCTCACTGTTGTCGACAATGTTGCAGCATGCGATGGATGTGTTGGCTTGCGTCGCGTCTGACTCCTTTCAGGTGTTCGTCATCTGCAATCTGATCATACTGGTGGTCTTGGTCAGCAGCCGGAAAACAGGCCAGGATGCGCAGCATCAGCCACCGCGCAATACGTGCTTGCCCGCTCGCCGGAAGAGTTATGATGACGGGGACCTGTCCGTGAGAGAAGTCCCGATTTCCGTCCAAGTGCCACAAGGTTATAGCTTGGCTGAGGTGCCACAAGTGCAATACCCGCTCGATGATGAGGTGCCTGGGGATGACGCAGTTTGCGCCATCAATCTGAGAGTTTCGGAGGCTCCACAAGACGATGAGTTGTTGAGGATTGAAGGAGCGACGAGCTGCTACGACACCTGCAGCCAAGACAACAGCCGTGAGACATGCGACCATGAGGAAGAGGATGAGCAATTCAGGAAACGGGTGGAGGCTTTTATAAGCAAAGTTAACGACGAACTGAGAGCTGAAATGATGCAGACAACCACGCAATATGCCAGAAGCCTGCAACTGGTCAGAAATGCAGCCTGATTGAATCGACAAGCTAAAGAGTAAATTCGTAGCTCACGAAATTCGATTTCGCATGTAAAATGGCACTGAACAAAATCCAAATTTCAGATGATCATACCCTGAATCCAACTCTACTTGACTACGAGTCCAATAACTAAATTATTCAAATTCTCTTCCGCCAAGCAAGCGTGTAGTTGGCTGCAAATGGGTTTATAAGCTTAAATATAAATCTGATGGCACTATTGAACGGTATAAGGCAAGATTGATTGCTAAAGGTTTTACTCAAACGTATGGTCTAGATTATCATGATACATTTGCTCTAGTCATTAAGATGACCTCAGTTCGACTTATGCTTGCCATTGCTGCAGCCAAAGCTTGGCCTCTCTTTCAGCTCGACGTCCACAATGCTTTTCTTCATGGCATTCTTGATGAAGAAGTTTACATGCGGTTGCCTCCTGGTTTCTATGATAAGGCAAAGCGTGAAGGGAAGGTTTGCAAACTCCTTAAAAGCATCTATGGCCTGAAACAAGTATTTCGGCAATGGTTTGTGAGGTTTAGCTCGGCTTTGCTCAGCTTTGGTTTTGTGGCTAGCCTTAATGACTCATCTCTTTTTATTCTTTGTCGTGGTTCTGATCTTATCTCACTCTTGGTATATGTTGATGATGTCCTACTCACGGGCACAAACATAGTTCTCATTGAGGATATCAAACAATTTCTTGATTCACAGTTCAAAATTAAAGATTTGGGACATGCGAAGTTTTTTTCTTGGACTCGAGTTGGCACGTTCCTCTTCCGACATTTTCCTTAATCAACGTAAATATGTCCTTGATCTCTTGGTGATACTGGATTTTCTGACTGCAAGCCGTGTGTTACTCCTATGGAATCTAAGCACCAATTCTCCCTTTCCAAGGCGCCATTGTTGGCAGATCTTGAGATTTATCGCAGCCTTGTTGGAAGACTCATTTATCTTACTGTCACTCGGCCGGACCTCGCCTACCCGGTTCATGTTCTTATCCAATATATGAGTGCTCCTACTCAAGATCATCTCCAGGCTGCTCATCGTGTGCTTCGTTATATTGAGGGTGCTCCAACTCAAGGTCTCTTTCTCTCAACCACGTCTGGGTGTTTCCCCATCACTGTCGGTTCCTTTCTACTGCGACAACAAAACGGCCATTCACCTTGCCCACAATCCTATGTTCCACGAGCGTACTAAGCACGTGGATATTGATTGTCACTTTATCCGTGACCGGGTTGCTTCTCGTTTCATTCTGCCTCGTTATATCTCCACTGATGCGCAGCCGACTGATCTCTTTACCAAGTCATTATCACGTGATCAGCTTCGTTTGTTTTTATCCGAGCTTTCCGTATCGAACTTCCTCCATCGTCCAGCTTGAGGGGGGTGTTGAGTGATGCACACAAGGGTTGAATTGTAAGGTTTTGTAAATTACAGGGTATGCTTGTAGTTAATTAAAATAGGAAAAAGTACATGTATTAGTTGCTGATGGAATGAAAAACTGTTTTCCCGTGCATCTCTTTTTGGTTGAGGATTCTTTCAGATTCCGATCAGATCTCCGGAGGCTCTGCAGCTAGATACCGTCGATTTCCACAAGACTATAAAAAAATTCGCAGCAGCGAGGAAGCTACAAAAGCTCACTTGACCAATATTAGAAACTCGAAAGAATGTATTCTATCTTGAAAGCTTGGAATCATTACCCAAGAACAAGGGTACCGTCGGTGCTTATCTGTCTGAAAATGATGCCACAAAAGCTCACAATCCGTGGTGGGCGGCTTCTGCTGTCTCGGATATAAGCAGCTTTCACCTGGTGACTAGTTTGGTGAGTATGAATGCCTTCATGTTCTCAACTCACCTTCTTCCGGCCACCCGCTTTGATTTCTGCTAAGTTTAGTAAAATGTTGACCGACCTCACACCCAGAAACTAGGTCACAGGCTCGACCATTTACCACTACCAGATGAGCTGAAGCAACCGGCCTTAAATCGGAATCTGGGCATCTCTGGCATACAGATTAGCTGAGTCCAGGCTTGAAAGATGCTAAAGATCAAGCCTTTGACATGAAATTCAAACACCCAGATGATGGATGAATCAAGGCAGCTATTTTCAAACTGATCCGCTTCAGACACACACCGGATATGATCATATGAACCCTAGACATCAAACAATCTATACAGAATTGCAGAAGCATTCAGTCAATCCTGATCATGCGTGCGTGAATAGCAATGCAACAAAAATAAATAAATAAATCATATTCCGATCCGAGCACGACGTGCCCCAGCCCCAAAATCTTCCGGCTGAATTTCCACTCGCAAGGAAAATACAGGAAATTATTCTTCTAAATTGTCAAGAAATATAATTAATTTAATAATTTTCATTTTCCATACGTAAAAAAATAAATTAAAAGAGCATCCCTTTTCTAATTACGATATAATTAATCAAATTGTCCAAAAGCGTGTAAAAAAATTGTATTAAAGTTTTTAAGATTTAAATAATGTGTTTTTATATTTAATGAATCATAATCATAAAAAAGATAATAAGATCAAGTTTATTAATGACTCAAATTAATTAATATTCAAAAACATAATATTATTTTTACATTTTTTAAAAATTTGATAATTCAAACAGTTTCTGAATAATTTTACTTGAGAGATAATTTTAAGAAGTGAAAAATATTATGAACTTTAGTTAGTATGGAAATATTATCAAACTTTACTTTAATATTACATTTATTTCATAATATTTTTATTGCAATTTTATATAATGTTTATAATTTATATTTCTAACACTTATTTTCTAACAATTATTTTTATACATTTTGTTTTCCCTAAGGCTGTGTTTGGTTTAAGGAGAGTTAGGTGGAAAGTAAAGTTTGAGAGAAAATTGAAAAAAAATGGAATTCTTGAATGATTTCATCTAATTTTCCTTTGTTTGGTTTCATGAAGAAAATGTCAAGGAAAATTGTTGGGAATTCATTTCATTTGTTATAATCATGGAAATTTTTTATGAAAAATAGGTTGAAAAATCAACATTTCATTATTTCATACATTGAATTTGATGAAATACATTGAATTTGTTCAAATTGGGTGTTGTCTAACAACCCTAAGATCATGAGTTCAAGCCCCGTTGGTACCGCATTTACGCTCAGATACGCTGGAGGTGCGCGTGAGCTGGCCCGCAGTGTATATGGGCGTACACTATCAATGAAGAGGGAGTGTGCGGCCTCTAGCCACCAAAAGGGGAAGTGGGGAACCACTATCGATCCCCTTAAAAAAAAAGTGTATGTAGAATCACATTTTCCATCTATTTTTCTTTCCCCTATTTTTCATCTAAACCAAACAATAAATTTTACTAATTTTCCATCAAATTTTCCTTTCCGCCAAATTTACCCCAAACCAAACACAGCCTAAATAATCACTCACACCGATCGCTCTTCCCGCCAATTCCCAATTCACTCCCGTCTCCCAAAGCCCTAAATCACTCTTCATCGGAACCCTATCAAATCGTCCGATTTCTCCACTAATTAACGACCGTCGATGAGCTTCGCGGCGCACCAGATCCCCGCATCCGGACGATCGGCATCGAGAAATCCGCCCTGCAGCCCGACGAGCTCGAGTCCGACCGGCCACAAATCCGCGGGGTCGGCCGATTCCGAACCTGGCGGTGACGGACGGGAACGTGCTGGAGGTGTTTACCGTTAGGGTAAATGAGGAGAATGGGAAGGATCTGAACGTGTCGAATGTGAAGCGTGGTGGTGCTGTGGAGGGCGTCCCTGGAGCCTCGCTTGAGCTTTTTTGTTGTTCTATAGGAGTTGTTGAGTTTGTGATATGATTCGGTTTCTGAGTGGATTGCTTGATTGGGATGTTCATGTGTGATTTGATGCTGTTTGCAGGTTGCATAGGAATGTTTAATCAATCTGTTTATTAACCGCCGGAGGTAGTGATGGCTGCAGGGGAAGAATTCCACAGTTTCTCCTTTTCAGATGCAAAAGTAGAGGTGCTGTATAATGAGGAGCTTGTACTAGGTAATGTTGTAGCCATTTCTTATACTATTGCTGGCATGGAAGTTGTATTCTGTTGAAGATTTTACTTCAAATGAACGTTTCCTGATTTAGGGTGGTTGGATAATGTGGTTCTTGTTCTGCGCTCGTGATGCTGATGTGATTGAGCTGGAATACTTAAGTGATTCACATTATTACTCATGGTGCTCAAACTTAGTCCCTTGACTTTTATGTTTATGAATCACTGAAATGTGTTGCACATAATATTTTATGGTCATATTTGGTCTAGTGGTTTTTGAAAACTCTACTAGGCTAGACATGTTCTTGCAGAGTTCTGATAATAGAAAAGGACCTGACGTAATTGTTCGAGATTTTTATATTAGACAGTATTTTGTACTTGTTAGCTTCCTGTGATTAATTTGAATAAAGATTGTTAAATAATCTATACTGTGTCGGATCTTGAAATTTTATGTGAAGTCCTTCATTTGTTAAAGAAAATCTATGTGTACCAACACTAGGTTACGCTCATATTCTTAGATCCTACTTTTGCATGTAGGGATTTTTTTCCTTTCACTGAATTAATAGCTCTACTATTTATCTAAAAAATTTGTTAATTTCGGTTTGGACACTCCAGTCTCCAGGGACTCTTATTTTTGCATCAGAATGTTTGTTGACCCCCTTTGCGTCGTGTTTATTTGCAGAATATAACTACAAAAAAAGAATAATAATGCATTAACGGATGTTGGACTGGTTATGTCCAGGGAGAAGACATTGCTTCAAGAAGACGCGATCTTCTTCTGATGGCTGTAAGAGGTTTAGAGCTTTATCCATATCAAAGATGTACATAAAAGCATACACTTCCTCAGTTGGAACTTGGAATTAAGGAGTAGGCTGGGAGCTTGGTTTTAACCTTGCTCTTTCCCCCATTTTGCTCCAATGCCAAGGCTCATCAAACCGGCCATGACAGCATCATCCACCTGGAGCTCCCTTACGTAAGTGTACTATCCAATCTGACAGGCTATCTAATTGGCCTTAGTTAGTATCTATACATGTTCACATCGCGGTTTCACTTTCTGTTTCTGATATTTGCAGTTATGCAATTCTGCCACTGGAAGAGCAACTCGCTATTGCGACTCAATTCTGCACTACCTGATCAAACATAGCAGCCATCAGCACAAGCTTCTTGAATGTGGTTGCATAGCAGCCATCAATGTGTTAGAGAAATTCTTATATAAGGCACAGAGTTGTTATGTACAAATCAAAATTAAATTTGGCTTTTTCATTCAGAATGATGTTTCAGTAGCAGTACATTACAAATGAACCTCTCTATCTATCATCCAGTAATACTAATTAATACCTGCTTCAGCAAATCTATCCATCTAGCGCTCACATAATCACTGCATGCACCAGGTTATGTAGCTCCCCACCAAATAAGCTAATAAACACCTCATCTTCATCAAAGTACTCCTCCACCACCCTCCAAAACACCATGGCCGTCAGCAAGCTATCCGACCCGGCCATGTGACTCTCCCCGGCCTCCCTCTCCACCTCCAACGTCTCCGCTAC
>NQLW01000095.1:1921749-1964045 GCA_002312845.1 Kalanchoe fedtschenkoi
TGCCCGGGAACTCGGTGTCCAGCGCGACAACGTTGTACCCTCCCCGCAGCGCCGCGTGAATGTTCAAGAACTCCTCTTCAAGATTGTCCGACCAAACCTGGCGAATCTCAAACTCCGGTTCTAGGTTGTCCTGCTCCCACTGCTGCTCCAGTTTCGTCAGGCTAGGTGGGACGTATGGCGTGTAATGGTGGCCAAGATGATGATCGGTGACATGATGTGGAGAAACTTCGTAGACTTCCATGGCAGAATCGAAGAAGAAGAAGAAGCTAGAGAGAGCACCAGGCACGCGAGTAATCCTCCTTTTGTTTCAAATACAATTCTGAAACGTATTATGGTGATTATTTATAAACTTGCTATGATAAATAGAAAATCTATTTAGGTTAGAGTTTTTAATAATTCTGTCTTGCGTAAATCCTAAACCGCCGTAATGTTTATCTTACGTGTTTCTATCTTGCCTAGAAACTGTGTCGTATCTTTTTCATGTTTGCTTAATCTTTCCATGTTTTGCTAACAGTGATCCGTTGTTTCCACGATAGACTTAACGTTTACATCTTGCTTGAAACGAGCCACGGACACAGGGACAGCAAGAAAACTCTGAACAAAGACTCCGACATATCAAGGGAATACAAAAATAAAAACATCACAATCTGAACAGGAGTAAGGCACTGCAGCCTCCACAAAACACAACAGAACAGAGCAGAGAATCCCAGTCTCTCTCATGATCCATTAGACCAGAAGATGCGCATTCGGAGGCAGCCTAGCGGAAATTGAACTGGCGTGTTAATCAGGAGGCAGCGTAGCGCAGATAGGCTCGCACAGGCAGTCCTCCGTCCATGTGAAGCGTGAACATGGTCCTGTACTTGGCTTCTCTGCTCTCATCCGCAAGTTTGAACTGGAAGAAGTTGAGCAGCGTGGCGGCGATGATCTTCATCTGCCGGTAAGCGAATTCCTTCCCGACGCATATTCTCGGCCCTGCCTGAAAACCCAACCAAACAACTGAGCTGAGAAAAGATTAAACAGCCAGGCGCATGGCTAAGCTAAGATGACTCATGCTCGAGCAAGATCCAATGAGTAGCCGCACCTGGAAGGTTGCGAATTTGAAAGGGCTTTCGGGTCGAAAGACGCCATTCTCAAGCCATCTCTCGGGATGGAACTCCTCAGCGTCGCCTCCCCAGATATACGCCATCCGCCCCATTACGTACGGCGCGTAGCTCAGACGGTCGCCTTTCCTTATCCTCAGGCCGTCGGGGAGTACGTCGTCCGCCTCTGCAGCTTTCCCATCCTTTGAAAATCAAGCAGCAAAATGTTAATTAACCAGACAAGCATATATATGATGATGTTGGTTCGAAGCGTCAGATCGGAACCAGGTTCTCCTTACCAGAGGGACAGCGGGATAGAGTCGCATAGTTTCCGTCAGTGCGGCGTGGAGGTAGTGCATTCTTTCCAAGGCCTGATCGGTCAACCGCTCGCGAAATTCACCGAAGGGCATCCTGCGGTCGTTAATGTTAGCACCGGTAGCTTCGCGCACCTGGCTTATGATCTTTTCTTGAACCTGCGGATGCTTGCACATCATGTAGAAGAACCAGGAGAGCGAGTTCGCAGACGTGTCTCTTCCGGCAATGATGAAGTTCAGCGTTATATCCCTCAGGTACTTATCCGTCATGTTCTCGGGATCCTTCTCGCTCTCGATCAGAAACCTCGACAGTATGTCCTCCTTCCCCCTCTGCGCAAAAGATAAAAAGTCACTTCACTTTTACATTTTCTAACACGAGTCGGGACTCGTTACTTACTTCATGCTTAGCGTCCTTCGACTGCTCCCTCTTGAAGCGGATCAGCTGGTAGACGAAGCCGTCGATGATCTTGATATTCTTCTTGAGCTCCGCTTCCAAGCCGATGTTGAGGAACCTTTTGAGTTTCCAGAACACGTCGACATATCTGCTGTAGGTTATCTGATTGGAGTCGTCGAAGGCCTTGGTGAACCGAGTCCCGAATTCATCCGTCCCTGACAGCAAATTAAGATCCGCCCCGAATCCTACCTTGAATATCGAATCCAATGTTGATTTCAACAGGACATCCTGCAGCAAAAGGAAAGCATTTCAGGAAGAATCAAACCCACATATTAGACGAAAAGATGCTGGATGAGATCTTCAAGCATTTGACTTTAAAAAATCAAGTGTCAAGCCTCCGGCTCACACCTTCTGTAGCTCTACACGAATCAACCTTGTACGTGTTTGTTACTGACCTGAAGATCGATCACAGACTCCCCTCTTGCAGCTGCCAATACATTCGCAGCCAACTTGACGGAGTTGGACAGGAAAACCGCAGTGCTGAAATCGCGCAACACCTTGGTATTGAACTCGAGAGTAGCGAGCCTTCTCTGGTGACGCCACTTCTCCCCGTCAACGGCGAAGATTCCGTCGCCCAGCAGATCACTCATGACTCCATAATGATACTCACCCTGCAGAAACAAGTCATCGAATTCGTGAAGATAAAGAAATCAGTTTGAACAATAAAAATCATGACTTTAAATGTATAGAATTCCACACCTTTCCGTAGTTGGCGAAGTTGGTCTTGAGCATGTACTCGACGTTAACCGGGTCAGCGGTGAACACCTCGCTGCGATGGGGCGTGATGAATCGGAAAGTCTTCCACTTGGTAGCAAAAGGGACAAGGTAATCGTACAGATGATTGAAGTGGATGAGCATACTAAAGACCGATCCAGCCACGGGAGGCCGCCTCCCATCTCTCGGCGCAGATTCCTTCAAGTACAGGAGAGCTAAAAGAGCCAGCAGGGCTCCGAGAGCAAGCACCGAAAGCCCGGTGACCGCGCACCGGACTGAAGTGGGGGCTGCTGCGTATGATCCCAGTAGAAGAAACGTTACGGCAGATAGGTAGCGGAGAGTGGCCATGGCGCAGGATCTGCCGACGAGGAAAATCCGCAGAGCTGACAAGTAGCCAAGAGTTAGAAAACAAGGATCTATCTATCAACCACGTGTCAACATTATACAGCGGTGTTAATTGAACTTGTCAGAACTCAACTAAATTGAATTTTACATTTAAGATAGTATTAGTACTGGAATAAATAATCATCAGTAGTATTTATTCGAATTTGAAAAAGTAAATTTTATTGCTTTAATATAAACGATTATTGTTAAGGGAAGCATGCTATTTGCTATTAATTATTCTATTGAATATTTGCTATTTGCTATTAATTATTCTATTGAATATTTGCTGTCAAAATCAGATCAGAATTTGAACTCTTACTGTAACTTGTTGGAGACGGCCAGGGAAGAAGACAATATTCAATCAATCAATAGCATTAATGTTTAAAAGGAAAGGTTGCTTTCCACTTTCCAGTGGTACATACTCCCGCACTGCTTCTTTAGAGCGTACACATCAAAAACAAAATAAAGTAGATTTGTCTCATATCGCATAAAATTTGTGTCATATCATTTCAACTTTGTCATAAATTTTCATTTTATAAAACTTTTATTCCACATTAAAATAAATTTTAAAAACCTCTGCGCGTGGACCCGCATGTCATATTATAATTTCTTTATTTTTTTCACTTTATAATAATTATAAATTATATGATAAATAAATTTATTTTAAATTAAGGTCGTCAAATTGTTAAAATAGATAGGATTAACGTTTTTTCATTAAACATTTTTTTGTGTTTAATATTTTTGATTTACGATTTAATTAAAAATTTTATAATCATGCTAAAATTTAAAATAACATATTATTGTAATATTGCATAATTAATGTGAATATCAATATTTGATTACATACCATATTTGACGCTTTTAAGTTAAAAGCGCCATAAAAAATATATACGATGTTTTTAACTTAAAAACGTCGTATATGTTCAATTTGTGAACCACTTCATGCAATCGAAGCGCTCCGTTGTCAGAAGAAGAAAAATCTCAACCCACATTGAAACGAAGCGCTTCACCTTCTGACACGAAGCTTGTACCAAAACTTTGATTTGGATGCCCTTACATTGTAACTTCATCAAAAATATTTTATTCACTTTTACTTGTCATTTAACATTTTTAATGTGTATTTATTATCTAAAACTATGGGAGTTATAGCTCAGTTGGTGAGCACCTCACTTAAGAAAAGTTATAGCTCTCGAGTTCGAATCCCCAAGGTAGAAAGTGGGGAACCACTATTGATCCCCTTTAAATAAAAAAATATATATCTAAAACTATCTTAAAAAGTCAAACATTAAAATTTTACTATCATAATCAATAAAAAAGTAATTCTATACTGTATTAATTCATCAATTCCACATTTCACAAATTTTTTTTAAAAATATACATTAAATTCTTACATATTAAATTCGTCCAACTGCTAGCATTAAATATCACTTTAATCTATTTGATTTAATATTAAACGACATGTATATCAGAACGGAGGAAGTATAAAGTTAATAATGAATGTGAAACTGCACATTCATAGGGTAGAGATGTACTCCCTCTGTCCTTTTTTACATATCATTTATCTGAATTTTTTTGTCCACTTTTACTTGTCACTTACTCCCTCTGCCCTTTTTACATGTCACTTAACTGAATTTTTTTGTCAATTTTTACTTGTCACTTAACAATTTTCGATGTGTATTTAATATCAACAACTACCTTAAAACGTCAAACATTAATCACTTCTTTATCACAATCAATAAAAAAATCATTCATCACCAGTAATAATCTACTATTTTTACTTTTTGCATGAATTTTTTCAAAAAACACCAACTAGCCACTCATTAAATTTATTCAACCGCTAGCATTTACTTCACCTTAATTTACTCAAATTAACCTTAAACGACATGTATTAGAGGACGAAGGGAGTAACAATTTTGATTACGTAATTAATATCAACAACTAACGTAAAATGTCAAACATTAATTATTGACAGAATTAAAATACGTGATATTTAATGTATTATTCTTAAATTCTATGCAAAATATAAAGAAGTGTATTGATAGTGCAAAATGATTTTTGCCATGAAATAGTAAAATCAAATAATTCAGATTTGACTTTAAGGCACGCGTAAAACCATATGAATAAATTTAATTAAATGACAAGTAAAACAAGATAGTATAAATAAGCTGGTTTATTTTCCTTAAAAAAAACCTCACGTCTAGTAAGTTGTTATTTTGATTCATCAGACTCACCTTGATTAAATAGAAATATTTTGTCTTAGCATTTGTCTATTATTTTTAGCTCATCAGTTCAAAAAATCTTACTTGCATTGTGAATAATTCTTGTAGAATCATCTCCTACTAAGACATGACGTAGACACTCAATCCAATCCATAAAAGAAACGATTCTAATTTTAAATGAAAAAACACTTGTTAAAATATAATCTTATTCTCCTTAATGTCAAATTCTTTTAAAAGAAATCTATTGGTTAAACTGCCATTGAAATTGTGTCTGTCTGACACATACGAGGTCTGGAATGTCAGACTCCACTTGGCATAACTAGAAAATAACTGAGCTGAAGAAGTGAAATAAAACTCCATCACACTACACGGGCTTATAATTATAAATAATACAGACTTCGAAATTCGATCCAGTTTTACTAAGAAAATAATAATCAACAGAACAGACGGCGTTTATAAATATATAAACACCAGCACATAAATCTACATGTAAATTCTGAATATTACACGGACGTTTTGAAACTACAATCACCGATTTATCTTCCTTTAAATACGATGGTATGTCACACAATCATTCATTAAGCCATGAATTACCCTTTAAATTGAGAACCTACCACGTATGATTCACCCACTCACAAACTCTGGCAGGAGATACCCTAAAATTGTTAAGTCTTTTTCTTTTAAAAAAAAATTGGGTTGGTAAAACATAGTATACCAGTAACCGGAGGAGCCAACAACATCCTAAGTTTCATTAAGAGGTTTCATGTCAAAATGTTCTCTTATTTTAGAACCCAAACCTGCAGGCCTTACTCTTGCTGAGCCTGCCAAACAACTGAGAAATGAATCCAAATCCCCACACAATGAGCTATGAACCATTTAACTTGGTGGGTCTGCATGCCAACTATAAAGTATTTTCCGATAAAGGCAAGCTGATTATAAAGAAGATTCAAACTTCACTGTGTACAACTAAATAAACGCCACCAATGATATTTTTACCAAGAAATGAAACCGAACTCTGGTGATAAAAGCTATCTTAGACTATAATCATGTCCTTGCTACAAAACACTATTTTAGTAACTCCAACCCAACTGAGCTTTGCCTTTCCACATCCAAGCTCATTTAAATGAAAAAGAATTCACTACACTAAACCAAAATTCATCCCACTAACTTCCCCCTAGGATTGGTTAATCCTAGCATTGCTAATGGCTGGACTTACACTCTCAAAGGAGAGGTTAATAACCTAGTTTCTCACTTAAAACCCACACCTACATTGGCTGGCAGCTTGACAAATCTTCTGCCGCTAACGACCTCTAACGGCCGTTTAATAAATGGAACACAGTTTCTTTCGCCTGCTACAACACTAGAACACATTATCAGAGCACCATAAATCATCTGCTTGAATCCAAGAAATACCAAGATGACCAGCAAAGTTTACCTTCTGGAAAAGAGTCTGGAACAAAGCATCAGATGCGGTAGGAAGCAGCATACCTCAGATTGCCACTATGCATGACAGATTTTAAAACAAGAAATAGCTGACACATTATGGTTAATCATTGTAAAAAATGTCAAAAACAACAACAAACACAAAGATCAATGTTAGGGTCAGAAATGCAATTTTGTGTCAGCAGCACTAAAATAAGAACCAAGCAGGAAATTCATAAACAGCAATAGAGTTCATAAGATAAAAACATAACAAAAGCGAGCCCTATGACATGAAAGTTTCCTTTTCCACATAGGTGAAAAGGCTGAGCACCGACTTCTTTCTCTGCAAATTTCATAACAGCACAGCAAGGTTAAAGTGAATCCAAACTTCCAACGATAACTCAAGGGATGAAGTAAGAAATCAGGTTTGCAAGATCTCCAGAAACACCAGCCCTGTCAAAAGTACAACGACATAGAAAAATATGGTTAAATAAATGTATCCATTCAGACAGCAATTGATGCTGACAGTGGCAATGTTTAGGAGGCCCAAAAATACACACTGCAGTTCATATTAAGACGTGATGCATAGTGAGACCCCCTGTCTAAGGAACCTGCCATTCATGTCAGATAAATCTGTGCAAAATTTAACTGAAATTCAACAATTTGACAACATAAAACTGAAGAATATAATACCTCCCACTCAAACGTTCAAGTGAAAAAAGTGTATGCCGAATTCCAGGAATAATTTTGCAGTCAAATCATTACAGGCTAAAGGATGTTTAAAACTTATGTCAGTTCACCAGACAATAACTAAGTGTGATTTGGAGCAATAGTATAAAGTTCAAAATCTATATTTCAATTCATTTTACTTGAGAGAGAAGGTCAGGCATAGGTTGCAAAATGTTTCATCTCACAAGTTAAATTTACTTACAAGTAAAACAAGGTTTTAGCATTGACAATTCTAATAATTAACTGGCAAATCAGAGCTCACCCATAACTACTACTTCAAGAAACGATATAATATACAAGAAAAATAAAGATTGCCTTGTCCACCCTAAAACAAAACACAAAAAGAATAAAAATATAATCCACTTGACAACACTAATTACCTATGTTATGACCACAATTACAGCAATATATACCGACTGCAAAAGATATATCCTTAGAAACTAGAATGTCACCCATGCTAAATCATAGGGCAGCAATGCATCAGAAATCACCAAATATTATGAGTATAAGTCAATTGATTTAGGTGTATGCGTCTGCATATGCCAAGCCGTGAATAATTCCTAGTGGGACATTAATAGAGTATCAACAGATTGTGCCACGAGGAAAAGGAAAACCAAGAAGCAGATAACAGAAGCAGCGGAACATGTAAATGATTAAATGAAAAGCTTATTTACCTTTGACTTAGCTATCAGGCATCGTTTAGTGGCTAATCATTTCATCTCCTCCATGAACTTTTCATACTCTGCATCAGTTGGAGGTGGTGGCGGAGGTGGCAAGGGAGGAATCGAAGCCCATTGAGGATTGCTCATACCAAGTTGGTGGTCCATTCCTGAGTGGGGTGCAGACGGCGGAGGAGGAGGAGGAACTGTGCTGTAATATTGTGGATAACTGTAAGATAGTGGGGGATAGCCAGGCTGAACCGTCTGCTGCATTCCTGAGGAGGAAAATGAGTATGTATTAACTGGCACGGATTGAGCAGAAGAACTATCGGATGGAACCCCAGGAGGGTAGTTTTGCTGGGCTTCATTAGAAACTAGTGGCTGAGACCCTGGAGGTGGAGGAGGATATTGCTGTCCATACTGGGATATGAGTTGACTCGGATGAGGTGCATACACGCTTGACCCAGGAGGAGGTGGTGGTGGTGGATAGTTGGCATATGGTGTAGGAGAAATACTCGGTCCCCAGGGAACTGGAGGCACCGAGTAGCTTCCAAGGATTGCACCAGCAGGCCTAGCTGCAGAAAATTGCTGCGAAGGATAAGCACCAATAGGCTGAGATGATGGAGGGAATGGAGGCGGCACAGGTGCAGGGGCTGCTGGCGGAGGTGTTGGCTGAGGAGGCTTACCAGCAACTCTTACAGCAATAGACCTACCCTCGAGTTGATAGCCACCCATGCTAGCAATAGCAGTATTTGCTTGTTGAACATCAGAATACTTAACAAAACCATAACCTTTGCTCAAACCAGTGATCCGATCTTTAATGACCTTTGCCATTACAATGTCACCAAATGGAGCAAACAAACGAATCAGACCATCATCATCTAAAGTGGGTGGTAAATACCCTATGTACAGGTTGGTCTCATCATACTCTTTTATCAACTTGAACCCAGTGGAGCCCAGACCTGGATGTGAGCTGTTCCCAGAAGCCTCAGTATTATTATTCGCCCAAGGAGGATTGCTAACCGAACCGCCATTTGTGATTGATAACACAGAGCTCTGTTTAATTCCAGACTCAGGCCCGGTTCCTCCCAATTCCGCCAAGAAGTTCTGATATTCATCATCCATCTTCTTTCCAGTAGTTCCCTTAACAGGACAATCAATAGTGGGGTGACCTCCATCACCACATATTTTACATAAAACATCACTTTTGAAAGTCGAGGTACGAGATGGGCACGCAAACTGACGATGCCCCGGCTCTCCACACAACCTACAGTACTCCTCATCTCTAATCGTCCCATTAAGGGCAGCAAGTTCTCTAAGCTGCTGCCTCTTATGCTCATTAAGAACCTCATCAACAGGTTGCAACAGCTTCTCCACCATCCCGGCCGCTGCCTCTAGCGCTTCCTTCGTATCAGCTTCCACCAAAACATGTAAATCCTCATTCTCCCCAGGATCCGGCTTCAAATCCCTCTTCTGCTGCAACCTACCTTCCTTCACTGACCCTTTACCACGTATAACAATCTTCGCACCAGTCTCTTTCTCCATCCTCTTCTGAGTGTTCCCTCTCGGTCCAATTATCAACCCAATGAAATTATACCCAGGATACTCTTTCATTGGTATATACAGCTTCTTCTGCAGCTTCGGCGGCCGATAATCCGCCGGAGGCTTAAATGCCGGGTTCCGCTTAATAATCTGGGAAATGATCTCCTGCCTCTCCCTATTCAACCTCTCCCGCGCACGATACTCCCTGGTATTAATCCTAATACCCAAGTTATCGTAAATCGGCTCAGGCGAAGGAGACCTAGCTCCCTCGGGCCTGTCATCTAACGGCAATCCTGACTGCAACATCCTACTAATCTCAAGCAGCCTACTATTCAAAGCCTGAATCTCGGGATCGAACTCAATACCTCCTCCAGCGAAGTCCTTCATGAAATCAGGCAGCTGAATCAGCGGCTTCGGCTCCTCCTCCGACCACCGCGACTTCCTCTTCCTCCCACCACCACCAGCCTCGCCTCCGTTACTATCATCCGCGGAAGGAGGATCCCATCGGCTGCGACGCTTTCTCCGGCTCGACGTCTCCTCCTCCCCTCCTGAGTTGTTGTTGTTAGCATCGTTGCCGCTGTTTGTGTAAGCGGCGGACAACAACGGCAGCGGCAGAGGCGGCTTCTGTGACTCCGGTTCCAGATCTGCGCCTGCTTGGGCGCCGTCAAAGTTCGATTCGGCGGCGGCCATGCTGTTGAAAGGTTCGGAATTGCTCGATGGATTTGCGAATTTAGGGATTTTATCTACTCGAAAAAACCCTAAAATTTTGAGATCCAACCTCGAAGTAAATTTTGCAGGTAGCAAACTTCGTCATATAAAACTAAAAATTCACAAATTTATATTTATATTTATATTTTATAATTATAAAAAATATTTCGTGATTGAAACTTTTATCTAGAGAAAAATTCGTCTTAGTACTATAAATCTCTTAATTGTGCGTTCCATAGCAGATACATGAGTAGAAATTCTTGTGTGATATTCGTTTTGAAAAATCAAAAAAATTATTAAATTAATAATAAATCGTCACGTGTAATTTTAATTTTTTAATGCGTCACATGATGATTCTCAATTGATGGTGTTCAACGCCACATGGTGGACATATTATTAATAATAAAATAAAGAAAACAATTTATTTAGTAGGTATTATTAATTTTGGTTTTCATAAATAAAATTTATACTTATGATTGTTACTAATACTTATCCTTCTATATTTTCTGTACGACCTAAGAAGTCTCAGTCAACCCGGACATGGCTTCAGGATACCTATCAATACAATCAGCCCAAGGGCCAGTTTCGGCCTCGCCATTGATGGATCTAACACACTCCCAAACAGCACTGCAACACTTCATTCCAGTCCCCACCATCAGCTGTAGCAGCCTGTCACCTTCCTTGACCCTCCCCTTCGCCTCAATATAAGCCAACACGTACCATATCGACGATGAAGACTGGTTCCCGAACCTACGTAAAGTCATCAGTGTCGGCTCAACGTCCCACTCGTCCAGCCCCAGCCCCTTCCCCATCGTCTTCACCCACGCCTTCCCAGACGTTGGAAGCATGAAGTGATCAACCGCTGTCTTGAAATTCGGCACGTAGAGCACGTTGGAGCTACATGTTTTGTGGCTAGGGATGAGCTTGGTGGGGAGAAACGAGGAAATCATGTAGCGTAGGGTTTCTCTTACAGGGAGGATGCGAGGTGCAAGGGCTTTGATATGGTGGATTAGGGTTTGGGAGACTATTTTCATCAGGCCTCGTTGGACTCGAAAGCCGTCGATGCCGTTGGAATCAGTGTGGATTTGGGAGGAGTTGTAGGCTGCGTCTACGCTGGCAATCTGCGTCCGAAGGCTGAGAAGAAGTTTATATTTAGACATGTGTTTCAACTGGGGCTTGTTTGTCAGTAGAATGGCGGCGCCGCCCATCCGAAAGAGGCAGTTGATTGTCAGCATGGAAGGGTCATTTCCCGGATACCATGTCTGAGATATGATCTCTGTACTCAGGACCACTGCATTTTGGCCATTGTGAACGGTCAGGAGGTTCTTAGCCAGGTCTACGGCCGCAATGCTGGCGCTGCATCCCATGCCGGAGAGGGTGTAGCTCTTGACGTCCTCTCTGAGCTTGAATTTGTTGATTATGATGGAGGAGAAAGAAGGAGAGGTGCAGAAGTAGCAGCAGTTGACGATCAAGATATCGATTTCTTGTGGAAGAACCCTAGTTTTGGACAGAAGATCGGACATGGAGGTGAAGAGGACAGTGTGGGCTTCATCAACTGATTCTTTGTGGTCAGGTTTAGGCGGCATGGAAAAAATGGATGGAGGCAGATAGGTTTCTTGGCTGATGCCGGACATGTGGAGGATCTTCGACATGGTGGCAATGGTCTCTTTGCTGAAGGTGCCCGAGGCTTCCGAGGCTTCAATGAAGCGAGCGAAGGGCGCTTTGCAATGGCTGGGAGGTTTGAAGCAGGAAAAGTCCACCATGTAGATTTGGGGTGAGGAGAAGTAGTAGGGGTTGAGGAGGAAGATAGCAAGAGGAGTAAGAGTGAGAAGTATGAAAGGGGAGAGGGTATCTTTAGAAATTGAGTTGTATATATTGGGAAGTGTTTGAATAGTGACAAGGGAGATGATGAAGAGCCCTATGAGTGTGAAAACTTGTTTGATCATGTAGATGACCGCCGGAGGATAGTTTGCACCGGTGGTGGTGGCCGGAGAGTGGCGAAGACTAAAGCTACTTCTCTTGGGTTGCATGGTGGTGAGACGTGATCAGAGGGTGAGATGATGGAGAGAAGAAGACGTCGGATTTATATAGGCAAGCTAAGTTTTCTATTGAGGTGTATCTTATTTCATTTTCTTATACGTTATTAATTAATTAATTCTGATTACATATTCGATTATACTAATATGGTATCACATAGATTTTCGCTTCACCCTTACAATATGTCTGTAACGGTTGTCTAATTCTTCTCACGCGAGGTCCATTTGCTGAGATTTATTTATGCTCCTCGCAAGTGGGGGAGGATATCTCACATCACTTTTTTATATACTATCAGACAATTCTAATATATAATTGAATATCAATTAATTTTAAATGTAGATCTAACTATATTAAAAGTTACAAGCATGCCGCTTATTAATTGGGAAATTTGAAGAGAACGATTTTGACATGTATCACTTTTCTAGAAGTCTCAATTAAATCGATTAGCAATAATGCACATTAGTGATTTAGGTATGTGATGTTTCTAGTGATTGGCTAATTAAAAGACTGAGACGGTACCTTTTTGAAATTTAATTTTCTCAATATATTTTTTATTATTTAAATAAAGAATAAACTACAAAAACATATCATGAACTATCACCGATTTTCAAATTAAGTACCGAACTTTTTTATTCTTCAATTTCAATACCGAACTTTTTAATTCGTCAATTTTAGTACTATACACTTAATAAAATGAGAAAATCTTGCATAAAAAAATAAATTTTGTGACCGACATGTGTATGCAAATTTTAAAATTCTAGCTAAAGAGTCAGACTTACAAACTAATTCTCATATTTCATATTAATTTCTTTTTTCTATTAAACGTATAGTACTGAAATTGTAGAATTAAAAAGTTTGGTACTGAAATTGAAGAATCAAAAAGTTCGGTACTTAATTTGAAAATTTGTAGTAGTTCATGATATGTTTTTGTAGTTTACCCTTCAATAAAAAAATGTAAACAAAAATATGTATCTCTATCTTATGACTCAGAGGTTAGCAATGTGTCATTAGAGTTAGATGTCTCCAATAGGATTTGACCCGTTATAATCTCTTTAATTATAAAGTTGGAATTCTAGCCAAATCAATGGAGAACAAGAAGAAGCTATTGGTAGGGTTGGGCACCATATGATAAATGAAGAATAATGGGTTAGGTCTTCCTTAATTACAAAGCTTAAATTCTTACAAATCCAATCGAAGCCTCCAGGGGTCGGCCTCCGATTGCATGGGTAGGGTAAGGTTGAGTCTTTGATGAGCGTTTGCTGTCCGGTCCATTTATTTTGCAGAATAGCAAATCAGTCCTCATCGTTGAATTGTTCAGTAGTGACTTGGATGAATTTACAGCTGCTCTCACATCGCTCCGCTCCACTCGTTTCACTTGCGCTATTTTTCAATATCTGACCTTTTATCCGGTATATATATCTGAATTATGTTCTACTCGTCGGATACATTACTGCACGAGTCATGTTTTGAAGTTAATCGTCCCCATAAAAGATTGGGCAATGTGTCAGAGGAGATGTGAGTGGAGAAAATGATGAGGATGGTGGTGTCAGAGAGGCGCCATTGAACTCGAATGCTGCTGTTTGCAGGTGGCAGATGTGAAGGCAGTAATTGAGCAAGAGCCAAACGGGGACATGATAACCAAGTTGTTATAAAAACCGGACCGATGAACTTATTGGTCATATCATCCGTTAAGGAATAGGATACGGTGTTGTGCTACAATTTGTTGCGCAGTCTAAAATGATATCGTTTTATTAGTTTGTTAATTGAAATTACATATCAAAACAACGTCGTTTTAGATTGAGTAGTCAGCAAACAAACAAAACTACGTCGTTTTGGGCCGGATCCAGATCCATTATTGGTTAAATTGATTGACTTGGACAATTTTAATTATGTTTCCAATTAATTTGTCCGGTTTTATCTTGTTTAATTATGCATTTGGTATTAACATATATTTCGAACAGGGATCTAATATAATTTCAAATCTGACAGTTCCTAGATTTGTTCAGTCTGATTTTAATAACTATGTAAATGTACTTTAAGTTAGTACTTCCTCTACGTTTAACCAGCCCTTAATTTCTAATGAACTGGTTCATAGTATTATCGATCGATCAATGATGCAGACATACAATCATGGAAGGCGTTGATTCAGGGCAAATGTGTTGAAGAAAAATGAGTTAGAAATTATAAGAAATTTTATGTTTAGGAAAATAAAATTAGATGAAAAAAATAGGAAAACAATTTATTTATTAATCTTAATATATAGTTGAACTCTCTCACTCATTGTCAATTGATTTTGAGTGTTGATCCAATTATCTAATATGGTATCAGAGTGAATTTTTAGCCACACTTTTAAAATATGGATGTGATGGTTAACTATATCCGCACGAGGTCCCACTTATTGAGGTTAAATACGACCCTCTCAAGTGAGAGAAAATGTTAATCCTAATATATATTTGAATTCCCCTACTCATTAACTGTTAATTGACTTTAAATGTAAACCAAACTATCTAATATTATTAAATACACTATAATTATACATATATACTCTGAGACGTCCCAAAAGATAATGGACTCCCAGCTCATCGTGCAACGGATGGAATTTATGCAACATTTCATATAATAAAAGTAAAAACAAAATAATTATTATTAAAACAAAAGTATTTTGAATGTCTCGATAATTCGAGCATGTAATATTTGCGGTGCAAACGTGAGCCTGTTAAAAGTTGTACTTGGGCCTTTGCAAGCCCATTAGTTATTGGACAATCCGCGAAGCCTAGCGTGCACTGGGCTGGGCTTTCGTAGTCTTCGCTTAGCTAAATTCTATCTTTACTGACAGCTGATGTGATATATTTTTTTTTATTTTGCATATTTTTAACTTTTTACAAGAATTTTGTTAAAAATATAGTATCCACCTACTTATAAAATTCATTCAACCGCTAGCATTAATTTCACCTTAATTTATTCAAATTAACCTTAAACGATATGTATAGCAGGAATTAACGGAGTACTCCCTATGTCATTTTTTACATGTCACTTAGCCAAATTTTTTTTGTTCATGTTCGCTTGTTAGTTAACAATTTTCAATATGTATTTAATATCAACAACTATCTTAAAAATTAAAAACTAATTACTTCATTATTATAATCAATAAAAAATCATTCTTCACTAGTAATCATCTACCAATTTTATTTTTTGCATGATTTTTAAAAAAAAAATATTAATCACCTACGTACTTAATACATTTATTTAATAACTAATATTAATTTTTTCTTAATCTACTCATATTAATTTTAAATTGAGGGAGTATAGTAGTACTCCCTCTGTCATCTTTTACATGTCACTTAACCGAATTTTTTTGTCCACTTTTACTTGTCACTTATCAATTTTCAATGCGTATTTAATATCAACAACTACCTTAAAATGTCAAACATTAATCACTTCATTATCATAATCAATAAAGAATACATTTCTCACCAATAATCATCTACCAATTTTACTTTTTGCACGAACTTTTTCAAAAAATTGTTAACCACCTACCTATTAAATTTGTTCAACCGCTAGCATTAACTTCACCTTAATCTACTCAAATTAACCGTAAACGAGGACGGAGGGAGTATTCAATAAAGTAAAAATAGATTATTTTCACCAACTTGGTAATTAATGCATTTACTATTTTCCGAATGTAGTCAACATTAATAGAATCAATAAATGAATTTCCCTACCCCAAACAAGAACCCTGTTCACTTGAGTTAACTCCACAATAATATCTCCAACCACAAGTCTGACAAATTTCCTCAAACCCTCCATCTTGTGAATGTAGGGAACCTACCCTTCTCTTCACAGGCATTCAATGACTTCTCTCCATATCGATGCATCATGCCCTAAATGCACCTCACCACACTTCTTCACCTCCTCATTCACACTCATCTATCATCAAACCCTCCTCCTCAACCCTAACCCAACTTGTCACCTCTCTATCAACCAAATAGTTATACCCATGACTATGATGGTATGACTGAATTATATTCTCACTATACTCATCACTTAAAATATTTTCATTCATCACGTAATAATAGTCAATACGTAATTGATATTAACAACTATATTAAAATATTAAATATTAATCAATTCATTATCATAAATATTAAAAAAACCGTCGTCACCAATAATAATCTTAAAACATACTCCCTCTGTCCACTTTTACATGTCACTTAACCGAAATTTTTTGTCCACTTTTACTTGTCACTTATCAATTTTCAATGCGTATTTAATATCAACAACTATCTTAAAATGTCAAACATTAATCACTTCATTATCATAATCAATAAAGAATACATTCCTCACCAATAATCATCTACCAATTTTACTTTTTGCACGAACTTTTTCAAAAAATTATTAACCACCTACCTATTAAATTTGTTCAACCGCTAGCATTAACTTCACCTTAATCTACTCAAATTAACCTTAAACGACATGTATTAGAGGACGGAGGGAGTACGTAAAAATTAATCACCTACCTATTAAATTTGATCAACCCCTAATATTAATATCAGTTTAATCTATTAATTTTTAACCTTAAACTACTATTATATCATAACATACTCCCTCCGTCCTTTTTCACATGTCACTTAACCAAATTTTGTTGTCCATTTTTACTTGTCGCTTAACAATTTTCATTGCGCATTTAATATCAACAACTACCTTAAAATTTTAAATATTAATCACTTATTTATCATAATCAATAAAAAAATCATTACTCACCAGTAATCATCTACCAATTTTACTTTTTGCACGAATATTTAAAAAAAACACTAACTATCTTATCATTAAATTTATTTAACTGCTAGCATTAACTTCGCCTTAATCTATTCAAATTAAACGATATGTATTAAAGGACGAACGAGAGTAAATAAATTAATCAAAGTAATTAATTTTTTTCAAATCCGTAATTAATGTAGTTGTATGATGGTTGAGTTTATTTCTCTCTTCTGTTGCAAAACTTTCTGTGTCAATGTGTAAAATTGATTGTTGTTTCTATACATGGATTTAGTAATTTGCCCATGTTCATCAGGTTTCCTTTTTTATGATTTTATTTCATTCTATCTTATCATATTTAATTAATTACAATATATGGAAAAAAATGAATTTACTCTGTTAGTGAAGTGTATAGTACGAATTAAGCATTTAAACTGCTTGAATGACGCTGTTTTGAATGATTTAATTTTTTAATTTTTAGGGTATAGGATTTTTTGATTTTGGGTTTTGATTTTTAATGTTTTCATATTATTGAGATTTGGGATTTTAAGGTTATAAAAGGACGCAATTTTAAAGCTTCATTTGAAACATTTTAAAAATGCAAAAAAATTCAAAATTTGGAAATCTTACAAACTCCAAAACACTAAAAATTCTAAAATACTGAAACAGACTCATAAAAACCATTCAATACACCATTATTTTAGCTCCTAAAAATCATTCAAAATAATATTATTTTATATGTAGATATATAGTCTGCCAAATCCTATTAAGGCTCTTGTTTTTTTATAAAATAAAACTACATATTTATCATATTCTAACATTATTTTGGGTGTGTTCTGATATTCGAATTCCATGGCTCGATAAATCAGCAACCAAATAATATTCTGAAATAATGCATTAATAGACCCTCCAGCTTTTCCTATCCGAAAAAAAAAAATCATCAACAAAATATCTGCCAGTCGCTTACTAACAATAATGAAGAAAGCTGTATTGTCTGTTGTGTCCACCGGCACCGGCGCCCTCAACCCCAAATTGAATGCAAACCTCATTGAATACGACCAACCACCCACTTCAATTCTGCGTCCAAAAAACACACCATAAAAACGTTCGCAGACCCACAACCCTACTTACTCTGGGACACTGTCCTAAACATATCCAAACCCACAAACAAACCACAAGACACGTTACTGGTTACTTAGTATTATCACACACGCGCGACGCGACGCTAGCTTCACTGGTCTGTTTGGTTAGGTTGGCGGCGAGCTGGCAGAGATGGGTGTGAAGTGGTTGCTGGTTGTGCTCCAGATCAGTGTGGTTTCGCGTCTTCTGCTGTGCTCGGAAGCTCAGCAGAAGAAGACGTATATAGTCCACATGGACAAGGCCGCCAAGCCCGAGGCCTTCTCGGACCATCTCGAATGGTACTCGTCGGTGGTCCGATCGGTGGTGTCGACCGGGATGGACGATGTGGGTGCGGAGAGTGGGAGTAGTGGTAGAATTATGTACGCTTACAAGACGGCGTTCCATGGCGTGGCGGCTCGGTTGGACGAGGAGGAGGCTAGGAGGCTGGAGCGGGAGGAGGGTGTTTTGCGGGTGTTTCCGGAGGTGGTGTACCGGCTGCACACGACGAGGAGTCCGATGTTTCTCGGGCTGGGAGCGGCCGACAGCACGAGCGAATGGGGGATGAAGGCAGGCGACGGTGAAGTCATCGTGGGGGTGCTCGACACGGGAATATGGCCCGAGAGCGAGAGCTTCAACGACACCGGGCTGCCCCCGGTCCCCGGGCACTGGCGGGGAGCCTGCGAGACCGGGCGGGCCTTCGAGAAGCGCCACTGCAATAAAAAGATCGTCGGGGCTCGGGTGTTCTACCGAGGGTACGAGGCCGCGACGGGGAAGATCAACGAGCAGGACGAGTTCAAGTCCCCTCGAGATCAGGACGGGCACGGCACTCACACTGCCGCGACCGTCGCTGGCTCCCCAGTCCCAGGCGCGAACCTCCTGGGCTACGCGCCCGGGACCGCGAGGGGCATGGCGATCAACGCGAGGGTCGCTGCCTACAAGGTGTGCTGGACTGGCGGGTGTTTCAGCTCGGATATCTTGTCGGCTGTGGATCAGGCCGTGGCGGATGGAGTCAATGTCCTGTCGATTTCGCTCGGCGGAGGCGTCGCGTCGTATTACCGGGATCTGCTGTCCATAGCGACCTTCGGAGCTATGGAGATGGGCGTGTTCGTCTCCTGCTCGGCTGGGAACAGCGGACCGGATCCGATCAGTTTAACTAACGTCTCGCCGTGGGTTACGACGGTCGGGGCGAGCACCATGGACCGGGACTTCCCCGCCACCGTCAAGCTCGGGACCGGCACGGTTCTAACCGGCGTGTCCCTATACAAAGGGGTCAGAAACCTGTCGCCAAGCCGGCAGTATCCGCTGGTGTACCTGGGGAGCAACTCGAGCAATCCTGAGCCGAACTCGCTCTGCCTAGACGGCACGCTGAACCCGAAACTGGTGGCGGGGAAGATCGTGATCTGCGACCGAGGGATCAGCCCCCGGGTCCAGAAAGGCCAGGTGGTGAAAGATGCAGGCGGTATCGGCATGATACTGGCTAACACGGCGGTGAACGGAGAGGAGCTCGTGGCCGACGCGCACCTTCTGCCCGCAGTGTCCATCGGAGAAAAGGCTGGAATGGCGATCAAGCGGTACGTCCTGGAAAACCCGAAAGCCACCGCAACCATGTCTTTCCTCGGGACGAGGCTGGGCATCAGGCCGTCGCCGATCGTGGCCTCGTTCTCGTCCCGAGGGCCGAATTTCCTGTCGCTTGACGTCCTCAAGCCAGACGTAGTCGCACCGGGAGTGAACATTCTCGCCGCGTGGACAGGCCAGCTGAGCCCGTCCGGTTTGGCCACCGATCACCGGAGGCTCAAATTCAACATCCTGTCCGGAACATCAATGTCGTGCCCACACGTCAGCGGCGTGGCCGCGCTGCTGAAATCCAAGCACCCAGAGTGGAGTCCCGCCGCCATAAAGTCCGCGCTGATGACAACTGCCTACATCCACGATAACACCAAGAGCCCGCTGCGAGACGCAGCCACCGGAGAGCCTTCAACCGCTTATGACCACGGCGCAGGCCATATAAACCCGGTCAGAGCCATCCATCCTGGGCTCATCTACGACATCCAGCCGCAGGACTACTTCGACTTCCTCTGCCAGCAGCATTTGTCAAAAGACGATCTCAAAATCTTCGCCAAGACTTCCAACAGAACCTGTCGGCCGCCTTCCCGGGCCTCACCCCATCCCGGCGAGCTGAACTACCCGGCATTATCAGCCCTGCTCTTCCCGCAAAAGTCCAACTCCTTTCCCACTGCCACCCTTCACAGGACAGTCACCAACGTCGGCACAGCCAACTCGACATACCGCGCCAGAGTTTCACCATTCAATGGCGCTACAATTCAAGTCGTGCCGCCAACGCTGCAGTTCACCAGACTGAACCAGAAACTGTCTTACAAGGTCGTATTCACGTCGAAGTCACGGCAGCCGGGGCCTGAGTTCGGACACCTGCTGTGGACCGACGGAGATCACCGGGTCCGAAGTCCCGTCGTGATAACCTGGCCGATCCTAATCTGAGCTCATTTTTCCTGTACCCATTTCAACCTTTCATAATAACTATCAGCAATGCGCCAACTCCTTGATTCCCGCACTGATTCAGATGTATCACAAATATCGAACCAAGTCGCAAATCCAACGCTGACATTTACTCGAGTCTAAGCAGTCGCCGATCAAGTCTTCTTCAGCTTCTCCGCAACCTTGGATCAAGCTTCAAAACACATGTCGGACATGTCCCATTCCAGAATGGACCATGTAAACCGAGTGTGCCGACAGTTCCCATATCAAACACATTACATCTTATCACCTGTCGACAAGTTTCAAGCATCACACACCTATGATAACATGTCACGACACCTCATAAGCTCAACTCCTAAACCCCGAAAAACATCCTAAGACATGAAACACGTCACGAGAATTCAACAGTCGAACCCCTGAAACTACATATCGAGCTTAATAAGCTAAGAAGACGCAACCAAAAATATCATCATAAAGAGATTTCAAACCTGTGTCCTTCGTCAGGAACCTGACTCCAAAGCCGGTGATGTAAAAAGTCCATGTTTAGGCTTTTGATTATAACCTGACAAAATTTTCAGTCGCATATAACAGGACATTGGATCGGACCAGCCGAGGTCGTAAGCTGACAAGGTTCCGTTACTGTTACTGTTACTTTTTCCTATTGACAGCGCGGTCGAGAATTCGACCAGCTGCGTGATGTAGAAACAAAGCACCTGTGGTGTCAAAAACAAGGACTGGGAAAACTTGTCCGTCATTCGAGCTCTGATATCAGTACTTGGCCGGCAGTATGACTTTCTGGCTTATCCGACTCGATGCAATCCTGACTTGACTCGCGAACCGAAGTAGATTCCTCCCCGAATAAGCCGTCTAACAATCCGAACTCGTAGTCGTCATCATCACTGTCTATTTCTGCCGGGGTGGAACGGTTCTGGTAGCTTCTTCGGCCCAGGACGAACACGTTGAAGTAGTAGCTGACCAGCATGGACCAGGTTTTCCTGCGCAGGTACCGGGGCGCGAGGTCCCAGAAACATTTTCCTTCTGATGTTGGGTTCCTCCTCACAATTTCTGCGAACCGGTATTCTTCGCCGCCAGTCCACATGAGTGAAACTTCCTCGCCCATCTGGTCAAATTTCCACGCGTAAAAGACGGAACCGAGCTCGCGCTTCAACTCCAATCTTTTCTCCGCGACATGAAACCTCACGCAAGTGACTGAACCGGGAGCTTCACAACTGCATGAGCCAGGTAGCACCTTCCCGGCCGAGGTCAAATCGACTAATGCCCCGTCCTCTCCGTTCCCCGAAGGCCACACTCTAGTCCCGAGCCATTTCGAGTCGCTCTCAGTAACTACACCAGTCCATTCCGGCACTTCAGCTTGGTAACCCGGACCCACTGACGTATGCCTCTCGGCTTGAACATCAACGATCCAGCAAAAGCCGATATCCGAGGCAGACAAGGAAACAGTCTTGACCGCTTCGTCTGTAGGATGGTCTGGCTTCATCAGGGTGTTCAGATTCTCGACATCCAACCTGATCCCTCGAGCAAATCCCTTGAAATTGAAATCTTCAGAATCGGCCACTTTGTCGGGTCCTCCCTCTAACAATGACTTGGCCACGGAAGACACTCGCTTGCTACTTCTCAATATTCCCAGCGCCTTGCTGCCGAAACTGGTATCGTCATCATAGAACGACGTCATCTCCTTCTGCAACAGATAACGGTATCCGTAAATAAATCATTCTCGAAAAACCCATACAACTACAAGCCTTCAGCTGTTACTAATCAAACTATAGATTGTAACCGAACCAAACCGGTTTTGGGAGCTCAGTGAATCAAAAATCTGACAGTAGCCATTAGCGAAGTAGACAGTAGCTCAGGATACAAAACATAGAGGAACTTGGAAGTAGCGGAAACTCCCTAAATGGTCGTAAAAGTAGCTGAAACACCCTAAATGGTTGTAAATGTATTCATGCCTATTACATGAGCCGAAATAGAAGAGATGCTTCTCAAGATATGACAAATTTCTTAAGAAACTATTTAAATGTCAAAAGAAACCAACGGAAAAAATCATTTGGAATTCCGTCTAAATAAGGAGAGTTTCAAACATGTCAAAGAAGCAATCGGCAAAAATCATTTCGAATTCTGTGGATACAGTTAGAGTCTAAATTAGGAGAGTTTCGAACATGTCAAAGCTACCAACGGCAAAAATTATTTGGAATCCCGTTAACACAGGCAGCTACAGAACGAACTCAGAACACTGAAGTTATAACAGAAGAACAGCGGAAAAATATTACCTGCACGAGTGATTTCTCCTTGCCTCCGTCGGGATGTTTGACTGATAAAACCTGCCTGGCCGAAAGACTCTGAGCGTAATACCCGTTGTTTCCACCATTTATATCGGCAGCGTACTTCATCGGGCGTTTCGCAGCCCTGGTCACCCATTTCAACATAAAATCTACAGACTGGCGTTTCCTTTTAAAACCAACGGTCTTTGGCTTTATAGATTTTTCGTCATTATCATGAGATTTCTTCTTCCCACCTCCGCCATGAGCGTTCTTCTTCTTCTTTTTCTTCTTCTTCCCAATACCAGATAATTTCCGAGCAAACTTTTGTATCATCGAGTTCAACTCCGGATCACCTCCCCGGGACTCGACAGGAACTGAAATGACATTGTTCTCGTGCTCGACCTGACCGCCCACTTCCGATTGCAGTACCTCTACCACTTTCAAGTTCGACAGATCTAATTTCTCATCCTCGGCAATCCCCTCGACCTCAGATTTCTCAGCTTTCAAAAGCTCTGACACCCTCGAATCCAAATCAGTCAAATACTTTAAATAGATCCCTGTCAAGCACCCTTCCTCGCCACGACCCAGGCTGAAATCCGCAGCCACGGAATCCCAAAGCCCTTCCTCACAGACACTAACGAACCCGCCTCTCACCCTCACCGCCTCGTAAAGTTGAAACAAATCTACGGCTCTCCCATCACTAAAAGCAGGCGGAAACGGATAAACTTCCTTCTCACCAGCCACACCTGAATCCTTAAACATAAGTGAAATGATCTGATCAAGCAAGCGTCTCATTTCCTCCGCGTCTTTCTCATTTACCATTCTCCCAATGGCCGCTTCCTCAACGCTATCCTTTTTCGACATAATAGATTTTTCGCCATTATAACAAGATAGTTTCCGAGCAAATTCCATAATCTTCAAGTCCAGCTCCAAACCACCACGAAACAGAACACCATTACTCTTCGACTCGACTTGAGCCCCGCCATTTCCTTTCCTTCTCCAACTTTTGTCGAACACGACGAATTTCAATTCCACGTCTATCAACTGTGAGCTCAGCAGATCCAGCTTCTCATCGGCGCTTTTCCCCCTCCCAACCTTAAGTTTCTTGACTTGTAAAACCTCCGACACCCTGCGATCCAGCTCATCCAAGTACTTCATATAGATCGGTTTCAAACGCCTTTTGGAACAATCACTCACGTCTAGTTCTGCAGCAACGCGATGCCACCATCCATTCCTGCAAACCCTAATGCAACCGCCCCTGGCCCTCACAGCCTGGTAAAGCTTGAACAGATCAACGCCTTTCCCAGTACTCAAAAGCGGCGGAAATGGCTCAACTTTATCTCTATCATCCCCACCACCACTGCCACTGCCACCAATTGAATTCTTGCACAAAATTGAAATGATCTGATCAAACAAGGCTCTCATTTCCTCCACATCTCTACTCTCTTTAACCTTCCTCCTGATGCGATCCCTCCTAGACCCATTTGACCCCTCCATCGCCCTCCAGAGATCAACCAGTCCACACGCCTCCAAGACATCAAATTTCACAGCCCCAAAACTACAAAAATTCATAAAAAAGGAAATAAAAATCAAAAAAAGAAGAAAATAATGAACCAACAGGTTTCTTCACTTCTCATCTCAATTGATTGACACACATGAAATAGGGGGCACGGGAGATACCCAGATGGACGAAGCCGGCAAGCGGGGGCCGGGGAGTCTCCTGAGGGCTGCAAGACAGAATATTTGTCAGTCCATTTGCCGGGCGGGGTTTGGGCTTTGGCGTTTGGGTGAGAAATGTGGCCGGGGAGTGGCGGGGAGGTGTGCCTGCTGATGATAGAGAGGATTAAGGAGTTGGGGTGTCGGGATTTGGGGGCTGATTAGTAGTGGGTGGCAGAAGCTGGGCAAAAACAAATTTCAGAAAAATGATGAGAACAAATTCATCTGGAAAAATTCAACAAGGTGTAGAGACAAAGAGAGAAAGGTATACAAGACAATGAAAATGTATGTAGACGAAATTTATTGGATTGTAAAATTTTGGTAAAGTGCGTCTGTCTTTCTGTAATTTCTTTTCTTTTAAAAAGATAAATTTCATTTTAATTTGTAAATTTTTAATTTTTTTATGTATGTTAATTTTATTTTTAGAATCACAATTGAGAAATTTTTTATTTACCTTTTATGGATAGTCTTGTATCAAATATATCCTCATTTCTGATTAGTTTTACATTTTATATTTTTTTTTCTAAACCACTATTAATAATAGCAGTAATGATGATTTTTGGATGAGTGCGAGAAGTGGTGCACAATGAATCTGACTGAAATAACATGACGAGAAAAGACTGCACGCGAGCTGATTTGCATTCATATTCACCGTATAATAAAATATATTAAAAGTTAATAAAAAATTTGTATAGCATTTTATCAATATTAATAACAGTGATTTTAAAAGGCTTCTAAAAATATAGTTGAGAAGAATGGGATTATTAGGTGTGGTTGTTGTTTATAATAAGGATTTTGGAAAAAGATTTAATGAAAAATAATCAGAAAAAGTTATAGATTTAATATAAACTATAAAAACCAAAAATTAGTTCAATCACGAGTTGAAGTTGTGAATTTTACATGTTGAATTTTCGGATTGCCTCATATTGAATTATATCTCTATTGTGACTCAAAAATCTAATCCACGATTATTATCAAGGTCTCTAAAAAACTATTAACATATTCTCTGTAATATTTCTCTCCTAAATATATCCTACAAAATTCTAGAATACTATAGTGAATTCTACCATTTTCTAGAATCCTACTCTCTTTTAGCTTTTCTTGTTCCTTGGCTTTTATCTTTTATTCTTTTTGGCCTTACCTTATCTTAGTCCAATTAGGCATTGCTCTTCAACACTCCCCCTCAGTGACTAATTTATCTTTTTCCCTATAATCTTTTGATGTTAGCTCCAAAAAATTCATTGATCTCTTTAATTAGTTTTTATTCTTTTGCACTATGTCTGAAGTCTGACTTCATTAAAGTTCATCTTCTCTTGTGATCCATAGCGAACATCCGGTAGGGCCTTTATCTGCGTAACTTCACTCATCTCTCCCTGCTTTTGAAGTCTCTTCCTAATGGACATCTGTTCTTTACTAACATTTCTTCTCTAAACGCTCTGACTCATGATCTTCGATCCATCACTGTCTCGATCTTAGTGAGACATGCATCCTCCAACCAGCCTCACACGTCTACTTTTGTAACTACAACTCCATGCCTTCATGTCCCTCCATGAAATTTGCCAACATCTCCTCTCTAAATTCATCTTACTCTATTTTAAACTCAATAGACTCATCATCATCATGATTTTCCTCTTAACTCTCTTACAACAGAGCTTGTTGTTATCTCATACTCGTCGTCACTCTACAAATCTTTTGTCTATAGATCATCATATCTATGATCTGAAAGATCCCACTCATCTTCTTCAGCTACATCCTGATAGTCCTTAATTTCAGTATATGTTGCCTCAAAGTCCCCTCATCTTCATTCTCATCGGACCTCTACTTCACCTTGGTAAATTTTTTTTACAACTTATTTCCGAATTTGCAATCTCTAACAAAATGGACTGCGACCACAAATAAAACATTATTCTCTTTCACATCACTTATTTAGTAGTTGATGATACATTTTTTACATGCGTCTTCTTCTTCACTATCAGAGACATATTTACGACGAGTGATCTTACCTTCTTTACTCACTCTTTCATACTTTTCTTTGTTATAACTCTGACTTGCTCTTCTAACACTGTAACGTGCTTTCTCTGAGTGTCTCTTCATTAGTCTTTATCTTGATCCGTAATTTCATCATTTGTAATGTAAGTGCTTCTTGATTTGCAAGTAGATTTTCTAACTCTACTAACGATGGTTGTTTAGGTCATTCTTATAGTGTCACTATGAAGCCATTGTATTCAGATCTTCATGTTAATGTTTATCCATTAAATCAGTTAATTGACTCATATTGACTAAGGTTTTGGTTACCTCAAGAACTAATTATTCTTAATTATGGATCATAATACCTTATTAGGGGTCGCTTATGATCATTTGGACTTTTGTCCATGACTAATTAAGAATAAACCTATAGGGTCGCACATAATTGAGTGACGAATATTGAGTTGAGTAAAAATCGAATAAGATTCGGTTCAAATATGATCTGGTTCAACTCGCAACTAAATTATATAAACTAGATGGATTAAACCCATGAGTATGATCCATAGCTAGTACCAATTGGGTTTGACACATGGGCCTAAGCCCAATAACTCAGCTATTGGACTTGCCCCACGGGCCGAAATCCAATAGCTCAGTTTTCGCTAAAAATAGAATCACAATGTTTCTGTTTTCTTACAACTTTAATTTATTCATCGATACAATCAAAGTTAGAACGCAGTGAAGAGCGAGGGTTTTTATCCAAAGGAGCTAGTACTCCAAGAAAGCGCAGTATCCACCACATGTGTGTGGATACCGATAGAGGCGCAACACTTGGCACGCTCGTCAAAAAGGTAACCCACTGTGTTTCTACTTGGATCTAGACTTATATATGTGGTTCTAATTGAAACCAACACATAATAATTAGCGGGTATTCCGAATCCAGACTTATGTCACGTGGTTCATAAAACTCAATCATACATTTGTGTATATGATCCCGACACTTAATCGATTTATTATAAGTCTAATTTTTTGATTATCTCATATTTTAGTGTCATCATTCAGTGAATCTATTTCTCGGCACAAATTCTTTATCTTGAAAAAGTATTTACTAATAGAAATGTATATTGAGTGGTGTTCATGAACTCCCTATCTAGCAATTGGAGTATATTTGAATTCTTCTTAGTCAAAATATCACACGCTTCATTTTGTGTCTACAAATAATCATTTCTTACTAGAAAACTCTTATCAATACTTATCTTCAATGCATGTAAAGTCTTTCCATCTTTGATGTCTCATAACTTGAATGCCTTAACATCATTCGGAGGTGATATTATCTCCCACAAGTCTTATCCTCTCAAATAGACTTCATGTAAGACTTTCGTTTTTTGTAGTTGTACTCATTTAGTTCCTCCCTTGATCCAATCATATTATCAAAATTCACTATCAGAGGAATAAAAAATAGAACATACGTTCTATGCAATTGGTCATTGACAAATCCCTCTTCACAGACTCTGACTGTGCTTCCACAGAGTCTCCTTGTCTAATGATACTCCAATACTCCTTTCGCACGCTCCCACGACGGTCTGGACCTCCCACTTTGATACCATTTTGAATTTCTGGATAAGCTCATATTGGATTCTATCTCCCACTATGACTCAAAAGCCTCTCATAGTTAATAATTTAACATGAGATCGATATGCGAGACGTGGGATACATGTAGAGGCTAAGGGCAGACACCCCTAGTATCAAGGATGCCGCACAACATTGAGAGTAGCTCGCAAATATGTGAGTGAGTTGATGGAGTTGAAGTATCGGGTCAACAACTGAATACGTAGGTATGACCCCGAGAGAAAGATGAGACACAGATTTGTTTACCTATGAACTACTGATCGAGGAGGAGCATATGACATTTCTCAAAGTGAGGGAGAAATTATTGAGTAAGAATATTTGCAGAATATCCCACATTGTATAGTAAAGAGAAAAGGAGGCATGGACTTATATTATATTGTTGAAACATAATTTATAATCCTAGACTTTGAAATCACAATGAAAATACAATCCTACATGCATCAACCTGAAAATTTATTACAATAGAACTTCGAACAACTCTCACTATTGTCTTCATTCTAAAAATAATATATAAAATTGAATTATTTAATATTTTATAGTAAATTTTAGGCTATAATTATTTACTCGATATTAAAGAGACTTTGATTCTATATGTAAATAAATATATGTTTACATATACTAGAACATGTCATGTATATTTATTCTATTTTTTATTTTTTTTTACACACCAATAAATCAGAAATTGAATTCCAAATGTGAAAAAGAAATTCATCTAGTCTTACCTTTCAGGCACAACCCTAATAGCATTTTATAAATATTATATACATTTTTACAATCTGTCTCAAGTATTCAATTATATTTTTAGAATAGGTATGTATCACACTAGTGTGAATAAACATCATAAAATTAAATGTTCATTCTGACATTTGTTCATTTATTATAAATAAAGTTATCCAAATCAAAAAATATATTAATGATCATTTTTTAAATTGTCTGAACATATGTTATTGAGATAAAAGAATAATAAATTTATTCTTATTTTGAATTTCTCCGTCAACAATTGAGATAAAAAACAGTCACTATTGTCATGCTTCATGCCCGGAAAAAAAAATCCTTGCTAAACAAATAAATTATTTTCATTTGTTACTTTGAAATGAGTTTAAATTATAAGATATAATAAACCATGTAAATAAAGAAACTACTAATTAAGAATTTATATCAAGAATTAGGATTCGGGACAGCCAAATCAGTTAAATGCGAGATAAAACATGGTGGATTTTGATCAAAACCAGGTGATTTTGAATATAAATATCGATTGGATCCCACATTCAGCTTAAAAAAGTTAATGTACTTTAATTAAACTTAAAAATATTATATTTTCTTATTTTATTATCTTATTCGACTTAAAAAAATTATACCTCCAAAATAAAATTTATAGTTCTACCATAAACTTACTTAACATTATGAAATATTAAATCATAAAAATAAAATTTATTTCCTTCACAATAATTGTCACATCACATGATTGCACGTTTAGGGATCATTTGATCCACTTGAATATCTATTTTGATACAAACACTTGTCTATTACAACATTTAAAAAAATAAAAAATAAATTGAAATTTGATCTAATCATAATTTAAATTGTCATCAATTTTTGTATCCAATTAGTTTCTCATCCTGCCTACCCCCATACCATATATTCAAATCATGCATTGAACATGTTTGGAGGTCAATAAAGTTCTCTTAGCTTATGCTTCGGTAACAGTTCTGATATTAATAGTAACAAGATAAATAATCTTACCTATTTTGAGGATAAATAATTCTGATATTTAAAGATAAAAATTTATTTATTGGATTATTAATATTTATCTTATTTACAACTAAACACGTTAAGCTGTTATTAATTATTCTATACGAGAACTACATGTGGGCTTAATATACAATTAGAGATCACCAAACCTTACTTTACACTTAATTAATCCGCATCGTACGACGTCGTAAACGTGTCCATCACACTATAAATTTCTTACCATGTTGTTCTCAACCACAATCTCAACACCTCAAAATCATGGACGCTGAAGCGCCTCCGCCCTCCGCCGCCGATCCGTACGCCCATCTCCAGCTCGTCGCCAACCCCGACGGCTCGTACACCCGCCTGTTCAGTCCCCCCACCGTTCCGACCACTGCCGCCTCCGACACCACCTCCCCGGTCCTCACCAAAGACGTCATCGTCAACGAGGATAACAACACCTGGTTCCGAATCTTCCTCCCCCGTGTCGTCAGTCCTGACCGCAAGCTCCCGATCATCGTCTACTTCCACGGCGGCGGGTTCATACTCTTAAGCCCCGCCACCGATTTCTGCCACGACTTCTGCGCCCGAATGGCGGCGTCCACCCCGGCCGTGGTGGTCTCGGTTAGATACCGCCTCGCGCCCGAGCACCGCCTCCCCACGGCCTACCACGACGCGGTGGAGGCCGTTTATAAACTCCGCGAATGCATAGCTGATGAATGGCTCGCCAGCAACGCAGACTTTGCCAAAATATATTTGGCGGGAACTAGCGCCGGTGGTAACATAGCTTATCGGGTTGGGCTCCAGCTTTCGACCGCTGCAGTCAACGGTCAACTGGAGCCCTTGAAAGTCAAAGGATTGATCTTGCACCACCCGTTTTTCGGTGGAGTCGTGAGGACTCCATCAGAGGAGAGGCTGGTCAACGATCAAATTCTCCCTCTCTGCATGACCGATCTGATGTGGAAGCTATCGCTCCCATCGGGCGCAGACCGCGACCACCAGTACTGCAATCCCACATCGGGGAACGCGGATGACTTGGCCAAGCTGGAGTGCTTTAAGAAGATGGGGTGGGAGGTTTTGGTGATGGCTTCGGATGGGGATCCGTTGTACGACGGGCAGCTGGCGCTGGAGGCGCTACTGGCGGGGAGCGGTGTGAGAGTGTCGCGCGCGCTGAGCTCGGGAGACGGCCACGGGATCGAGCTGTTCGATCCGGTGAAGGCGGAGGTTCTGCTCGGAGAGATCAAGCTCTTTGTCGGGCAGTAGCGTATTCAAAGCGCAGGGTCTAAACCTGAATTTTTAAGATTCAGATTTCGCTTTCATGCATTAATGTAATAAACGAGGCACATGGTGGTGCATTGGACTTTTCCAATAAATAATTTAATTTTCTGTCCAATATAAAAATATAATTTTATATAAATCCATATCCTTCAAACTCCTACTACTTCACAACCTCATCGTCTCCATATTATCTCACATCAGTGAAATCTCTAAATTGATTCTAATATATAGTTGGGCTCTCTCACTCATTACCAATTGGTTTTGAGTGTGGATCCGACAATTCTACATGATATTAGAGCGGATTTTAGCAGCATTTTTAGAACATGTCCGTGACGGTTAACTAGGTCCGCACGAGGTCCCACTTGTCGAGGTTAATAAAGGTCCTCGCAAGTGAGAGAGAGTGTTAAGTATATAAGTGGATCCCACATCGCCCAATGGAAGCTCTAAATTGATCCTAATATATAATTGGGCTCCCCCATTCATTGTCAATTGATTTTGAGTGTGGATCCGACAATTCTACATCATCTACCTCCATGTGCGTTTTTACCTCTCACCATTATTTCCATGCTATGATATTATTTCCATGCGATGATAAGATGTTAGCTCAATGGTTTGGTTATATTATAACAACTTTCAGATCGTAAGTTTGAATTTTGATGGTATCATATTTGTATTTATCAAGATGAAAAAAGTGTACGATCCGTATTGAAATAATTCTCAGATCATGTTCGAATCTTGATGTGAAGGAGTGTACGGTTCTAACCAGCAAAAAAAATCTCCAAACCAACAAATGGTTTATGTTACTATGGTCTTAAACTATAAGAAGGTTTGCAAATGCGGCTGTAAAAAATAAATTATTTCAGAAAATATTTTTTGGACTGAGGCCACTAGACAAATATTTGTTTCGAAAAAGACCAGTTTAAATGTTGCTTTGTACCCTTCCCCACTGTTTTAAAATTTAAACATTGCATCTACCTGATTAATCATTTGTTTATTAATTGATTGATTTTTTTTCTAGTAGTGTATTTTACAAATTTGATGATGGGGGCTAAAAAAAAAAACCAAACTCGCAACGTTATAGAGTCATATGAAACATTGTGAGACTATGTGTGATATAGTATTACGGATTTCCAATCTATGCCTATCAACTATCATCAACAAATTTAGTGATCCAGAATTTAAAAAATAATCTAAATAAAATAACACAGAGAGTCATAATAATAAAAATTATTAATAAATTTTTACGTGATTCGGACACATTTAAGAAATTTGCTTTATCAGATTATTCTCGGGACTTATTTTTGGTGTAATCATGAGAAATTAATTATGTCCGGAACTAAGATAGTTTTAAGTATAAATTATAAAATTATGGTGATTTAGAATTTTTTATTTTAATTTAATTAACTAGTCAGAAATTGTCGTCCCATTATAAATTGGTTCAAATAAAACAATAATTTGAATAAAAAGATCGAAAATGTCTTAAATACTGTACAAAATTAATCAATTTAAAAAATAAAGTACACATTTAACAAGAATTATGTAGAAGGAATTAACTTAATTAATTTATTAAACTTTATATATTAAGCAATTTTTGCAATTATCAGTTTCTGTGGGTCTTTGATATCAAATCATCTTATCTTTAATAGTTCTTGAACGTCTGACTAAAAAGTTTTAATTTTATTTTATGGCATATGATTCAAAAGTTCAATTACAATAGTTGAGTATGTCACTTGGCGAAATATCCCACATCGGCTAGTGAGGGAAAGAGAAGGTGACTTATATTGGATTGTTGAACCATGACTTACAAGTCCGGGCTTTTGAGTCACAATGAGGATACAATCCAATATGAGCCGACCTGAAAATTCAACATGGTATCAGAGCCGACGGTTCAATCCGGGACCAGGGATAAGTGTTGAGGCCAAGGAAACGAGTTGAGGCACCCCAAGAATGAAGGACGCCGCAGGGCGGCGAGAGTGGCTCGCAAAGAGTGCGAGTGAACTGGATGGGCCAGAGAGAGTCGCAGGGCGACTAAAGACGTAGGTTAGACCCCAGAGAGCGGGGGAGACGCAGAGGGCGCACCTACGATAAGGACGCATGCCACGAGGAGGGGCATAGCAAAGTATTGATCGAGGGGGAGCATGTGATATTTCCCCAAGTGAGGGGGAGATTGTTGACTATGTCACTTGGCGAAATATCCCACATCGGCTAGTGAGGGGAAGAGAAGGTGACTTATATTGGATTGTTGAACCATGACTTACAAGTCCGCCGACCTGAAAATTCAACAACAATCACAATAAAATATTATATTTATTTTCAGAAAAAACGAAAAACAAATTCTTTTGTGAAAAAGACCAGACAGAATCATCCAATTCAATCAATTTGTGATTATCATCATTGCATTTATTTATCCAATTCCAGCTTCTTTCCAACCTTTAACCCACAGACTCACACATATACCTCCACCTCCACTACCAGTTTCTTATTTCATCAGATCATCTCAATCCAAAATCTCAATCAGAAAATGGGCAAAGGAGGGATGTCCCATGAAGAGGAGAACATGGCAGCTTGGCTTATGGGCATCAACACCCTAAAGATCCAACCTTTCAAGCTCCCACCTCTTGGTATGCCTGCCTGCGTGCTGAATTTGATATGGGTTTTTGATTTCTGATAAAATCAGAGGTACCCTTTTGCATGTGTTGGGTTTGAAGTGTTAAAGATTGAATCTTTCAGGTCCTCATGATGTTAGAGTCAGGATGAAAGCTGTGGGCATCTGCGGCAGTGATGTCCACTACCTTAAGGTAAAGATTAGAACTTTGCTGTCAGTTTAAGGATTTACAGAGCTCAGCTTCAGCTAGTGATTCATTACTATGTTTTCAAGTCTGTGAGTCAATGAAAAAATAGGCTCTTGACTAGTTTTGTGTTGTAGATGAATTTGTTACTTATGCTTGTGGCTCGTCCATTATGAGACAGGTGTTAGTTTTTGCCTAATTCCGTAGCGAATGGTTGATGTGGATGATGCCATGATGGTGTGTTTCGGTTATGTTCAGGCCATGAGATGTGCGGATTTCATAGTGACGGAGCCGATGGTGATCGGGCACGAGTGTGCTGGCATCATTGAGGAAGTTGGGAGTGAGGTGAGGAGCTTAGTCGCAGGTGACCGCGTAGCGTTGGAGCCCGGGATCAGTTGCTGGAGGTGCCCCCCTTGCAAAGAAGGTCGGTACAATCTCTGCCCCGAAATGAAGTTTTTCGCGACCCCTCCTGTCCACGGCTCTCTTGCCAATCAGGTTAGTTTTACTTGTTCGAGTGACAAGTAAAAGAGAATAGATAGTAAATTCTAAGCAAAAAAATCCGTATCTTTGAGTCCATTAAGGCGAGAGGACTCTGATTTGTATGTGTTCTCATACTTGCGATTGATGTCTTTATTTAGGTGGTGCATCCGGCGGACCTGTGTTTCGAGCTGCCGGAGAATGTGAGTTTGGAAGAAGGGGCGATGTGTGAACCGTTGAGTGTCGGTGTCCACGCCTGTCGACGTGCTAACATCAGCCCTGAGATGAATGTTCTCGTCATGGGCGCTGGACCTATCGGCCTGGTGACAATGCTGGCAGCCCGTGCCTTCGGTGCTCCGAGGATCGTTGTTGTGGACGTTGATGCCCACCGTTTATCTGTTGCTAAGGAACTGGGTGCAGACGAGACTGTGCAAGTGTCCACGGACGACAAGGTTCGTCTTAACATCAGCCCAATCAGAATCTTTCATATAAGATTTTGGTTTGGAATTGTGAATCCGTCCCCTGCAGGATGTTCCGGAAGAAGTGGAGCAGATAAGCAAGGCTATGGATGCTGGAGTGGACGTGACCTTCGACTGCGCTGGATTCAACAAGACCATGACGACAGCTTTGTCCGCCACTAAGGCGGGCGGCAAAGTCTGCCTTGTGGGGATGGGGCACGGCGTGATGACCGTCCCCCTCACCCCAGCTGCCGCAAGGTGAGAAGGAAAACTTACCTTGTCCGTTGACGATCAGTTGATCACGGATCATAGCCTTCCTCGGCCTTTGATGATTGTTTCTTGTTTTGATTGCAGGGAAGTGGATGTTATCGGGATCTTCCGCTACAAGAATACATGGCCGCTGTGCCTTGAGTTTCTAAGGAGCGGTAAGATTGATGTGAAGCCGCTGATCACCCACAGGTTCGGGTTCTCTCAGAAGGAAGTCGAGGACGCCTTTGAAACCAGCGCTCGTGGTGGCAATGCGATCAAGGTCATGTTCAATCTGTAAGACCATGTAGCTGAGAACCCAAGAAGAGAGTGCTTGCTGTAACCTTACTACCTTTCAGCCAACACTTTGCTGTGAAGGCTGTGTTCCAATAAGATCTGCTTCATCAAAATAAAACAAATATTACCAGTCCAAAACATGTGTATTTCTGCAACGACGTGGTGTTAGCCAGTTGATCTACGTCCTAAAGCAAACATGGGCTTCAAGCACGACAAATCACATGCTTTATTGTACAGGATGTTGCATATCCTTAATGGGACTGCAATTGGGCCATCACAAATCGGAACCTGTTACAACTTGAAACGACTGCCGGTAAGAACATAACTTTAACTCTCCCACAGCATAAAACTCTCAGCTACCGCCAAAGTTGTGAACTCTACTACCAAGTACAGAATGAAGGAATGAGTCGAAATGATTTGACAGAGAAGAAGCAATCAAGCTGCAGGAACTGGTTTATCTAGCCATTTCCAGATCTTCACTTGACCAGCTCCGTCGCCGGTGAAAAACAAGCCAGCAGGGCCTAATTGGATAGTTCGGATCTCCTCCTTCGAGAATATTTTACCCCTATCTGTGAACCTGGGAGTCAATGTAGAAGGGAATTAGGAAACGGCAAAACGTCAATTTGAGTTGTATGTGAGAAGAGATGAGTTGAGCCAAATCATACGATGGCAGGTCGTAGAAGCGGACGGTGTTGTCATTGCATGAGCATAGCAACACGGGCTTCGCCTCTGCGTCTGTCATTCCGCAAAGAGTGAGGATTCCCTGTGGCATCCAGTTCATTGTCACGAGATTGACGTGTTAATAATATCACATCAAAGATGCACTTATGACATGCAAAGACAAACACGTGGGCAGACGCTGTCATTTAGCCATTCAGAACACCAACAGATAGTTTGAAGAGATTTTCAGGTTCGTCTAGTTCCATCAAATCGGTACATTTAAGTAGCACACTAAGCAGCCGCAAACTTATCTGTCCATGCACGGGGTTTAAAAGGTTCATCATGTCTTAATTTAACAATCTGAAAGAGATTCGTATGCAGCACAGAAACTCCGAGAGGGTGCAACGGAAACTCCAGAAACTTAAAAAAACTTCCCATATAACTTTAGCGACTTTGAATTACTAATTGTATATTTGAAAAAACCTTAAAAATTTGCTTAGTTATCTTCGTTCATGTGAACTATAATAAAAATTAATTATTTGTGAACTTTTCAAGCAACAAATAAAAATAATATATATTTAAGGAATTTAGAAATCATTTTTGTGTCGTGCCCACTTCCTCATAATTTTAAAATTCACATTTCCCTTATCTGTACCCATATCCATTTATGTACTCATCGTCGTATCCATGTAGCTTATTTCATGGACGATATAAATAACTATTAACGAGGCACTAAACTAAACTTACATATTCCTCAGTATGAGTATATGTTACTTCCAAGTTTCCACTCTCCGTAGCAACCCAGATCTGCATAACATAAAACACCAAAAATGTTAACTAGGCAAGAGATTAGATAGCAGAAAAATAAAGGAAGAAGAAGAAGATAGATCAACACCTTCACTGTTTTGTCCAATGAACACGATATCAGAAACTGCTCCCAGCAGAGTACCGACATCACAACTGATGTATGCTCGGTCAGTGTCTGTATACACTGCAAAGAATCTAGATTCCACACCTATTTAATGCATAAAAGGCAACGATCAGGAAATAGTGGCATTAACAATCTTCTCATAAAAATGCGGACATTGAAGAATAAGCGCCTTCTCATTACAGCCATTGCATAAAGGGGACTTACTCTAATAGTGTTATCCATCGAGCCAGAGTAGAGACGGTTAGCCGCAACTACTAGTGTCACAACAGCGAGATTATGACCCTTCAGAGACGCAGCAGGTTCAAAGCAGTTGGTAACTGTATTAAATCTCCATGCCAAAATAGTCCCTTCCTGCATTATATGAAACTTCACTTTAACTACATAATCATATCATTATCACGTTTAAGAAATTGCAGAATCAAAAAAGCTATAAAGATTATGGAATCATATAAAATCGAGTGCTTCATCAGAATCAGCAGCGTCTCACAAAATGCATCGTGCCACGCCAATATGGGACTTTAACAATTTGTCTAAACAGTGATCACAAACACCTTGAGAGATGAGCAAATGTCTGTAACCACACTGAAGCCAGACGTTGACATGGAGTAGCAGTATCTAAATGAAACAAGCCATGGTCCGAAAATTTACTTGTGTGCCAGCGATGAGCATATCATACCCCACGACAAGAGCATACACTTGTCCAACAGGTCCGGCTAGAGACTGGTCGGAAGAAGTAACTGTATTCAGCGCCTAAAAGATATTATCTCATAGCAGTTAGCAAATGGATTTTCATTTCACGACGATAAATAGCATTAGACTAAAAAACAATAATGAGAATAAACTTTACCTCACCTTAACAAAATTTGGTAGTCCCACAAAGATCCAAGGACCTTCACTGATCATACAGCCGATTTCGCCACCGAGATTAGCCACATTTTCGCACTGACACAAAAATTATATATTGTACAGTTAATAGCCGTTGTCAGTCAGAAATATACGAGTAGGTAATCAAAATGACCTACGGAGACAAGTTTTAGTTCACTCATAATCTGGAGTTGATTAGCAATCACACATAGGGGCAAGAAAGGCACAAACGAAGCACTAACCCTGAAAATGAATCCTCTAAAAACAACAATTCAATATATATACTAAACGAGGGAAATTATAAAGCTATTTAACACATGTAGAGAGCTATAATATTCTTTTGAACAAAAGAACGATAGTCCCTTCCACCACTATTCGTAAAGCCAAAGTAGATATTACATTAACATCCAAAAACTAAATAAATGCATAGATTTCCACTTATATGGTCATCAAGTTTTATTTTCTAACTAGCATGCACTTACGTGTCTATGCTTGTTCCGTGACAAACCAACTACAGGCGAATTGCCACTATCTTACTGTTAAAATTGCCTCATTCAAGAAAATTGTCATTCCCTCATTACGGACAAAGAATGCATGATTCGCCTTTAAGGTTAATCAAAATTTTATGACCACTGTAAAACAAACCTATCATAACTCGATCCACGTTTCATCATCATTCAACATAATCACCAAACATACTCTAAGCAACAAAACACGCCATCACTCAACCATGGAAAGATCAAAATTTAAACGACCAATACCTTTCCAGATTGACAATCCCATATCATCACCGTCTCGTCTTTACTCCCCGTAAACAGCTTATCAGAACCAGCCGGCCATGCGATGGCAGTCGCAACCTAAAACAACATCAATCCAAATTCTCAACCCACAACAACCTCAATGCTCCCAAAACCACTAACAGTCAATGCATAACCTTAAACTCATGTCCCCACCTTTTTGTGCCCATCAAGCTGCGTCAAGAACGTAAAAGATTCCCCCAAACTCCACGAATGCAAATACCTACACTTCTCCCCAAACGTGCAATTCCCCTGCGACCAGAAATTACACAGCTTCGTCTTCTTGGGCGGCACCGCCGCCCGGTTGTTATTCCGCCCCCAACTCGACGCGCTGTTGAAGCTATGCGCCTTCTGCCTCGGGCCAGAAAACCCCCCGCCCGAGTCGTCATGCGGCCGCCGAGACGACAACCCGCCGTTACTACTGCGCGCCGCCGGCTCCGGCAACTCACGGTGCAGAAACGGACACGGATGCCGATTGCACCGACCCGCCCGCCAGTGGAAACACACCTTCTGCTGCTTATCGCCAGCGTCCGATCCTCCGCCGCCGAGCCGCTGGAACACGCGCTTTCCGCCGTCCAAATCCATAAACTAAAACTGAAATATCGAAAGGAATCGAGTTGCCTCAATCGCGGGATGCGCAGAATCGAAAAGCCCTACTTCGATCGGGTACTGTACATCAGAGGCGCAAACCCTAATTTCGTAAATCGAAGAGTAAATTGACACGACACAATAGAATTCGATAGGTTACAGCAAGAATCGGAGTACAGTCGGAGAAGGGAAACCCAAATCGGAGAAGAGCTTCGCCAGCGGTGGCGGTGGCGGCGTCGGAGGGGAGTGATCGGGAGAAGGAGATCGGGAGAAGAGTCCGAGTTAAGCTGATAAAACGTTGACGATTTTGTCCCCAGTGTGGCGAAGAAATTTACGAGATATTCGTATGTGGCTATTTGGTTGAAAATATTTTTAAAAAATTTAGATTGAAATTTATTTATTTAAAAAACTTTTACTATGATTCTGGCCAGGATCGAACTGGCGACCTTTTGCGTGTAAAGCAAACGTGATAACCACTACACCACAGAACCGACACATTTCGTTTTCTAAATAATTGTATATATAAAAATCAAGAATATATTTTTTTACAGCAAATTAAGAACTGTTTAATTTGTACGTAGATGGATCCTATTGTGAATCCAGTGAAACCGTCAATCGTTAATTTAAGGGAAAATTACAGAAAGGGGGTATGAACTATCATATTTTTATAAATTACGAGTGTAATTATCATTTTTTGCAATTTGCAGGTTTTTTAATTTTAAGACTGTTTTGTAAATAAATATTTTTCAATCAAGTCCAGATCTAATTTAAACTAATTACAAACTCACCCTCAACAAAAATAATTTTTGTTGAGGGTGAGTTTGTAATTAGTTTAAATTAGATCTGGACTTGATTGAAAAATATTTATTTACAAAACAGTCCCAAAACTAAAAAACCTGTAAATTGCAAAAAATAGTAGTTACACCCGTAATTTGTAAAAATGTGGTAGTTCATACCTCCTTACTGTAGTTTTCCCTTAATTTAATGTGAACACTATTTATAATTAATGTGAACACTATTTATAAAAAATCATAATATATAAATATAAAAGAGAAACATTACAAGAACTAAATCACTCTGAAATATCACCATGTTTTTCATGCAGACGAACTACTTAAGTGTGGTAGAGAGCAATCACTCATGGTCATGGGTAGACCGAGAGTCAGAGTACCCTCCAAAACGATGTCGTTTTATGTCGTTTTCATTAATACATACTCTTATTTCTTAAATAAAAAATAAAAAATAGAAAAAATATAATATAATATAATATTTTAAAAAGAAACGTCTAAAAAAAATTACAAATTTATATTTTTATATTAATTAAAATAGTTTATTCATCTCATGAACATATTATCAAGTCTGATAAACATAGCAGCTCATCTCATGAACATTTTATCAACTGATGAACATATCGGCTCATATGATGAATTAATCATCCAATGAACATAGTTAAAATTAAATGAACATTAATATAAAATATTAAATTTATTTAATAATTTTTTATTTGAATTTTTATAAATTAATATAATATATATATTTTTTAATTTTTTTAATTTTTTCAGATTTTTAATTTTTTTTACAGTTTATTTGAGAGAGGAACAGGTGTTTTAATGAAAAGATAAATTAGTTTAATATAACTATATATATTAAATTTAGTATATATTAATATTAATTGAGTATGAAAAAATGTTGTTTTGTTTATGCGAATAAAATAATATTATTTAGTTTAACGGCAAAACGATGTAGTTTTCATGCACATGTCTAGTTATTATAATGGTATCAGTTTTATTTTAAAAAAATAGTCTAAATTTTTTTATGTTGCATCGTTTTTGACAATTTGATTAGTGCGTAGCATAGTTGAGAAAATTATGATAGTTTACAGTCTCATTTAGATTTTTTTTCTAAATATAATAAAAGTAGAATTTATATAAATATATTGGTATCAATTATTAAAATATTTATGATAATATTTTACACAAAAGTAATAAGTGGAACCAACATAAGAAAAGTAAAAAAGATGAATAAAAGAGGATGGAAAGCATTTTATTCTCCTCCTTTCAGAAAAGTATCGAAAATATTTGTTGATACCATCTTAGTTTTTTAATTTCAAAAATATTCATTTATTATTTTTATTAATTTTATATATTTATTCAAATTTACCTTATTTTGCACTATGTTATTTAATTTATTTGTATTGTCTGTTGACATACTATTTACATTCTTATTCTTTTGTTTCATCTTGGTATTTTTACTCTAAAAAACATGTATCCTATTTTGCATGTAGTTTTGTAAGAACGTTTTAAGATTTTAATTAAAATATTTACAATAAAATGATGGAAGAAACATAAGATCATTGATATTATAATATATCATAAAAATGAGTGTTATTTTTGTTTCATAAATATTTATTTTCATTAATTTTGAGACATTGTTCATCAGATGAATAAATATTTTCATGAGCTTGTTACTCATATTCATCATATGTTATGTCGTATATTAGTACAATCACCAACGTCACGCCAAATAAGAATTATAAAAAAAATCAAAAAACTTAAGAAAATAATAGTTTAATTTAGAAAATAATAATAGTATATTTTTATTTATTAAAACAGTTATGTTCATCAAATTAGTTTCTACATTCATCGATCTGATAGTTATGTTTATTAAGTGAATAGTAAGTTCATCAATTTGTTACCTAGATTCATCAAATTTTATGTTGTATTTTAGTACAATCACTAAAGTTCATCCCAAATATGAATATAAAAATAAAAAATCTGAAAAAATTAGGATAATTAAAAAAAAATTACTAGCTTGATTTAGAAAAACTAAGATGTTGAATAAATAATAATAAATCCACAAAATTTAAATTTTTATTCGTTAAAATATTTATATTTATCAAATTAATATCGGTATTCATCAATTTAATGCTTATGCTCATCAAATGACTAGAGATATATTCACGAGTT
>NQLW01000095.1:1964322-1974490 GCA_002312845.1 Kalanchoe fedtschenkoi
ACTTATGTTCATCGATTTGTTACCCATGTTCATATTATTTTATATTTTATTTTAGTTCAATTCACCAAACCTACCTCCAACTGGAATAAGAATAGGTAAGACAATAAAAATAAAACTAAAAATTAAGATTTTTTAAAAAAAATACTAGTTTGATTTAAAAATAATAATAATAAATTCATATATTATATATTTTTTATAAATTAAATAGGTACATTTATTTTAATAATATATATGTTCATCAACTGGATACCTATGTTTATCAAGTAGCTAGATAACTTTATTAATTAATTTGTTATCCATGTTTATCAAGATATCTCATCTTTTACAAGACATGAGCACTGCGATAATAAGACCACCAACCACATTGTCCACAATTCAATCTTTCACGAAAGTACTAAACATATCGAGTGGGATTGCCACCTTCTTAGGAATCACATAAAAAATAAATTCATGTGTTCATATTTTCCCAAGAGCAGCTGACCAATTGTATTCAATAAATTCTTGGCGTCTCCGCAACTTAAAGAAAATATACATAAGCTGGACATGTCCAACTTTCTCCATGCACCAGCTTGAGAAGACGCCTATTGATTTACTGGAACATAATATGATGCATTTCATGCCGGCTAGGGAGAATTGTTGAGAAAAATTGAATAAAAAACCAAACGACAATTGTAGAGACACATTAGTGAATAAACATTATTATAGCATTATTGCATAGTCTCTTCCAATTTTATTCTCTTCACTGTTTATATAAAAATTCGCTACCGCATCAATAAATATAAGAAATGTTATCTCGAGACTTAGTCCATTTGAGTCTTCACCGATTTCTCCTTCCATCAGACGGTCTCCAGCGAGCTCTACACGACGATTTTGCGGTCTATTTTCTACGTACATTCTATTTATTTGTTTGTTTTATTATTGGCTAAATATATAATGGAAATACTTAATCACTAAATTGTGCATTGCTAATAGAGTTAGTTGACATTATTTCAGTCTTTCAACTCAGAGTAAGATATTTGTTAGAATCGTTCCAGTAAGATAACACACGTAATAAATCGCACACACAAAATGAATGTAAGAGCACGACAATTTATGTCGGAAAATTCACGCTGAAAAACACACTCCATTATATTGATGAATGAGTATAAGAAAAAGACTTTTTCTCAACTCTCTTGTCTATCAAAATTATCTTACATCAAATCTTAGAGATCAACCCTCTATTTATAATAAACACTAATTCTACACTATCTAGCTAGGATTACTATTTTTAATATGACTAAAATTAGTAGTTTCATAACAAGTTAATAAAAAACAAATTTACAACACTATTTGTTTCTAAAATACTAATTCTAATCATATTAGATTTCGTAAACCTAAAAGAATTAAGGGCGTTTAAACCCACAATTAATATTTAAAATCCCATTTTTTGCCAGCACCAAAAGTAGCTCCAACTGTCAACAAGGATAGTAGCTCCAATCTTCACCATTTAAAATCTACAACAATATATATTTAGACTTCCCATTAAAATCTTCTTCTCCTTCATCTCACCCTCTCACATTTCACAACCATGGAATCCAAGAATAGTAGCTCCAATCTTCACCATTCTCTGGCCGCCGCCGCCGCGCACTATCCTCCTGCGACCACCATCAACAAGATCAAACAAGTTTTAACACTCATTTGGCTCTTCGTCCTCTCCCTTGTCACCCTTCAAACACTTCCCAATATAATCAACTCAATTTCTACAGATACTCTCACCCCTTACATACTTCTCCTCCTTACTCCTCAAGTTATCTTCCTCCTCAAACCCTACTTATTCTCCTCACCCCAAATCTATTTGGTGGATTTTGACTGCTTCAAACCTCCCAGCCATTGCATAGCGCCCTTCGCTCGCTTCATTGAAGCCTCAGAATTAAGCATCGGGCACCTTCAGCAATAAAGAGACCATTGCCACCATGTCGAAAATCCTCCACATGTCCGGCATCAGCCAAGAAACCTATCTGCCTCCATCCATTTTTTCCATGCCACCTAAACCTGACCACAAAGAATCAGTTGATGAAGCCCACACTGTCCTCTTCACCTCCATGTTCGATCTTCTGTCCAAAACTAGGGTTTCTCCACAAGAAATTGATATATTGATCGTCAACTGCAGCGTCTTCTGCCCCTCTCCTTCTCTCTCCTCCATGATAATCAACAAATTTAAGCTCAGAGATGACGTCAAGAGCTACAACCTCACCGGCATGGGATGCAGCGCCAGCATTGCGGCCGTAGACCTGGCTAAGAACCTCCTAACCGTTCACAATGGCCAAAATGCAGCAGTCCTGAGTACAGAGATCTTATCTTATACATGGTATCCGGGAAATGACCCTTCCATGCTGACAACCAACTGCCGGCGCGGGCATTCTATTGACTAACAAGCCCCAGTTGAAACACATGTCTAAATACAAACTTCTTCTCACCCTCCGGACGCAGATTGCCAACGTGGACGCAGCTTACAACTGCGCCCAAATTCGCCTTGATTCAAACAGCATCTACGGCTTTCGAGTCCAACGAGGCCTGATGAAAATAGTCTCCCAAACCCTAACCCACCACATCAAAACACTGGCACCTCGCATCCTCCCTGTAAGAGAAATCCTACGCTACATTTTCTCATTTCTCGGCACCAAGCTCATCCCTAGCCACAAAACCAGTAGCTCCAACGACCTCTACGTGCCGAATTTCAAGACAGCGGTTGATCACTTCATACTTCCAACGTCTGGGAAGGCGTGGGTGAAGACGATGGGGAAGGGGCTGGGGCTGGACGAGTGGGACGTTGAGCCGACACTGATGACTTTACGTAGGTTCGGGAACCAGTCTTCATCGTCGATATGGTACGTGTTGGCTTACATCGAGGCGAAGGGGAGGGTTAAGGAAGGTGACAGGCTGCTACAGCTGATGGTAGGGAGTGGTATGAAGTGTTGCAGTGCTGTTTGGGAGTGTGTTAGATCCATCAATGGCGAGGCCGAAACTGGCCCTTGGGCTGATTGTATTGATAGGTATCCTGAACCCATCTCCGGGTTGAATACTATTTGATTTTGTATTAATACCACTAAAAATGTGATGCTCTAGAAGCCGAGACAATTTGAGAGACTCAATTAGAGAGTCGACGAGGAGAATTGAAGAGCAAGTCTTCTAGGGTGATCACGTTAAAAATATTATGTGTTCATGCTTTCATCATTTATATATGTATCTTACTGTGTGTTGGCGAGTGTGCTTTATTTGAGTGTGTCATGTCTCTGTTTCGTTGAGCGGTTCAGGGGGAGAAGAGAGGCCTCTGCTCTTTCATTAGCAAAATCGATATCAGAGCTTATTGTTTAAAGAACAACAAAATTAATATCAGAGCTGATTTTTTGAAGAACACTAATTACAATAAGAAAGAGTCACCACAATGCACAGAGAGTTGGTATACAAAAGACAGCCGGAACAACAATGATGTAAATCAAATCTGAGGATGTTGCACACATGATTATATATCTTTATGGGATGGAGATGCAGGGTATTTCTACTGAGGGATGACATTATAGAATGTGACCAATAATAATGAAGATCAAATCTCAGTCAAATGCAATTAGAAATGAAAATTGGAGAAGACGAATAATTTTATAAATTCGAGTAAAAAATGATTGAGAATTTACTAGATTCTCAATATCCATGATAGTTTTGGAAACTTAACTAAACAGACCAGGAAGCTTCATGTGTGTGATAAGATAAGTAACATGTCTTGTGGATGTGGTTTGTTTCAGGTCTGTAAATATTAGAAGACAGTACGAGTCCGAAAGTAAGTAGAGGCTTTTAGGGTTGTGGGTCTGCAAACGTTTTTATGGTGTGTCTTTGTACACATTATTTAAGTGGGCAGTTGCTCTTATTCAATGACGTTCGCATTCAATTTCGAAGGGCATTCACATTGAATTGAAGCTTTGTAGTAAGTTTTGCATAAGAATTTGGAGTGATTCGTTTCAATGTGTAAATATATAGGTTCATGACCTTATGATATTGAATCGTTTCGTCTGCACGAAGCGGTTTATAAAAAGATTAATTACCACGTTTCAAATATAGAAATGTGGTAATATGTATATTAAATATTAAAGATATACCTATTACCACGATTTCTACTCTTAAACGTGATAATAGATATGATAAATATTTGTTTGACTATTGGTTGTGTTTTATCACGAGACTTTCACCATTATGATTGCGTGCTAGCTTTGTTCACCACTACAGTGAAACATAAATAAGGTGTTAATTCAATTTTTTCAAAGTGGGTCTGGTTCAATATAACATCACGTTTTGAGAAAAGTCGTTTACCATTAATATTTGACGATGAAACATATGTTGAATCCTTTTTTTTTTCGAAGTATGTCTTATTCAACCTTAATGTGTTTGGGGCATGGGTGTACCCATTCACCAATAAGATTTGATGCGTCAAACTAATCTTTCATTGATAATTTTGAGCATCATGCTATTGAGAGGATCTTAGTCTGTAGGGATTCTACTCAAATGACAATGCAATTGATTTCTTACAACTCGCAAATAATTAACATTAGAGTTTGTATTGGGTCTATTTCCTTCTTGTTATCAGCCATATATATATATTGCCTGCATAACACAAGGGACGACGAAGGACCTCTTTGTGAGATTCTCGGGCCAGTATTTTCTCTAGTTGTGAAGAGTCTTGGCTTGTTGGAGGTGACTTCAACTGCCTTACTCACTACTCTAAGAAATTAATGGTCAAAGAGTCCTGATCAAAGACACAATGAAACTAGAAATTTTTTTCCAAGATACAAACTACTTTGACTACCCTTTCTTTGGACTTGGAACTACCTGGTGCACACCACAGAGATCATTTTTTTGTAAACTAAATAGAATCATGGTTAATTCTGCTTTTGGGCTAGCATTTTTCCTGATTTTCGGATGGAGTTCCTCCACTTTGAGATATCTAACCATGCCCCTGGCATCATCCTTTTATCTCAAAATAGGCCCCTCCCGAAAAAATACTTTAAGATGTCCAATTTTTAGTATGAGATGCCTGAATTTTCTCTATGCATAAAGAATAATTAGTGCTCATTTAAAGTCATTGATTTTGCGTCTTTGCTGAGAATAATAAATTCAGAAGTCTCAAAAAAAATAAGAAAATAATTTTTGCCTATTACAAGTGATATGACCTACAGGCTGAAAAAGTGTAGAAATGATTTGATTGAATGCCAGTTCAAAGTTTTCACAATATGACATGATAGGAACTTGGTTAAGCAAGAACACCAACTGAGAACTGAGTTCTTGAGGAGCTGCAGAAATATGAAAAAAAAAAAATTCTACAACAAAAGGTCAGAATTAAATGGGCCAAAATAGGTGACCTCAACTCTGCATATTTCCATATGCATGTATTCAAAAAATAGAATTGGTGCCCATGTTCATAAAATTAGGAAACTCAATGGGGAAATAACTGATGATATCAGTGACATAAAAACTGAGATCACAAACTATTTTCAAGAACTGTTTGGGGTAAAGTGATATATCCTAGTAGTTTATATTCAGTTGACTGACCATGGTGACCCATTGAGCACATAATGTTCTTAGCCTCTTACTTCTCCCTGAAGAAGTAAAAGAAGTGGTTTTCAAAATGAAAAAGGGTACAATCCCATGTCTTTATGGACTTAATGTAGAATTTCTTCAGAAAAATTAGAATACCATAGAAAATGATGTGATAAAGGTTATTATTAACTTCTCCAAAAATCCAACAATGCCCATTGATCTTAATGTTCCAACAAATCTTGCCCAAATCCCAAAAAGTCAGGCACTGTTTTAGCCTTTGAGTACAGACATATTGCTTGTTACAATGTGTTGTACAAAATTTGCTCTGACCAGTATACAAACAGATTAAAAAGGGTGCTGGATAATCTAATTGATCCAGCCCCAGGTGCATTTGTTGAAAACAGAAGCATTCCTCATAACATTTTGTTAGCTCAAAATCTTATACATGCCTATAGTAGGAAAAACACAAGCCCAAGATGTACAAAGAAAATTGACCTTTTGAAGGCCTGTGATTGTTTATCTTGAGAATTTCTCAGGAAATGGCTACGCACCTAAGCTTCCCTTTTAGACTTTTGGAATATGTCATGACCTAATATCTATAGCAAAGTTTTATGTAAAAATAAATGGGGAATTGTCTGATTTTTTTAGAGCAAGAAAGGGTTGAGATAGAGTGATCCTATCTCCTTTACTTTATGAGTGTTATTTCAATTATGCGTAGTGAGTAGTCGTCTCTGTCGATCTAGGATACTACGGATCATAGGTTGTGTGTAAATTCAACTTTTCATGTTTATTAATTAAGAATATTTTTCATCCATGTTGTTAATGCTTCTTTGAATGTTATTGCGTATGCTCATTATTTTAGAGACACCTTTATATTGTCATGCGTAATTATTCATAGTTTAAATATGCATATTTCAAAAACCTAGTTTAGGATATAATTTATTACCCTCTAAGCTAGGATATTCCTGCCCACGAAGACCAGAATCGAGATGGGTTGGATATTTTACTTAGTTGTAGTCAATGATCCTAGTTAAACGAAGACCAGAATTGTGAGTTGGCCTAGAAATATTGAGTAGTTTATTTATCTTGCTGCATGTTTAGGAAATATTAATGTATCATCCTTTGACTAGTATTTGTGAGATATGAAGACCAGAATCGGGAAACAAGTTACTAAATCAATTGTAGTCAATAATTTACTGCGTAGGAACACCCAAAAGTCGGACTTGCAGGTAAATTATTGAGTGACACGCCGTATTATTGAAATTGTATGATTTGGATGATTAATTTACCCCTAAATCACGTCATTAGTTTTACATGCAGTCTGGTGAAATAAATCTTAGAATATTTATCTTCTCTGTTTGATTCTACCTTTGTGTCTTTGCTTTCGTTCTTAGTTAGTAGTTAATTAGTTTACAACAATTTCCAACTAATTCGTCTAGAATTGAATAGATATTAATTAGATTACTAGCGTCTAGCAAGCCTTATGCTCCTTTTGGTTCGACTCGGTACTTACTGAAATTATTTGACTGCAGTGATCCTTGAAATGTTAATTGACATCTATATATGATCAAAAATACACATTGTCATTGTACAAAATTTGTTATGACCAATATAAAAACAGATTAAAAAGGGTGCCGGATAATCTAATTGATCTAGCCCCATGTGCATTTGTTGAAAATAAAAGTATTCCTCATAACATTTTATTGGCTCAAAATCTTATACATGCCTATAGCAGAAACACATAAGCCTAAGATGTAGAAAGAAAATTGACCTTTTGAAGGCCTGTGATTATTTATCTTGAGAATTTCTCAGGAAATGGCTACACACCCTAAGCTTCCCTCTAAGACTTTTGGAATATGTCATGACCCTAGTATCTATAGCAAAGTTTTATGTAAAAGTAAACGGGAATTGTCTGATTTTTTAGAGCAAGAAAGCGTTGTGACAAAGTGACCCTATCTCCCTTGTTTATAATGGCTATGAAATATTTGAATAGAATGCCAAAAAAAATATTAGGAAGCAGTCCATCTTTAAATTTCATTCCAAATGTGCAAAATTAAAACTGACTCACCTTTGTAATGCTGATCATTTAATAATTTTTCACAAAGCTAGCCATAATTCCATTGCTGGGGTGAAATATGTGCTGAACAGATTTGCTGAACTTATTGCTGGATTTAATTCTAATGCAGATAAGACACAAATACTCATTGCTGGTGTTTGCCCTCATGTCAAAAAGCAGCAAGTGGCTCTAGCTAATTTTATGGAGGGTTCTCTCCCTATTAGATACTTAAAGAGGTCCCCTCTCTTCAAAGAAACTGAGCATCTCTGGTTTTAAGCCAGTAACAGATGCTATACTGAGGAGAATTAATTGCTGGACTGCAAAAGTGCTTTCATTTCATATTCAGGTAGATTAATCCTCATCAAATCAGTGTTGACAACTCTAAACAATTACTGGACTAGATTTTTTTATATTACCCAAATCTGTTGTCGAACAAATTGAAGCTAAATGTAGAGCCTTTCTTTGGACAGCAAAAGAAATACAGCATGGAATTACGGTTGCAAAACTAATAAAGCTGGTGGTCTGGGTATTAAACATTAGTCACTAACAATATAGCTCTCCTACTAATTCAGGGACATAATTCTTAACACACACTCTTTATGGATTAAACGGGGTCTATTGTTATTACATAAAAGGACATAACTTATTTGGTGAAGAATCATTTTCCATGAGTTACAAGTAAGATTATCCATTGAGCACAAAAATACAAATGTAGGGTTTCCAATGTTAATGGTAATGCAACTTGGCTGCCTTATTGTAAGCCTTTCTCTTTGACATCTGCCTACTCTTTTATATCTAATGAGCACCTAATGACTAAATGGCCTCACTTTCCAATATGCCTTCATAAATCTGCTGAACCAAAATGGGATTTTATAACCTGGCTAGCATGTTTAAACAGGCTGAGTACAAAGGAGAGATTAGCCAAGTTTGTTGTTCAAGTTGATCAAGTTTGTGTCATGTGCAAACAAGAGAATGAAACAAATGACCACCTGATTTTTGATTGTCCTATCTCTGAAGATATCTTGATATTTCCATAGATTGAACCTCCAAAAACCTGGTAATTCTATAGCTCTTTTGCTAACTAGTATTAATGATGTTCTTGCAGGAAAATCAGCCCGAAACATGGTGGGCTAAGCTGCCATTAGCTTGGCCATCTACCTGATTTGGAAGGAGAGAAACAACATAGTTTTTAGGAATGAAGAAATGGCTTTAAGGGCATTATGTGCGAAAGAGAAGTTCAGAATCACAATGATTTTGGCCAAAAATTCAGAAACTCAAACTCACAAATAGAAATGCTGTCCTAAGAACAATGAGACGTAACAGTAAAACGAATCCAACAAGAACCGGAAAATCTCTATTGATCAGTAAAATGTGAGTGACATGTTTCAGGAAAATACTACGTGTGAAAAAATTTGCACAAAATGGAAGAAATAACTGACGCAGTGCGGATCATCATGAAACATACAAAATTCCACGGCGGAAACATATGAGCGTCGCCGAAGCGAACACGGCCGAGACAAAGACAACCCACCACGCCATACACAAAGCAACTTCCCTGACGAAAACCGAACACGGAAAAAGCCTACAAACGAGATCAAATCTTCTGAAAGGGTTACCGTCGATTCCAGACAGGCTGAGGAGCAGGAGCACCAAGCCCGGAGGAGCGAAGAACTGCAAGACCGCCACGCACAGGTAGTGGTTGTGGAGGAAGACCTTTGCGCGGCTGAACTCCAAGTCGGGGACTTTGCTAGAGTGCAGCCGCTGGTACCAGCAGAGAACGGCCTCGTTGAGAAACATCTGAAGATTGGGGCGGACGACCACGAGCTGCATTATGCCAGAAGCTAGCAGGCACCGGATGCGGAGGTTCTCGAAGTCAGACGGCGAGAGTCCCACGCTCCCAGCCAGCTCGGACGCGTCCGGAGCTACGGTTTGGACACGGTTGTTTGTGAGGAGAGTGGCGAAGGGAGTGATCCAGAGCGAGGAGGCGAGCACAAGGAGAAGGTAGTTGGCGTAGAGGAGCAGGCGTGGGACGAATGAGCATGATATGGTGCTGAGATTCCACCGGAGCTGATCAGTGCCGAGCCAGAATGAGCGCGAGGCCCGCACGGCCGGCACGAACAGCAATCCTGCAAAGCATCCCATCGAGAGGGATAAGCAGAGCTTCCCAGCTGCGTCCACACCCCTGAATCTGAACGGGAACACGTTCGGGAGAATCTCGAAGCAGATCAGAGCGGCTAAGACGAACCCCAGTAGGGCGGAGATCACGCTCAGCTGCTTCTCGGACCTTCTGGACGCGGATTTCTCGACGGAGGTGCGGACGAGGGACGCGAAGCCCTCCAGGAGAGCCATCGCGCCCAGCGCGACCGGGACAACGTCTGGGGTCGAAACGGCGCCGTCCTGGGTCGAAACGGCGCCGTCTCGGGCGACTACAATTCTGCGCAGCAGGAAGGTGGAGAGCGAGAGAGCGAGGTAGTGGAAGAGGTTGCGGTACCTGGGTAAGTGGACGCGGGTGGCGAGGTGGGCCGCGTCGAGCTTGAGGCGGAAGAT
>NQLW01000095.1:1974840-1999116 GCA_002312845.1 Kalanchoe fedtschenkoi
TGCACTACACCTTATCCAATCAGCAATTATGTTACTTACAAGAGATGCTCAGCTGCTCAGCAACATTTTGCGCTGCAAATTTCTTCTTCCACTGAACCACATACTTATACTCAGGCTGCCAAAGATCCAGATTGGTGCAATGCTATGGAAACTGAGCTTGCTGCTCTTGAGGGTAATAATACTTGGTCCATTGTTGATCCTCTTTCTCACAAATCCATTGTTGGGTGCAAATGGGTATACAAGATTAAGTATCATTCAGATGGTACAATTGAAAGGCACAAAGCTAGACTTGTTGCCAAAGGTTTTACACAACAAGAAGGGCTCGACTACAATGAAACCTTTGCTCCTGTGGTTAAAATGTCCACAGTTCGTCTAGTTCTTGCCTTAGCCACAGCACGTCAATGGCCTATTTTCCAACTAGACGTTAACAATGCCTTCTTACATGGAGATCTTCATGAAGATGTATATATGCATTTGCCTCCAGGATATCATTTGGCTGACAGAAAAGCTGGGAAAGTCTGTAAACTTCATAAGAGTTTGTATGGTCTTAAACAGGCATCTCGACAGTGGTACTCAAAGCTCTCTGATGCTCTGCTTCAGTTCGGATTTGTTCAGAGTAAGCATGACTACTCAATGTTTACCATCAGCCGGGGTACTCATTTTGTAGTTCTTCTGGTTTATGTAGATGACTTAATCCTTACTGGCACATCAGCAGACCTCATGACTGAAATTAAGTCCTTTATTCATGCTCGATTTAAGATCAAAGACCTTGGATCCTTGAAATATTTTCTTGGATTAGAAGTGACTCGGTCGTCTGAAGGGCTTTTCCTTTGTCAGCGCAAATACACATTGGATCTCCTCACTGATGCTGGCCTTCTCGGTTGTAAACCATCTGGTTTTCCAATTGACATTCGTTATAAACTTAGCTTATCTACTGCTGGGCACTTAGCAGACCCTTCTGCATATCGCCGACTCATTGGTCGGCTCATTTATCTCACCAACACACGTCCTGAGATCTCTTATGCCGTGCACACCCTCAGCCAGTATATGCAGGCTCCAACTGAAGATCACTTCAAGGCTGCCACTCGCTTATTACGATATCTCAAACTCGCTCCGGGACAAGGTCTGTTCTTTCCAGCTTCTTCATCTCTGGTTCTGACTGCTTACTGTGACGCCGATTGGGCAGCTTGTCCTGTTACTCGTCGCTCGCTTACTAGCTTCTGTGTCACCTTCGGCGGAGCTTTGATTTCATGGCGAACAAAAAAGCAGCAGACAGTATCCCGCTCCCCAGCAGAGTCCGAATATCGTTCAATGGCAGCAGCTTGTTGTGAACTTGTTTGACTCTCGGGTCTCTTGGATGATCTTCAGCTTCCGCGATCTAGACCAATTGATCTTTACTGTGATAATCAAGCCGCATTACACATTGCCCGAAATCCAGTTTTTCATGAGCGAACTAAGCATGTTGAACTTGATTGTCACATAGTTCGACAACATGTTAGTTCTTCCTTCATTGCCCTCCATCACATTGCTTCATCCGATCAGCCGGCTGATCTTTTTACTAAGTCGTTGACGGCTGAACAATTGGCCAAGCTTTGCTCCAAGCTGAACATTTCGAATTTTCTACATGCTCAGCTTGCGGGGGGGTGAAGGAAGAAGGAGGGCTCGACTGTCTTAATTGGATTCAGAAGGGTGATTGTGTAATTAATTAAGGGCTTGTTTGTACATATCAGAAGTTACGCCTACCAATTGTAAGGCGGGAACTTGTGTATATAAACGCAACACAGCGTTTTGTTCAGTAATAAGATTGATCTTCTTCTTGCCCAATTTCCCTCTGTTTCTCTCCTGCGTTTTCTTCGTCGAGCTCTGCCGGCGTTTTCTCCGGCGACGACGTTCAAGGAGATTTCTCAGGTGTCCGCAGCATCCTGGAGAAGCAAGTAAGAAGAACTGGTGATGAAAAACATATAGGCAAGACATCATCCATGCTAACGGACTAAAAACTTGGATCGAAACAAACGAATGTTTAGAAGCTTGTGTACTGGATAGGACATCGCTAGGAATATAATTGATTCTTTACTAGAATCTAGCTTCACGGGAAAGCTTTGCTCACCTCAGTGTTACCACAACTGCCCCAACAATATGGTTGACCTTTACTTCAGTCTGGATGATGGCAATTGGCAAAGGTAATTTCAACTTTCAACACAATCACCAAGAGAAACAGTCTTTATTCTTAACGTACTCCTGAAACAAGTTACAGAGGTTACGAGCAGATCCTGCTATATCTAAGCACCTCAATCTAAAGGCACCACCAAAACATGAGTCACTGAAACATATCACAGCTTAAAATTTTGTCAAGTTAACTAAAGCTAGCAAGCAATAAGGTGATTTATGGCAGTAAACAGCCATAAGATAAAATCTACATAACCATTCCCAGTAATGCACTAATGCTTTGAGCTGTTTTTCAATGCGAGTCTAGTTTGAATAGATTTAGCATATGTGATGGCTTCCATTGACGAATATCTTTGCTAACTGGTGATCTGTTTACTCAAACTTGAAATTACATCATCAATCCATTCACCAAAAACCTAATTCAAGCCGCACTTTCGCCAGAACAGAAATAATCCACTTCACACATACATCTCGATTTCCAGCAGATCTGACCGCTTCATTTCAATACATCTCACAAACTTCATCTCACGGACTCCAATCACAAACTCTTCTACTGCATCTACAATTACACGCATATCCACGCATTTAATAACTCCCTAATCGAAGTCGAAAACTCAGTCAGTACCTGAGATGATGACCGTAAATAAGGAACATGCGCCGGAGAGGCTTCAGAACATCATAATCAACCCTAGATTCGTCGTCGCCATTTTCGAGCGATTTCCCTCCGCATAGATGGCAAGTTCCGAAGCGCGAGTTCCACCCGCGGCTTTAGTTTTGGTTGCATTTGAATTGTAAGATCAAATCAGTCAACGACGAATTGGACCGCTCTGATTGATAGATGGTGCGGTTCGACCGTTTACTGGAAACTGGAATTCAAATCGAACCGACGTCTTCTAAACCTCTCGGTTCAATCGTGGTTCGTAGAATAGCCTATCTATGTATAATGAAATATTTATTGTAGAAAAAATATATTTCCATAATGTCACGCCTGAAAAAATATTGTATAAATTGAATCGTGGTTCGAACCTCGTAATTTAGGAGTTAGATAATTGTGTAATGGTTTTTCTCGAAAATAAAAATATAGGAGTATTGTATAAGTTAAATCATAGTTATTAAAATCGGACCGGATCGGCTGGTGTGACCGGTTGATCGGGAACCGGATCAGACACCAATCCGGTTTGTAAATTTTATCGGATTGCACTATAAACCGATTAAAACCAGATGAACCGGCCGATATATTGAAATATCGGTGAACCGGACCGGTTGAATCGGTTTATTATAATTAGATATTTTATTAAGGTTAAATTAGTCTTAATTATATTTAAAAAATTATTTTGGAAATAGTTAGGAGCGAGGCTCGAACCGAAGCCCTTTCTTTATGTTCCAGACGAGGTCTTTAAAGAGTCATGCTGCAAAGTTAATTGTTTCTTTATTTGCATTTAACATCTTATACTTTATATTTTGTAATTATTATTTCTAATTTAATCGGCGATTGAACCAGTATAAACCGATGATTCAATCAAAAAATTGAAAACTGAAACCTTGACTGGTTCGATCACTGGTTCGGTTCTGATAACTAGAGTTAAATCGTGTCGGAAGTAGGAACATCTCAAAGGGAATGAACAATCAACGGTAATCCATTGGCAGGTTTCAACGTCAGCATGGTCGTAGGCTGGTGTCGGTAGCCAGGCGACACCGAGAACGAGAACCTGGGCAAGATCACGGCCAGAGCGATCTTGTACTCTGCCTCGGTCAGGTTCCTTCCAACGCACATCCGGGCCCCGAATCCAAACGGTATGTAGCCCATCTTGTGCTTGCACCCGCCGTAGAGAGGATCATCGATGAACCGCTCGGGCTTGAACTCGAACACGTCGTCGCCCCACAGGCTAGGGTCGTGGTGCATCGATACTATGTCGATCCAAACATTGGTGTCTTTCGGGATTGTCTGGCCGTCGACGGTGATTTCTTGTCGAGTTTGGCGTTGCGCGTTGGGGGAGGATGAGTAGAGTCGAAGGACTTCCTTTATCACCAAATTCATCTGTATAATTGAGAGAAAAATATGATGATTAAATAAAATGAAGTAATTCGATTAATTAAGAAAAGAGAAAGAGTAATGATCAATGTTGTCTAACGCTTTCTTCCCAAGTTTGGATGAAAAGAGAGAGAAAGGATTGAGAAAGAAATGAGAGGAAAGGAAAAGAAAAAATTTGGGAGTAGAAATAAAAAAGTTGATCCCAAGTTTAGGATGGATTTGATAAGAGAAAAGGAATGAAAAATATGTTACTAAGTAGGAAAGAAAGAGAATGAAAGTGGAAATTAATGTTTATTTAATTAAATGTCTCTCTAATAATTTAAGAAGAAAAGAATATGAAGGGCAAAATTATCTTTTTCCCACGAATCCCCCAAATCGACCCTAGAAGGATTTGAAAATGGGGGGTTGATGGATTTGGCCCCTCCAAATCCTTCTCTCTCCCTCCTACTAAAACTCAGGAACACATCTAATTTTAAAAGATTCTCTCAACTCCTTTCCTCTTATTCCAATTTTCAACTCGGAAACACTACTTAAAGAACGATAAAATCATCGCTAAATTTGATATGGTCATCACTAAAGTTTAATTGGGGTTGTCCAATACAGATAAATTCTGTATATGAAATCAGGATTGATTGTGATCTATGAATCAATGTTGTTTGAAATTATGAGTTTTACTAACATATAAAACAATTAAATTATAAATAGAAAGAATGAAAAATAAAATAATAAATAAAAAAGAAACTGGAAAAAATCACAATTATGTATATACCTTTTTGAGTCCTTTGAGCATCGAATAATCGATCTCATTTTCACCAATGACCTCTTTAACCTCGTTTCGTAACTCATCCTGCCATTTCGGGTACAAGGCTAGGCACAACATGGTCCACGACAGTGCAACGGCCGTCGTGTCGTGGCCACCGAAGAAGAACGTTTTACACTCATCGACCAGGATTTTCACCGACAAACCTTTATTTCCGTCACTACAAGCTAAAAGCAGTCCTAAGAGGTCCGTGTGGGGATGTCCGTCGGCCATTTTGCGCTTACGATCCTTTATAACGTTTAGAAAAAAACGGTCAATCTCTTTTCCAAGCTTTCGTGACATTATAATCCGTTTCGGGGTCATGAACTGCCAGAATGGTACCCCGACAAAATGGCTAGAGTAGAGTGTGACTTGCAAGGCCTTCAATTTTTCCGACACTTCTCGCCATTTTTCGTTGGCTAAACCAAAACCGGTCTTGGCGATTATCTCGCCCGAGAGTTCTAACATATCGGTTTCCGTATCTATTTCGTTGCTACCGGATTTTATCATGGCATGCCATCGATCAGTCAATTTCGTCGTTAATTCTACCATCGTGCTCGTCATACCCTATTATCACATTGGAGAAAAAACTTAAGGTTAAAATCATAATCAGTTAATCACATTTGTTTTCCATATGGTTTTGTTGTTTCAACATAATAAAAAAAATTAAAGTAAGATCATTTTATATAATCAACAGTCAAAATATAAAACAGAAATGATTTTTGGGTGAACATCATCCAGAACACATACTATGAACCCAGCCAATAAAAATTGGTCACATGACGACTTTCAATAGATAGGAGTTGAAAACACTAGTTTTGTATACTTCTAAAAGGAGACATTTGACAAATTTATTAGTGTAGATGATCCAAATATCAACAGTTAAAACACTAAGTTTTGTATACTTCTATAAGGAGAAAGTTGACTTATCGTAACCACCAATCAACTAATGCATGCTTTTATGAGATGAGACAAACCTTCAGGTTGGCCGGTGAGAAAGCTGGCTTGACGACGTGTCTGTGGACGGCCCATTCCTGGCCTTCGACCATGTTGAGGCCCCGGCCGAACATGGAGTCCCTGTCGCGCTTGAACAGCGTCGGCTTGCCCCAGCTCTTGCCCGACACATGCGACGACATCTTCCGCAGAAACTCCGGATCCGCCACGTACAGGAACGGCTCCGTGCCCAACCAGTACACGAAAACCTTCCCTGCGCCACGCATCCGAAATATCATATCATATCGCTGACATTTGCTAACTAATTCAAATCGTAATTTTTCGAAATTAAGATTTTTTTTATATAAAATTTTTAACAAACACCTTTCACATGAACCAACTACAACTGCAATTTTCTTGCACAAATTCACATTAAACTAAAATAATAAGAGTATAATTAAAATAAAAACAAGAAAAATAGGACGGTTTATTTAAAAAGAAAAAATATTAAAAGAGGTTATGACTTGTGAATAGTCACCGGTTTCTCAATTATAATTCAAACTATCCGAAGTGTAAAAAAAATCAGACTAATTTAAGAACTTGTCCAAGACCAATTAATTTGGTTCATTAAATAAAATTAATTTTATTAAATTTCTTGAGGGTTGTGGTTAATTGAGTATTAAAATACGTCATTTAGTTTAAGAGAACGAGACAATAGTAAAATAACATTGTTTTTTGTGCAGAGATCTGATTCATGCAATAATATAGTTAATGAGTACAACTGTGAATATTTTTAAAAAATAATAATTTAAAAACTCTTTTTCACCATTTTTTTAAAAAAATTTCAAATAGTTCGAACCATAATTGAGAAAGTGTTAATAGTTCATACTCATAATTAATTTTTTCCTAATTAAAAAAAATGTCACTGATTTACTTATAGCAATATAGACACAACTAATATACCATCTAGTTTTATTCATATTAATAATTAGAACTCATAAATTGTAATTTTATTAACTGGATTTTATTATAATAAAATCTGCAATGTTTCACATAAATAATACGACGTGTCATAATTTATCTGGATGTAATTAAAATAAAATGTATATTTAATCGTCGAGACGGTGATCTCTTTGCCATACCGTGATCTCTTTGCCATCGGGCGTAGTAAGGCGAGACGGTGGCATGAATATCATGGCTGATCAGACTCGACGCCTTCGATACAACCTCGACCTTCTTACTCATCTTCCTAGTCATGTCCCCTAGGTTCCCGAAAGGAAACCTCGGAGCGGGGCCTGAGAACCCGCTCCTGATGAGCCTCCGATACGCAACCATCGGAGCAACCCACCAGTAGTACGACACGATCACGGCCAAGACTACGCAGAAAATGGAGCTGGTGATGGCGGTGAAGTATGGGAGCAATGTGACCCCAAAAAGCATCATGGGCGGTTGGCGAGGTGAGTCTTGGGTACAAGATTTGGGGAGAAAAGTAGACAAGATGGGTAAGTGTGTAATCTTGTGGTTTGATTTATGGGGTGGAGGTATATCGATATATATGCATGAAAGTGGATATTTTGAATTAAAAAAGTGTGCGGAATTGGGCTTAATTAAATAATGTTTTGAGTAATATTTAATTCTTGAAATGGGGTATCTTAGCTTCTGCCAAACCGACACTTTTTTGGTAGCTTACTTTCCAACCATACAGGGGAGAACATTGTTCGGTAAAAAACGATTCACCGAACTGATCTAGCTTAACAGAATTAATTCGGTTCGGTTAATTCGGTGAATCGGTTAATTCGGTCAAAAACCGAACAAAATTTGGTTAATTCGGTTCGGTTAACGGAAGAGAAATTTTTGAGTTCGGTTAATTCGGTTAACCGAATTAACCAAAAAATAAAATTATTAAATAAAAAATAATTGTTTTTCTTATAAATATATTGATTTTATAAAATATTTATTATTTGTTCTATTAATTCGGTTAATTTGATATTTAACCGATAACCGAATTAACCGAATTATCGGTTAACCATATAAGTCGGTTCGGTTATCGGTCGAGACTTTTAAAATTCGGTTAATTTGGTTCGGTTAACCGAACAGCAATTCAGTTCGGTTAACCGACCGATGCTCTCCCCTATGTAAGACGATTTTGTTGAGCTAAACGGAGCGATGTGGGATAAGTTCATTAAACACTTACATCTCTTATTTATGAGATCGCAGGGGAACGATACTGCAATCTGACAGGCAAAATCATAACTAAATTATTTAGAATACATATCTCGTGATATAGTGGATGTATTTATTTAGTGATGTGATTAAAATCAGTTCTAATATCATTTTATTATAGTGAGTTCTACATTCCTAACTAATTAAAAACAGTGTTCTAAAAGGCGTCAGGCGGTCCTAGGCGGTGGATGTAACGTCTAGCGACTAATCAGTTAGATGGGAATTAATTAAAAGGTTAGGTGGAGTTATATATATTAATAATATATTTAATAATTAATTATAAAATTATAACAATAAAATTTAATATTATTTTAAAAATAAAAAATAAAAAATAATTATGCGCTAAGTGTTATACGGGGTTTTTTCAAAACTACTGATCAGACGTCTGGGCGGCTAGACGGCCGCCGTTTACGACAGAGATTAAAAGTGAATGGGTGAGAGTCTAACAACATTTAAAGTGATTTTATTGAACTAAATGAAACATGTGGAACAAGCCACGCAGGCACCAACAGATTTCTCATATTCTTGAAAATGATGTGTTTTAACAGATCTCTCATTTTTGTAAGCACAATTACTACTTCAAATAACGATTTTTAAAACGAAAGTAATCTTAAAAATCAAACAAATAAGCCAGGCCAAAAAGGAAATTAAACTATGAAATAAAGGCAGTTTGACAAAAAAAATAACTCTAATATTGCATGTATTGGTGCGTATCCAGATTTGATTGATAAATATACAAGTTGTAATTTTATCTATAAATATTAAAATTAATTGATGACATTTTTTGATAAAGACATTTTAGTATTTATTTCATTTGAAATGATGTGATATTTCTCGTACTGTTGTTAAACTAGATTGATAAGAGCAGGATAGTGGTCAAGTGGTTGGGTGTGTACATTTTTGTTGTGTTTATCCTTTATAAGAGCATCAAAATGAAATTTGAATAAAAAATATTTTTTCAATGGCTAATAAGTAATAATTTGATAAATATAATTACAAAAATGTATAATACATTTCATTTGATTTTTCACTATTTATTTTGATTTTTTTAAAATGTTTAAAAATTCTTTTTAATTTTGCATTCAATTTTATTTTCTACAAACTTTTTCCAAACCAAACATAAAATTATCCCGACATTTTTCTTAAATTTTTCTCAAAAATAACAGATCATACCGCTCAGCCACTGGCCGTTCGATTTGACCATTGAAAGGTAGACTTTGAAGACCCACCGTCCACTGGAGCTGAATGCTGTCGCCGGAACGGCTCAATTTCCATGGGGATGAAATCTCATCGATCTACAGAGAGAGTATTTTCTAATCTAAACCGACATTATTTCTGAACAACACAGTGCCAACGCCTACTACCAACGTTATTCGGCCGAATGTTAGAATGAGACGAAAAATAAATAGAGGCCCGAACTTCAGCTGCTACAAGAGTACAATTTCAGCCGTTGATCTTGACCAGATAGAGAGGCTCCTTGTACAGCTCCTCCACAATTTCAACAAACTTTTTGTCCGTTGATCTTTTGGAATGTTCATTATTTTATTGTTTGGTTTCCTTTCTGTTTTGTTTTCTCAAATATCTTATTTTTATAATCGTTTTCTTAAACAACAATGTTTGAAATCTAATAATATTTAGGTTTAAAAAAATCGTAAAAAAACTCTGAACAATCACACATTATCCAATTACGATTTGAACTATTATTTGTATCAAATAAGCCGCATTATGTTAAGTTTTAAATGGAAGTTTCTGAATCCTTTAAACCAATAAAACTGTTGTTTACCCTTCAAACAACCTATTTGGTATAACTCATATATTGATAAAGAGCTAATGTCTGAGTGAAGCGGAGAGAGTGAGAGCGACATACTGCTAAATCGCAGTGATTGTAGCAGCAAAATTAATAGTTACGGGACATAATTAAGTGGACTTAGAGTTGCAAGGGTGAAACCCTACGATACGATACATGCACTGCTATATTTTTTATGAACGTAGACACACTATAGAACCTCATTAATTTTGTGTGCGTTTTACTGTTTTCTCATGTTAATTTCAATACAAACGTCCAAGTATGAATGGACATGTGAGATAAATTTGGTGAAAAGTGTTGGCCGTTCCACTAGTTGGACAACGGGACTGGTTTAGATATAATTGTACATAATTTAGTGTGAAAATAATAAATTTTAATTTTCATACCCCTAATTAAATTTTAAAATATTATATTTTTTATTTTTGTACCTCATTCAGTTTAATTTTAAAAAAAAACTATACCCCAAATAAAAATTTAAAATATTATAATTTTGTACTCATTCAGCTTAAAAAATATATTTATTCTCCAAATAAAATTTCTAATTCCGACATTCAAGTATGCCTAAAGGTTTGAGTTGGATTGTGAAAATAAATGAGTTCATGAGAGCTTGTGGATGGTGTAATCGTGTTCGATCGCAAATGTGTTTGTTCATTTGTTGATTGACTTTGGCTGCAGTAAAGCTTGAGTTTTTCTTAGTTGATTCATTGACTGGAGCCTGTAGTCTATGCTTTGTGAAACTGATTAGAGAACTGGATTGGTTTTGAGCTGGATGCTTTGGTTATATGTGTCGACGTGTCTGCAGACGGCCCATTCTAGGCCCTCGACAATGTTGAGGCCTCGGCCGAACATGGAGTCCCTGTCGCGCTTGAACAGCGTCGGCTTGCCCCCAGCTCTTGCCCGACACATGCGACGACATCTTCCGCAGAAACTCCGGATCCGCCACGTACAGGAACGGCTCCGTGCCCGAACGGTACACGAAAACCTTCCTTGCACCGCACATCCAAAAAGCCTAACTCAAAAAATGCATTTTACAAGTGCCCGTTTGATAGACCGTATAATATAAAGAATTAAGTCTCGACCGTGAGTTTGCTTCCAGACGGGGCAGAAAAGCGAGATGGTGGCGTGAATATCATGGCTGAGCAGACTCGACGTCTTTGACACAACCTCAACCTTCTTGCTCATCTTCCTAGTCATCTCACCCAGGTTCCCGGGATTGGGGCTGAGAACCCGCTCCTTGTGAGCCTCCGATACGCGATGATCGGAGCAACCCATCGGTAGTAGGACAAGATCATGGCCAAGTATAATAGGAGCAATGTGACCCCAAAAACCATCCTGGGCGGTGAGTCTTGGGTACAAAATTTGGGGAGACAGGTTTCATGCAGGCAAGATGGGTAAGTGGTTAAATTTGAGGTTTAATTTTTAGTGCGGAGTCAAATCTATATATATATATATATATATATATATATATATATATATAGATTTTGGATTAGTTGTGAACACTTTAAGTTGAGAATAATTTATGAATGATTCTGAACCAAGACCGATAAAGGGGTGGTGCGAGTGGATCGATCGTACGAGGGTCTCAAATTTTGGAAGGCCCCAACACAAGCCACCACTGCTATAAAGACACCGCCATGGCTGCGTCCGCATCTCCGCCACATAACCATCCAACTTTCATATTTGCTTCCCTCAGCATCGTTAGCTAATTAGCTTCATCTTTGTCGAGATGATCGTCTCTCGACCTTAGAAACTTTCATAGCTTGGTAAACACTAGAACTGAATTGGAAGAGGTGAGACGGCGGACGAAGGAGAAAAAGAAGTGGTAAGACTTGTGTGATTGTTATTTCTAACATAATTAAGTGTGTGGGCTGATTGCCCAATTTTTACTGGACTGTAATTTGTTGGTATAATTTAAAATAAAGGAAGTACTTGTTAATTTATTAGACAACCAAACAAAACATTAATAGAAATTTAAAATTAAGGTCTAACTGTCTTATATATAACAATTCTTTATAAACATATTAAATTTGTATTCATATAATTAATTATTAATGAGCTTTAACAAAACTTAAAATTAATTAAAAAAATCATTTAAATACAGTATTTTAATAAATTAAATTGTTTTAAGAAAATTTTCAAAAATAAATGTCAGCATTTTGTACTTTTTTTCTCATTGGTCTCAATTGAGGACCAAACAAGTTTGGTAAACCATTTCCATATTTGCTTGATATATAATTTCATTATTGAAAATTAAGTATACTTTTTTGTTCATTTTGTTTTAATACTTTTTTCTTATATTATTGATACACTAATATTTTTTCCATTTAATACATACCTTAAAAAAATTTATATTTCATATCATAAAAAAATAATTTTGCTCAGGGACCCTAAATTGTCCGGGACGGGCGGACGGCCTTGTTCTGAACCAATCATTTCAAAAATTAAACGACTGTGTTTTGACTTTATTAATTATATTTTGTTTAAATTATCTTTAATTTGTAATGTATATCCTTCCTTAAAATTTTCTACCTAATTAAATTGCAAATCACTTCATATCTTTTATCTCTTTTTTAATTTTCCTTATTTATCGAATATCTTCTTAATTTTATTCCTCACCTAAATTAAGATGTCGTTCTGTAAAATTAAGAGCTGAATGCTGAATGTTGTATGAGAATCTGAATTGTCAGACCACTTATCAAACCACAACTTATCGCTGAATGATTTACTTGCATTTAGTAAGTCATTTTTTAATATCTTAATATATAATGATTTCTCAATATAAAAATTAAATTATAATTATAAGTTTACTACATAAAACTAAATTTAAAATTTATAATCATGCTATAAACATAAATTTGTTCACATATAAGTGTTCACAGCGGATTCTACACACACACATATATATATATATATATAGGGAGTGGATCAAATGAAAACCACTTTGGATATGTAAACTGTAAACCATTATTATTAGTTGGATCTTTTTAGATCCGACGATTCTGATCTAATTTCCAATTTTGTTATTATTTTATTTTTTACAATGATAATCTCAAATAGAATATTAATCTCCTAATTAGTAGTGTCATTATATCCTAATCGTTTCTCTCTCATTCAATTTTGTCGTTACTTTCCAATTTATTTTATTTTCCCCAATCGCAAAATACCACACGCGCATACGCTCATCCACACACGGCGGTCCTCATGTCCTCTGTTCCGTCGTCTTCCGATGAATCTTTGACAGGTATGTGCTTAATTCTTTTGTGCATAGGGTTTTTTCAATGTATGCTTGGACAGCTGTTTTTATTTTTAGCCGATCACACGTCGATCGATTGTTTCTAAATTTTTTTTCATCTGGGGTTCATCAACACTGGGTTGTTCTTTTCAGCATCGGTTTCGATTATGTGATGTGGTCGGCAATGCGATAGGATTTTAATTTGTTCCTCCTTTTTTTATTTTCATGGGAATTGTTTTCTATGTTCTTTTTGTGTGGGGTTCTCTGTTTTTCAATTCATGCACCATTATGTGCCTATCTGTATTAGCGTTTTTTCTGTTTTGATGTGCACCAATTATTGATATAATAGCAGGTGCACAAAACGGGTATAACGAGGGTTCTGATTTTAATTTCTGTTTTTGTGTTCCCAGTAGTTTTGCGTTTCTGATTTTCATTGTCGCACGCTTTAGCACGTTTTTAGTATGTTGTGCACCATTCATTGTTCTGATGTGCACCAGTTACATATCTAATAGCAGGAGCACAGATCGGGTATAACGGGAGCAACAAAAGGGACGTGAACAGTGATGCGTTCATCAATGAAACCCAAGTAGTCAATAATAAGGATTCCTCAAGTTGTCATTCTGATGGACTAGATGAAAAACATCCATCACGCAATGGGTTGTTGGTGCACATGGACGGCGACGGTGCACAGAGATGGATTCCTGATTGTGAAGCTTCATTGAAGCCAAATAAGGCCTCATGTAGCGACTTAGTTAGTTTGTAATATGGGATGGTGCATTTTTAGAAAATAAATTAAGATTACACATTCATTCTATTTTTATTGTAACTGAAATAACTCCATTTTTATTATCATTCAAAAATAATTAGTGCACATCATAATCGATGTTATTATTATAAGTGTACTATAATGGTGCACAACATTATAAATGGTGCACATCATAATAACTGTACATGGTCCCTGATGGTTCACCATTTTTAGGACAATCTGGTGCAGCCTTTGTGGGGGTGCATCTTGTTTTTTAAATTTGTAAGGATCTTTATATGGTGTTACGTGGTTGAGATGAACCTCATATGAAACATCTTCAACAACATTTATTTTCCCTTTTCTTTTCCTATCGACATCATCCACAAATGTATTGATCTTCGCTTTCTGACTGAATGTAGATGCACCAGTTCAAGTGCATAAGAAAGCATTCTTCATCTTAACACATATTGCTCTCAAATTCGGTGGGTGCACATATCGCCAAAACAGAGCGGGTACACTACAGAATAGATTAGGAAAAAAAAAGTTATGTGCACTAACCATTCACTAAGGAAAAAAATGTTAGAACACCTAAAATGTCAAGAAGCAGAAATTGTACACAAATGTACTGTGCACTAACCACTTTTCCCTTCTTCAACACTTGTTTGTTTTCTATCTTTCGGCCTTGATTTCGAACATAAGAAAGGTTTTACATAAGACAATAGTTAAGCCATCAATGAAACACACTAATAGAAAGTACCACAATTAGTTAGTGCACATATATACTTTCTCTGTGGTGCACAGATGGATACACAATTGAACATCAAAATCTGTCTTTTAGGTCTTGAGTGGTTCACATATCTTTCAACAGAAGAAAATTAGGAGTAAAATTGACAAAATAATTACCAGATTTAAGCTGCTTGATGATTTCTGTGGTCGTCTTGATCGTGTGGGTTATGCTGCGCGAAATGAGGGAAGATGAAGCGGTCGGGGTAGGGTAGGTACAGAAGAACAAATGAGAAGATGAAACGGATGGGCGGTGCACAGACGGAAAAACAAACGGAAGAGTAAACGATTAGGGTTGTAGATGATGATTTTGGAAATAGACGACGAAGAAAAGTGATGAGGAGAGCCACGCAAAACAAGACGAAGGAGAGAGACGAGAAATGGAGATGAGGAGAGAGACTGAAAAAGAGACGCGAGTGGGGCGTGATGGAGTGGATTTCAGGAGAAGAACGTGATTAAGGGGATATGGAATATATTTTGGCGGCGTAAAATCAGGAAACAATATAATAACATAACAAACGTTTTTTCATATTAAAAATTAAAAATTTCAAAATAATCTGGTGCATTGATGGAAAACAGATCAACGGATTATAGTGGTTCACAATTTACATATTCGGAGTGGTTTTCACCTGATCCTTCCCCTATATATATATATATATATGGTTGATGGTTAAATGGTAGTGTGATTAGTTTATTATCCGTAAGATTTCGAGTTCAAATAATTTTGGGATAAAATAGAGTAATTTTAATTTTAATAAAATTCATTTACTTTGTACAGCACACATGATAAATGGTGACTGATTTTTCAAAATCAAAGTGCCGTAATATTTCAAAAAATTTCAATGTTTAGTAATAAGATAAATATAATTATAGAAATTAATAGTGGATTTTTTTGATTTTCATTAATTAAAAACTCATCTTCCCTACTTTTGGACTTCTTGTGGCTATTATCTTTTTCTCTTAAACTCTCATTTAGTTACTTTCTTTTGAACTTATTTTATAATTTGGTTTTAGTCCAAAAACTTGGACATTGATGCTTACTATTTAGACGCCTATCAAGAAAATAATTCAGGGCATTTTTATTGAATATTTGTGTCAAGAATTCGGAGGGTTTTAAATGTGAGATGAGGTTCATGATCTTTTGATATAAAACTGTTTTTTGTATTCAAAACGGATCATTAAAATATTAATTATTACTCACTCCGTCCTCTAATACATGTCGTTTAAGGTTAATTTGAGTAGATTAAGGTGAATTTAATGCAAGCGGTTGAACAAATTTAATAAATAGGTAGTTAATATTTTTTTGAAAAAGTTCGTGCAAAAAGTAAAACTGGTATATGATTATTGGTGATGAATGCATTTGTTATTGATTATGATATAAAGTGATTAATGTTTGACATTTTAAGATAGTTGTTGATATTAAATATGCATTGAAAATTGTTAAGTGACAAGTAAAAGTGGACAAAAATATTTGGTTAAGTGACATGTAAAAGAGGACAGAGGACGTACTCTTTAAAATTTGATACTTGATTATTAAGGGGAGGGCGTTGAGAACTTTCTTAAGTTAAAATCATTGTGGACAATTCTGAATCAATCATTATTTACATGAAATAATAATATATTATTTATATGATTTTTCTTTTTTGAGCTTATTTATTATTCTTTATTAATTATATGTGATTCATTTTTTATTTATTATGAAACAAATTTACTTGCCATTTTGAGATTTCGTTTTGTATTTAATTTACCGAATTTTTTTTGTCTAGATTCTTTTTCTAATTTACAGATTTTTGAGGAATATAAATAGTGAACATTTTTCTGACTATATATTTTTATAATTTTTTTGAGCAGTGAACCTCCACGTGATGAACATATTACAAAAGTAAACCTAAGTGGTGAACATATTGAATAGTGATTTAAGTAGTGAACCTCCAAGTGGTGAACATATTGCAATAGTGAACCTCTACTTGATTTGTTCATCAATCCGAGGACGACCCACAAACGAAAGTGCTGGATGGAGGAGGAGAGAGACTCCAATTAAATATATTTTGAGTGATTTATGCAACGACATGAATTAGGTGATTAAGGGGTGATTTCGTTACCAAAATAATAAATTTAATAAGTGTGTGACTAAAATGTAAAATGAAACTAAATAATAAGGATGATTAGATTAATTAATATGAGTTTCAGATAATTAAAAATGTGTAATAAATAAAACTTTAAGAAAGAAATAAAGTGTTCATGTTTTTCCACAACCGTTCTCAATTTAAGAAGGTTCTCAATTGATCCACTCTATAATTATTAATATATATAATATTTTATTTTTATATAATTTAACTATCAAGTGTGATAATTGAAGCGAGGAGTATTTCGAATATTAATCAATTAACACTATTACAATAATCACAATTTATTTCAGTGATTCACTCTGTCTCTCCAAGTCACCATCCAACCTCCTCTGCCTCTGCCACGTGTCCCTCCCTCTTTCCACAACCTCCTCATCCTCACGGCACACCGTCAAAAACTTCAGGGTTTTTCTCACTCTCTGCAACTGCGAAATCCAACCACCGAACACCAATTTGTTACCTTAAAGATGTCAGGCGGCGTCGGCCCAACCTGCGGCGACATCAGCCTCCCGAAGGAGGAGGACGAGCACGAGCAGCACACCAAACTCACCTCCGACAACACCACCAAAGCCGTCCACCCCGACACCAAACGACGGGCACTCCTGTCGTTTCGACAGCTCCACTCGCTCGTCATCATCATCGTCCTCTCCGCCAGCGGCATGGTCGGCCTGCAAGACTTCGCCTTCCTCATCTTCTCCGCCGCCTACACCTTCCTCCTCTCCAAGCTCGTCTTCCCCGCCCTCCCCTCCACCTCCCCACCCGCGCCCATCTTCGACTCCCGCGCCACCAAGCTCCTCTCCATCTACGTCCGCGCCGGCGCCGCTATCGGCCTCTACCTCCCCATCCTCTACATCCTCACCGGCGTCTTCTCCGGCGACAAGCAGGGCACCCGCTCCGCCGCGCCCCACGTCTTTCTCCTGGCCGCCCAGATCTTCATGGAGGGGATTGTCTTCTCCGGCGGGTTCTCCATCCCGGTCAGGGTGTTCGTCCCCGTCTGCTACAACTCGATGCGGATGTTCGCGATTGTGGAGTGGCTGAAAAGCGAGATTTGGAAGGTGGGTGTCGCGGACGGCGGGTCAACGCGGAGGGTGGCGGCGGGGCGGGGGCTGGCGGTGGCGAATTTGGTGTTTTGGGGGTTCAACTTGTTTGGGTTTTTGCTGCCGATTTATCTGCCGAGGGCGTTCCGCCGGTATTACTCCGATGTGTTTAAGGTTAAAGATTAGATTTTTAATCGTGATTAAGATTACAGCTTACTGTAAATCTTTAGTATTGTTTAAGTTTATAAAGATCGGATCTTTACTAATGTTTTTATTATAATATGATGATGGCGATGTTTTAATCTGTATTAGGATGTAGAAAAATTGTGATCTTAGAATTCAGTTTTTGAAGAGGTAAGTGTGTTGTTTGTCGCATAATTTGATGTCCATAATTTGAAACTGGAGTTGGAATCAGTGATACACACTTAATTTGATATTGATGTTAATGGGTTAGATTTATTGCGTGACAGCTTATAAGCAAAGCAATATATAATCAGTTTGCATTGGGAAGCTCTGAAGCGTAGTTTCAGATTCAGTTTTTTAACAGATTCAGGTCTGGATAAGTTCTGTTCAGTTCTTATTTGAAGTTGGGTTCGATTTCAGACTCGAAATCATTTCCATGTGATCTTACATTATTATTTGTTCTAAACCAACCCCATATGTCAAAATTGGATCTTTTGAGGAAATGGGTTTAATTTGAGGAATGAATTTCATGGTGATTGAGTGTCTCCATTGAATAAAATTGATCCCAAAAGCTGAACAACCTTAGAATTGGCACAATAAACAACCTTGGAAGTTTGAATAAAAAAAATTGTGCTTTTTGGGTTTCTGAGAACTCCAAGGAAGCATAAACAAACATCAGTTGATGAGCTTCATGCTGAAGTCCCAAAGCTTCATGGCCAAATTGGCATCAGTAGCCTGTTGAGTTGGTTTCGCCAAATTACTGTCGGAGAAGTATTCTCCGCTGACTCCTTTAACTTGCGGATGCAGCGCCACATAGCAGGTTGTCGCAGCTCCCTGTGAAGAATACCAATGACCAGTAAACTAAAAACGACAGGTTCCTAAATGTTATCAAAAGATCAGTGTCTATGGGGTTCATAGAAAGAATCCGAAGCAAACCTGGTGCACATCTTTCATGAAAATCTTCCCAACCTTGTCCACAACACCTGCGGCGGGGAACATCATCGAGTCAGTGAAATCCATACCCACCTTGGATACTAAGGGCAAGTTTGGTAAGCAGTACAAGTATCAAAAGTAACGGATAAATAGTCTCGTCTATTTTGGAGGTATAAATAATTCTGATTTTTGAAGTTAAAATCTATCTTAATTCTTAGTCAATTTAACACCGGCTATCAACTAGTCCCGGTTTGGGATATAGAATAATAAGGTATTATTAGTATTGGGATAAATAATTTCAGAAGAAATTATTGATCCGAATTTGAAAAAGTAAAATCTATCCCATGTAGTACTTATTTGAACAAAGGATCAAAATAATACCAGTGAAGAGATTTAAGTGCCGGAAGAGATTGGTGGCAACTATTCCTGGATGAAGAGCGTTGGCAGTAATATCGACCCCTTCCTCCTGTTAGATGACAGTCAACTTTTCGTACATGTCTATACACAACGATGATGAAACATTCATCGATATCAGGTTAAAGATTGTCACCTTGAGATGCTTAGTGAGCTCTTTAGCATGCAATATGTTAGCAAGCTTCGACTGTCCGTAAGCTCTAAAGCTGCTATACCTGCCGTTTGAGCGGTTCCAAACAAAGGACAGCATCAGATATACGAATTTTGATATTGCAATCTTTTCTGGAAAGATAAAGAAGCATGCAGCAGCTCACCCTGACTCATCATTGATTTTATCGAATCGAATCCCTTCGGCGTATGTCAAACGGTGAGCCTCGGACGCCAAGTTCACAATCCTTCCTTCTTTCTTGCTTTCACGAGCTGTCTTCTTCATGGTGTCCAACAGCAAATGGGTCAGAAGAAAATGACCTGGTGACATGAGCGGCATCAAGCGTGAGCCTAATGACTAACTCGCTGATAGCGAAGAGCTGTTCAGAGTTATGAAGTGAATTTTTAGTATTGGGAGCTACGGAGTCCAAACGTACCTACGTGATTAGTCGCAAACTGCAGCTCGATGTTGTCTTTCGAGAGCTGGTAAGGGATGGCCATGACCCCTGCATTGTTACTTACAACAAACGAAATAACAATCAAGACGCTGGCGGTAACATAAAACATAAAAAAGCCTACTGAAACAACTGTATGTGAAAGTCACGATGAAAAGACTACGGCTTAGCGTTTCTTACATTAGCAAGTTTAGTGGGAGACCGGTTTGGTTGAACTGGGAGGCGAATTTTCTCACTGACTCCATGGAGCTGAGATCCAACTCCATGGCATCAACTTTGGCGGCAGGGATTTGCTTGACGATAGCTTCCTTGGTCTCTTTCCCCGCAGCCATGTTTCGAACACCGATGACTACATGGGCACCACGCAGAGCGAGGACTCGTGCAGCCTCGGCCCCTATGCCACTCGATCCTCCTGTATTCATTCACACATAATGTACGGAACATCAGGCACGTTAGAAGCTGGCAGGACTAAGACTCAAGGCAGAGATCACGTGAACGCTTTCAGCCATAAATAGGTTTCATTAAACACACCGGATGTCCAACGTACAGATGAACCACAGACGCTCGCAGACGCCCAACACCCATAGGCCACAAGCCATGTTCTAAAGCATTAAACTCGATATCTACCAAACATGTTTCAGCAGCAGGTGTATTAAAATGAGCCAGCCTGGATAACACATACTGTACATTCTTTTCTAAGAAAGGCTCGCAGGCCTTGAAGAGGACAATCAAAACAGCTCAATGATGCCTGGGAAAGTAACAAGATTCAAGACCGGAATAAAAAAAATCAACAAGACAAACCAAGTACTACTGGTAATGTATTGTTTACACCAAATTTCCAAAAATCAAAATCCAACGCTTTTGGCGACCGATTGCGTGCTTTTAAACACTTAATAGAGTGTGACTGAACTACTTGCATAGACTCATCGAGCTACCGAACCAACATGGAATGATTTTTATCACTGGTTATCCCGAATTTCACTTTGAATTCAGCTCTTGACTTCCAATTGCCTAACTTATTAGCGCCAATGAGGTATCAACTATCAAGCCAATATAGGATCAATTTTCAGAGGCCCCAAACAATCAAACCTAACACTAGACACACCCAACATGGCCTGTATTTAAACTTCCTGTCAACAAACAACTATCAATTCAAGAAACAGGAGATTTCTCATTCTCATAAAAAGTCGATAACAACCTAAACTTGGTCATAACCCTTAACCATACATATCAACAAACAGCTGGAACTCAATTTTCCACACACCAAAAAAGCAACGATCTTTCCTCTGACCCACGTGAGAATCCAGACTGAAAAACCTACCAGTGACAATGGCGGTCAGCCCGGTGGCGTCGACGCCGCGAGTGACGTCCTCGGCGGTGGAGGATGAGGAGAACCCGGACGGGCCTTTTCCTCTGAAAAGCCACATTTCTTGGTTTGGCTGAGAATTCTAGTCACTGCAATCTCTGCAACGTCTTTCCTTCCTTTCGGTGTAATTGCTGCCAGGAAATGTGAAAGCGGGGCTTGTCGGGGGCGGGTCCAAACGAGGAGAGAGTTCCAATGGCACGCCTTTTGAAGGGCATTGATGAGATGAAAAGTTACCAGATGACACTGACTTTCATCCTAGTCCACATTTTTTTTTGATCTTTTTAGAATTGGTTATAGATTTCGAGCTCATGATATACCATCACTCTCTTATACACGTCTTACAATTAATTTGAATGAATTACGGTGAAGTTAATAAATATAATAAGTAGTGATTAATATTTTTGTAGAAAATTCATGTAAACAGAAAAATTGATAAATTATTATTTGTGATTAATGAGTTTTTTTTATTGATTATGATAAAGAAGAAATTAATGTTTGACATTTTAAGCTAATTGTTAATATTAAATACGCATTGAAAATTGTTAAGTGACAAGTAAAATGAATAAAAAATTCGATTAAGTGAAGGACAGAGGAGTAAAAGATAGTGATTAAAATATATTTATTATATTAAGTTAAGTATCTGTGTAATTAGTATACAACCATGAATATAATGATAAAAAATATTATTAAATATTTTTGAGTTTCAAAATTTCATATTTATAATATTTTTTGGGATGTTTCAAACTCTTCAAAAAGGGTGTCATTTTATAATCATAAAACTCTATGTCACAAGCCCTAAAATACATAACCTAAAAACCCTAGAAATACTACTAGAATATAAAAAACTCTAAACCGTCAAATTTTAAAATTCTTAAATATTATTCAAAATGACGTGATTTTAATCATTCGGATGTATAATTTTAGATATATTCATTTTTCCCATAAATTTCATTACATTCTAATTTAATTGCACATTTATACTGATGCATATTTACTAATAATATATTTACTAATTAAATATATAAAAATACATTTAAAAAATGTATATTTAGACGGACTTATTTCGAAATAACACTTTTGGAACAAGAGGAGTTTATCAGGTCAATTGTAAACTCTCAGACCTCCTTTGCCAAGCTTATGTCTCTAGCCTGTGGCCAAGTTGTCGATAAGTTACTGTCTGAAAAAGTTTTTTCCTATGACCCACTAAATTTGATAAAAAAAATATATCAAAATAATTTTAATTAAAAATGAATCAACTTATCACTTTAAGTTTTTAACTTGTTTTTTTTACTGGAATTCTACCTGTTGAACATGAAGCAACTTGCAGAGCTCATTGACCATACCATATGTGAATGAGACATGTCTTAGAAGATTAGTCAAGACTTCCCAGTTATATTTTTTCCCCTCTTCCTGTTCCACATGAAGTATATTCTCACGAGTGGTGGATTCAGCGGAATTATTTAGGGGGTCAAGAAAAAAATTTAAGTTAAAAGACGTATAAGTGTACAATTACTAATTCACTGAGATTTGAATATTTATATTTGGGCTGATAAAAATATATGAATTACACTAAATTTAAGATTAAAGATATACAAATTTTAATATAGAGGGGTCAAATATGTATATTTTTTTTATCCAAATTATATGATAAATAAATAATTTATGGACTAAATTGCAATTGAGAGGAGTCAATTGACCCCCCTAAGCCACATGCGGATCCACCAGTGATTCTCACCATTGTATTCTCAACTTGTTTGTGGCATGCGTTTTTTTCATAGATGCGCTCGTTACGTTTCTTTTAGCCGGGATTCAATTCATGTTCTCTATAGCTGGTCAGATCAATGTTTGTCGCTAGTCCAATCTCTCTAATCTAATCTACAATTAGCTCACCAATTTTCTATTATTGGCGCGTCTCACATCTAACATACTAATCTCAAACACAACAGACTGAATTTTTTAAAACGAGCAACTATGATAATACAACAATCCACTGTTATATTAATAGGCATTATTTACTCCGCCCAACACCTGCTGCAGCTAATGCTTTTTACAACACTAGACTAAGCAAAAACAAAAGCACAATCAACACAGAATACGACAGAATAAGCTAAAAACAAACAAGCACTATCAGAGAGGCACATAAACATCCAACACTCTCAAGAACCATACAAAAAATGCCATGCTATCACTTGTCTTGTCTTATCTTGGCTTGGCTTCATTCCGTTTGATTTTTAATAAAAATTTAAATTGAATTATTAGTTATCAGTTTAAAAATTTAAAAATTATTTGTTTCAAAAAATCAAATCGAATCAAACTGTGTAGTTCAATTCGGTTCAATTTATTTTTTTTCATAAAATTTATTGACTAATGTAATAACTAAATATGAGATTTTTTCATATAAATATACTAATATATCTTATATATTCAACTAAAGCTGAAATATGATCAAAAATATAATTAAACCATTCGGTTTGTATCAATTTAGTTTAACAAATATCAAAAATTGAACCGAATAATTAGTCATCGGTTTTTTAAAATTCAAGCGTAACCGAACCACTAATACTTCAAACCGAACTGAACCTACTAGTTCAGTTTGATTTGACTCGGTTTATCAATTTATTGGTTTTAATTGTGCTGTGCATCCACAATCGTCCTTGTCTTTATTCCCGGTTTAAATCTAGCTAATCATATCTTCCCCTAACTTATATAGCATCCCACTTGACCCATCTGTGAACAGGAATTTAGTGCACAAGGCTTGATTGCTACAAGTTCCACATGATTTTCATGGCGCAGACTGACAGCAAGAGCAACCACTTTTTATTGTCTATCTGCGACCGAGCATGGCGCAGACTGACAGCAGACTCGCAATCTTTACAGAGCTGCGGTATTATTCGG
>NQLW01000095.1:2002525-2022561 GCA_002312845.1 Kalanchoe fedtschenkoi
ATAGTACATAAGCATCTGCAGACAGGCAAGCATACAGATACAGAGAGGTTGGAAGACAAGCAACTTGCTGAAAGGAATACAATAGACAGAAACATGAGAGCAAAGGGTCACACCATTGAGCTCCAGCCAAGCGTTTGTTACTTGATCAAGCTGCTGGTAAAATCCCATAGCTTTTTTGCAAGGTTGACGTCAGTAGCTTGTGGCCATGGTTTGGACAAATTACAGTTGGAGAAGTACTTGCCAGTGACACCCTTTACTTGCGGATGCAGTGCAATGTAGCAAGCCGTTGCAGCTCCCTGCCGTGTAAATAAATAAGAGAGTGATGATTGAATCCTGTTGGAACACAACCCCACGACTCAAGGATCGTCGTCGGGGCTGAGTTTAGGAACTAACGTTAGAGAACACGAACGAACTACAAAGAAACACAAGAGGAGAGATGAGCTGAATTTTGCTTGTTATGGCTTGTATTTGGCTTGTTTTCCTTCTATCATTTGGGTGCTATTTATACACAAAACTCTACCTACAAACCCACCACACAAACACATCCCACTACATGAAACATGGAGAAAAACATGGAGGAAGACATGGACATGAAAACATGCCCCTAAACATGTAATGGAGACTCCACTACAAGATTAACTCCAACATTCACCCCCTTAATCTTGTTGCACCTTGATGACATTCAAGCGCTGGCGCATCTCCACGAAGTTCACCCTATCGAGCGCTTTGGTGAGGAGATCTGCCAATTGCTCCTTCGTGCCAACATGATCAATATCCATCTTTTCTTCGATGACACATTCACGAATGTAGTGGAACCGGGTATCAATGTGTTTGCTCCGATCATGATAGACTGGGTTCTTGCTAAGCTCAATTGTTGATCTATTGTCGACCAGCAACTTGAACTTGCCTAAGGTTGTGTCCATTAGCTCCACCTCAGTCTTGGCGAGATGAGCCTCCTTCTTACGCTCCTGACGCGGTGACTTCTTGCACTCCTTGGCCCAATGACCGTAGATACCACATTTGTGGCACTTACCCTTCCGGCGCGGTGTTCCCTCCGATGTGAGCTTGACAGTGGTGTCACGACCCTCGGTCCGTGCTCCACTCTTGTTCTTCCCGGGGGTGTGACCGCTCGATCCCCCCGTTCTGTTCCCACTGGATGAGGACTCCGGCATCAGCCGGTGCTTGTACTTGGCCAACCATTCATCCTCTGCTAACATCAGCCGTCCGGCCTTGTCAGTGGTATTGCCAGTACCGCCATCAAATCTGTCCTCAGCCGCACGCAGCCTGCCAACCAACTCCTGAATTGTTAACGTGCTTAGATCGAGCAAGGTTTCAATCGAAAGAGCGATTTGTGCGAAACGGGCTGGCACGACTCGAAGGAATTTCTTGACGACCCGGTGCTCCTCCATTGACTCGCCGAGTGTGCGGATGTTGGCTGCGAGGCTGGAAATTCGCATGGCGAAATCGTCGACAGTCTCACCGTCCTTGAATGTGATGCACTCAAACTCCTTTAGAAGCCTTTGTGCATTGGCCTCCCGTACGCGCTGGACTCCCATGCGCATCGTCTTCACACACTCCCACGCCTCCTTAGCAGTCTTCTTCACGGCAAGTGTGGAGTGCATCTCAGTCGGCACTGCCCGAAGGATGGCTGCAAGGGCCAACCGATCCTCGCGGCGCTCAACCTGAGAGCTCTCCACGGCATGCCACAGATCCTGCGCCTCCAAGTTCACTTGCATCACAAGTGACCACTCATTGTAGTTCGTACGTGTCAACATTGGGTACTGGATCGATCCACTCATCTCCTTTACCACACGCTCAACCACAACTTCTCGCAACGGACCGCTACCGTCGGTGGTGTGCGTCTTGGATGAGGACGATGAACGGTTGTCAACCATTGGCAACTAGGCTACAGTTAATACCCGCTCTTGATACCACGTGTTGGAACACAACCCCACAACTCAAGGATCGCCGCCGGGGCTGAGTTTAGGAACTAACGTTGGAGAACACGAACGAACTACAAAGAAACACGAGAGGAGAGATGAGCTGAATTTTGCTTGCTATGGCTTGTATTTGGCTTGTTTTCCTTCTATCATTTGGGTGCTATTTATACACAAAACTCTACCTACAAACCCACCACACAAACACATCCCACTACATGAAACATGGAGGAAAACATGGAGGAAGACATGAACATGAAAACATGCCCTAAACATGTAATAGAGACTCCACTACAAGATTAACTCCAACAAATCCAAGCTCAAAAAAAATTCTAAAATGAAACGCCCAGTTTACCTGATGAACATCTTTGACCAAGAATCTTGGAATCGTACTGACATAACCTGAATCAGAAGAAAACAACAACTCTTATAATAAGTATTGCAGCCTGTTAGGTGCCGAATGGTCCAGACACATGTTGCTTTACATGGGAAATTATATGACATATCTGATAACATAGAACCTGGTGCACTTACTAAGTGAAGAAATAATCAAATAATGTGTTAGAAAATAAGCAAAAACAACAGTATATGCAACGTAGATGATCTATGTAGTTATAGTAGCTCATGTGTAAACCCTAAATACTTACGGATAATGGTGCAATTCATGATCGGAAGATGATTCATGATTGTTGTCCAGACTGCACCTGGATGAAGTGAATTTGCAGTTACACCGGCCCCTTCTTCCTGTTAAAAAAAATTACTTTTACATCACATAATTATTTTTTTTTTAGTATCTCATTAAGTATGAATACCTTTAAGCGTCGAGCGAGCTCATTAGCATGTAAAATATTAGCAAGCTTTGACACGCGGTAAGCTAAGAAACCTCCATAGCTGGTGTGCGGAGAAAGTCCAACCAAGAGAAGAAATTAGCTGAAATGACTAAGCATCATTTCTGATTACAAATGGTCAGAAAAATCCTACATGGCTGTGCAAAGTTTAAGAATATGTAACAGTGCAATATATATACCTAGCCTCGTCGTTGATCTTATCAAAGCGAATCCCTTCCGGATAGGTATGAAAATGAGCCATTGATGAAACATTCACAATCCGTCCTTGTATCTTGCTCTCCTGCGCAGTTTCTTTCATGGTGTCCAGCAATAGATCAGTCAAGAGAAAATGACCTGCGCACATTTTCTGTCTTACTTATGCTGCATATCAGGCTTGATAGAAAGTCCAAAGTACGTTGTGATTCTTACGCTCAATTCAAATTAAGAAAAAAGAACGAATGTAACATACCAACGTGGTTTATAGCAAAATGAAGCTCGATGTTATCAACAGACAGCTTGTATGGAATTCCCATTACTCCTGCATTGTTTCTTGGGACCGAAAAGAACACAAATATAAGACATTATCAGTTCTTTAATTGTGTGTAGACTATTTTCAAGAGAGTGACTCTATGACTGATGTTCTCACATTAACAAATTAAGCGGGAGACCCGTAGATTTGAACTGAGCGGCGAAATTCCTCACAGAGGCCATGGAACTGAGGTCCAGCTCCATTACATCCACCCTGGCTGCAGGGATTTGCTTCATTATTGCTTCTTTAGTCTCATGCCCCCCAGATACATTCCTATCACCTATGACAACATGAGCTCCACGTAGAGCAAGCACACGCACTATTTCAGCACCCATGCCCGATGCCCCTCCTGCAGAATGTTTGCTTATTAAAAAACAAAAATTGTAGGCGGAACAAGATATAAGAATGATAACGTCAAGACACTACTGTGTAAGAGACATGGTTAGATCTGTTAGGCATATATGTACCATTTTGTATTTTCCCCATTCTATAAGGGGTTTTGTGCATATTTGGTAATTCCTATTCATGTATATATTCGGGCCTATAGCCCTCATATGGAATACAAGAGATATTCATAACATGGTATCAAGAGCTAGAATTAGGGTTAGGTTTTTCTCTTAATCGCCGTTCCTGCGTGATTGCACTTGCTCGTAAAATTCGCCGTCGTTTGTCAATTTCTTCTTGTCGTCCGTCGTTGGTGTTTCAATATGACGTCTTCTACTCCTCCAGCTCTTTCGTCGGGTGGTGTGCAGATTATGCGATGTCCGGTGCTTTTCAATGGCACCAATTATCGCGATTGGGTTCGTCGCATGTGGCTGCATATGCGTGATCTTCGTCTTTGGGAGTTTATTACTGGTGATTTATCATGTCCAGCTTTTCATACTCCTCCATCCATAACTGTGTTTCTGATGGCGCTGATGAGACTGCGAAGAAGAAATTAATTGCTGATTATGATGACGATGTGGCATCGTATGAGTCTCAGTTTGTTGCCTATAGAACATGGTTAGATGAAGATGCTCGTGTTGCTTCTATTCTTGCTGCTAGTATGGAGGAGCGCCTTTCTGCAGATATTATTGACTTCGATCAGACACATCAGTTGTGGAATTTTCTTCGTAATCGTTATGAGCATACGAGTCAGTTTACTTACATTGCTGCTCTACGTCAGGAGCAACTGTTACGACAGGGTGAAGCTACAGTTGAAGAGTTCTTTGACTAGATGTCCGAGGTGTGGCGTCAGCTTGATTCTATTGGTCCTCCACTGTCACCTCGCACTTGTGAGTCTTGTAAGGCTCAAAAGATTGGTCTTGAGACTCGTCGCACCTATGATTTCTTGACCAATCTTCGTGACGAGTTTGAGCAACTTCGTGCTCAGCTGATTGCTCGAGAGCCTTGTGTGCCTATGGTGGAAGCTCTTGCTGCTGTTCGTAATCAGGAGATACGTCTTCGTATTGTAGGCCTTTTGCAGTGTCCTTCAGTCTTCGTTGTTCGCTCTTCTGATTCTAAAATTTCCGCCCGTCCACCTGTAGCGCCTCCTTCAGGTGGGGGCTCTTCTGGGATAGAAGGGGTAGTGATTATCACTGTGACTACTGTGGTAAGGATAATCATGTGGAGGCATTCTGTTTCAAGAAAAAGAAGGCTCAGTCTCGTCGAAGTGGTCATTCCTCACAGGGTGTAGGCAGTACTGGTAGTTCTGCTACTGGAGATTCACAGCGGAGTTCTGCTAGTTCTGAGACACAGGAGATGCTCATGTTGCTTTGTCGTATAGCTGCCTTTACACCTACAGGCACTGTTGGTTCTGTTATTCAGCCTTCTGCACCACCAGGGTTTGCTACTGTTTTCCAGACGTCCTTTTCAAGTACTTTTTCATGGATTCTTGATTCTGGTGTTTCTTTTCATATGACTCCTGATAGTACCAGTCTTTCTTCCATTCGTACTCCAACTATTCCGGTCACTATTCAGACCGCGGATGGATCGCCTCTCTCTGTTGCGGGACAGGGCACTCTTTTATCTTCCTCTTTTCATGTTCCTGTTGTTTCTTATGTTCCCAAACTGACCATGCAGCTTACCTCAGCTGGCCAGCTCACTGACCATGGTTGTCGTGTTATTCTTGATTCTGACTCTTGTCGCATTCAGGATCGCAGCACGGGTCTCCTAATTGGTACTGGCCCCGTCGTCGTGATTCTCAGCCTCTTTGGGAGCTTGACTGACTTCGTCTTTCTTCCGCTGCTTCAGCCAGTCTAGTGGGATCAACTTCTTCTGCATCGCCTTTTGCTCAGTGGCATCATCGTTTGGGGCATCTTTGTGATTCGCGTCTATCTACATTAGTTCATCGTGGTCTTCTTCCATTTGTCTCTGGTGATGTATCTTTGGATCCGTGTCAAGGTTGTGGGCTTGGCAAACAGCTACAACTTCCTTATTATTCTAGTGAGCCAGTGTCGGAGCGTCCTTTTGATCTTGTTCACTCTGATGTATGTGGTCCGACTTCTTTCGTCTCGCAAGGCAGTCATCGATATTATATCATTTTTATAGATGATTTTTCTCGCCACACATGGATTTATTTTATGAAACATTGTAATGAGGTTTTATCCATCTATAACACTTTCACTACCATAATCCGTACTCAGTTTGACATTGCTATTAGGGTTTTTCGTGCTGACTCTCCTGGGGAGTATCTTTTTGCAGCTCTTCACCAGTTCCTTTCTGAGCAGGGCATCCTTGCTCAGTTCTCTTGTCCTAGTGCTCATGCTCATAATGGTGTCGCTGAGCGCAAGCATCGTCATCTTCTTGAGACTACTCGTGCTCTTATGATTGCTTCTTCTATTCCACCTCATTTTTGGGCTAATGCAGTCTCTACAACAACTTATTTAATTAATATTAAGCCTTCATCAGTTCTTCAGGGTGGAATTCCATATGAGAGCCTTTATGGCAAGACCCCGGACTATTCCAGCCTTCGTCTTTTTGGTTGTGTGTGCTATGTGCTTCTTGCACCTCGTGAGTGCACTAAACTGACCATTCAATCTATTGAGTGTGTATTTCTGGGATATAGTGCTGAGCATAAGGGCTATCATTGTTGGGATCATGTTGGGCGTCGCATGAGGATTTCTCGAGAGTTACTTTTGATGAGTCTCGCCCTTTCTATCCTCGTCCTTCTGATGCTTCTCATGCATCTTTAGTTGAGCTACTTTCTTTCCTGATGTTTCTTGATACTCCTATTGCCTCTATGCATATCCTCCGCAAAGCGTCTTCTCCTCCGGCCCCTTCACCTGAGGTGCCTTCTTTATCAGAGTCCTCTCCACCGGCTCCTACGGGTACTATCTATGGCCATAAACTACCTATTACACATATCTACACACGTAATTAGCGTGTTGATGCGCCTTCTCCTCCTGATACTTGATCTTCTAATGAGGATTCTTCTCCTGAACCACCTCCACGATACGCTCTTCATGATCGTCAGTCGATCCGGCCTCCAAATCGTCTTGGTTTTGCTGGCACTGTTCTTTCTGAGCCAACTACTTACCGTGATGTCATTCATCATCAGGAATGGCAACATGCAATTGCAGAGGAGATTGATGCTACTTGAGCACACTGGCACATGGGATCTTGTACCTCTTTCCTCACATGTTCGTCTTATCTCTTGTAAGTGGATTTATAAGGTTAAAACCTGCTCTGATGGTTCTCTTGAGCGCTACAAGGCTCGCCTTGTGGCTCGTGGTTTTTAACAGGAGCATGGCCGAGACTATGATGAGACATTTGCTCCTGTGGCTCACATGACCATTGTTCGTACCCTTCTTGCTGTGGCCTCTGTTCGTGAGTGGTTTATCTGTAAGCCTGATGTGAAGAATGTTTTTCTGTTCCTGAGGGTATGGTTTGTCGTCTTTGCCGCTCTCTTTATGGCCTTAAGAAAGCCCCTCACGCTTGGTTTCAGCATTTTACTTCAGTAGTCACTGCTGCTGGTTTTTCTACCAGTACTCATGACCCTGCACTCTTTGTCCACACTTCATCTCATGGTCGGACTCTTCTTCTTCTTTACGTTGATGACATGATCATCACTGGAGATGACTCTCAGTGTATTGCCTTTGTGAAGACACGTCTCAATGAGCAGTTTCTTATGTCTGATCTAGGTCCTCTTCGTTATTTTCTTGGGATTAAGGTTTCCTCCACACCTGAGGGTTTCTACCTGTCTCAAGAAAAATACATTCAGGATCTTCTTGATCGTGCTTCTCTCACTGATCACCGCACTGTTGAGACTCCTATGGAACTTAATGTTCATCTTCGCGCCACTGATGGTGAGCCCCTTGCAGATCCCACTCGTTATCGGCACATTGTTGGGAGCCTTATTTATCTTGGTGTCACTCGTCCTGACATTTCCTATTCTATACATATCCTACGTCAGTTTGTTTCGGCTCCCACTCAGCTCCACTATAGTCATCTTCTTCGTGTTTTGCGATATCTGCGTGGGACTATATCTCGTCGTCTGTTTTTTCCTTGCTTCAGTACTTTACAGCTCCAGGCATATTCAGATGCTACTTGGGCTAGTGATTCCTCTGATCGCCGATCTCTTTCTGCCTATTGTGTTTTTCTTGGTGGTTCTCTCATTGCTTGGAAGACTAAAAAGCAGAAGACAGTTTCTCGCTCGAGTGCAGAGGCTGAGTTGTGTGCCATGACTCTTGTCACTGCAGAGATTACTTGGCTACGGTGGCTGATTGAGGATTTTGCTGTTTCTGTTTCTATGCCGACTCCGCTTTTGTCTGATAGTACAGGTGCTATCAGCATTGCTCGTGATCCGGTGAAGCATGAACTCACTAAGCGTATTGGCGTTGATGCTTCTTACACACGAGTCCAGACACAGAATGATATTATTACTCTTCGGTATATGCCTTCGGAGCTTCAGTTGGCAGACATCTTCACTAAGGCACAAACAAGAGCTCAACACCGGTTCTATCTCTCCAAACTCAGTGTTCCTGATCCACCTTGAGTTTGAGGGGGGTGTTAGACGTATATGTACCTTTTTGTATGTTCCTCATTTTATAAGGGGTTTTGTGCATATTTAGTAATTCCTATACGTGTATATATTCGGGCCTATAGCCCTCATATGGAATACAAGTGCTATTCATAACAAGATCCATTTAAACATGACAATTTTATATATTTTCCATTCTCAAATCTTCAAGCAGAATATAGCGCACATAATTTGAAAAGTAAGCTCGACACTCTATTTGATCTTCTTGGCCTAATTCGTCCTCCATCAACGACGCATAAACATCAAATCAAATATAATCATCGAGAATTCATCATTGACCCACAATCATTCAAAAAGTGTTTAAGTAATACAGTTGACAGGTACAACTAACCAGTGACAATTGCAGTGAGACCTGCTGCGCTGATTCCTTCAGTCACTTCTTCAGCAGTGGAATATGCCGAGAACCCTGATTCACCCTTCCCCCAAGACAGACACATCTTTCACTCTCTGCAAAACCAAAAAGAAAAAGTGATGCAACCAAACCCAGTGATTCTATAAATCATTGACGTGGTGTTTGAAGCAACAAATGGCATACAGATAAAAAAAAGAGATAACCAGTAACAACGGACGACCTTGTATCCCTTCAGCTTAGGAATGAGAGTTGAACCCGAAAGTCTCTTTTCCTTAAATAGCCACATTGCTTCTTTTTCTGCAAAATTAAAACCTGATAGCTGGATTTCAAATAATCAATTAGCCTAACAGCCCGTGATCCAAGACCTATTATTTTATGATATATTAACTAATTATTAATTAGACAGCAAACAATAACACATGTAAAAAGATGAATGACTCAAAGATTGTGTATATCAGAAGTAAACCTTTGTCATCTGAGATCAATAACTGCATGTTTAAGGGTTGAACTACCATGCTAATGGCGAAGGTGAAGACTATGACACAACAGATTGTGTGATCCAACTCTCTCAGTAAACTCTCCATCACACATCTTAATATTTTATTTCCACGTTTAGTTTGACTCTAAAGTTTCATTTTTGAAATAGATATACAGTTTTCACATGGCAAGACACCTTGATGGATTACTGTAAGTCGTGGTTTTACAATTTAATAATAGTCAACGTCGTTTCTTTTAAAAGACATACGCATAAAGATGCCGCGATTGGGTGGGAGATGGTTGACGATCTTGGTGCTGATCAGACCTGGATGAAGCGAATTGGCGGTCACATTAGCCCCTTCTTCCTGCCCAACATGAGACAACTTGTGACTTTCGATAAGTATCCGTAGAGAACTTTGGGAAATTAACCGGTCTTACCCTCAAGCGTCTCGACAGCTCGTTGGTGTGTAAGATATCTGCAATCTTGGACACACGGTAACCTGAGAATCCGCCGTAGCTGGCGCGACAAGTTTCATCAAAAAGATCACATGAGCTCTAGACTCCCGGTAAAAACTAGAGCTACACCGAGGAGTATAAGTCTAGTTACCTTGACTCGTCGTTGATTCGCTCGAAATCAATCCCCTGCCAGAAAAAGGAGTAGTGAGCAGCAGACGAAACGTTCAGGATTCTTCCCTCCACGTTGCTCCTGCGCGCTGTTTCCTTCATTGTGTCCAGCAAGAGATCAGTCAGCAGAAAGTGACCTGTGTTGGATCGGAGATAAAATGAGTTCCGAATCCGTTTGTCAGTGTAACTGGAGTGGAAAGAAACGCGTCATTCCAACATGGTTTGTGGCAAACTGCATCTCGATTCCATCCGCAGAAAGCTGATACGGTAACTGACAGACCCCCGCATTGTTACTAAGCAAGAAAACATAAGTACGTGATTAATTCTTGAGCTGCCACGTGTCGCATTGAAAAAAAAAATTAATTTTTGCTCAAACTGACACGTGATAACCCCCGGTAATTATTTCATGGTGCATGGACGACCGTTTATCATATTGCTTACATCAAAACATTTAGCGGAAGACCGGTGGATGTGAACCGCGAGGTGAAGCTCTTGACCGAAGCCATGGAGCTGACATCGAGCTCCATGACTTCGACTTTTGCTGAAGGGATTTCCTCCAGTATCATTTCTCTAGTCTTTCCGGCCAGCAGCAGTGTTCCTCACTGCTAAAATCACTCGGGCGCCGCGCAGAGCGAGTACTCGCGCGGTCTCTGCACCTATCCCGCTCGAAGCGCCTGTCATCAAAGCCGAATCAGATGACAAAAACAAAAAAAAAGTGCTCACTGTTTACCAGAGTTACCCAAATCAATCAGACAAGCGTAGATGAAGCTCACCGGTGATAATTACACAGAGGCTGGTGGCGTCGATTCCTTGAGTGACTTCCTCGGCCGTGGAGGCGGCAGAGAACCCGGAAGCGGATTTTCCCTAGAATGGCCACATTGCAAGAATTTCTTCAATGATGTCTGAAGCTGGTCAATATATGATCTATCAGCCGCATGCCAAATATGATCCTGACTAACTAACAACTCCAAGAGGATAACTTAATATAAAACCATGGATGATGAGCAAGAAGATGAGCAAGTAGGCAGAATTAGGAATCTCTTGGCTAGCATAAAGCCGAAATATCTTATTAAATGGAGATGAAATTGGTCGGCATTCTGTCATGGAGCTAGAGGGTGACATCATATGACAGAAACAGCTTAGATTATATATTATGATGTTTCACTTTCACAGGGGAATAGAAAACACATTTAGTACAGAGAGTTTGATAGCTACGAGTTCCAGATATGTCTTAAAAACTCAGGACTTCATGTTTCATCACTCCGTTGATCGAACCGAGTCAGAATCAGGGCCGGACACGACATTTTGGAGATCCGATGTAAAATTAAAATGAGATCTAAATTATCTTGTTTCATGACAGTTGCACAAAACAAAATGAAATCTAGAAGTATGGGACAAGTGCTTCACTTGCACCTGCATTGGGTGGGTCTGATTAAACCGACAATAATTGCATATTTAATATTGAAGACAAGTAAGCAAAATCAGTCTAATCAGGCTAATAAATCAATCATTTTATTGACAGTGATCGGATTACTTTCAACGAATAGGCTGTACTTGAGTTTTTTTAGGAGGGATTTGAAGGGGGAGGGGTGGCTTGGAGGAGCTTAAAACCCCCCATTTCTTCTCCTCCCAAATCGGACGGATTTGGAGGGGAAGGGATATAGAAGGGCAAAATGACATTAAAAGATTGTTCATTAACATAAAAAATATTATGTAAGGGTATTTTAGTTAATTTTTTTACTTTCTTCTCTTATCCCTCCAAATCCTTTCTAAACTCGGGAACATCCATTACTCTCCTTCCCTTTCCTCTGCTTTCCTCTCCTCTCATTCATTTTCCTTTCCTCTTATTCCCTTTCCCTCCCCTCCAAACTCAGAAACAGAGCCTAAAAATAAGGTATTTGGGAAAAGAACAAGCCAGAAAGACCACAAGTCTAGCACTCTAAGGCTGTGTTTGGTTTAGAGAAAATTTCAGGGAAAGAAAAATGAAATTCATTTGAGTTTCCTTTATTTTGTTTGGAATGTAAAATTTGAAGAAAAGCTTCAAAAAAAAATCTCTTTAAATTTTCATCTAATTTTCTTTCCCTCCTATTTTTCATCTAAACCAAACAATGGATTTTACTAATTTTCCATCAAATTTTCCTTTCCTCCAAATTTTCCCTAAACCAAACACAGCCTAACAGAGCCCCAAACAAACAAGGAGGAAAAAAGAAAATCTTGCAAAGCCTTACTTGATCAAGTAGCTGGTAAAATCCCAAAGCTTCTTCGCCAGATCCATGACAGTAGCCTGTGCACGCGGTGTAGACAAATTGTGTATTTGCCGCTGACGGTCAGATGAAGTTACTTGGCTAAAACTCAATGAGAAAGAGTGTCAGACCATAATAGAAAAAGATTATAATCTCATCACTATATGTTTCACGAGCTGATACAATAGAGATTTTCCGATTAATGTAAGTTTCATACGTTCCTTGATTATCAAGGCCTCGGGATTTAGATCGAGCAGACTGGCAAGTGATAAACAGCTACACTTTTGATTCATAAGACGTGTAAGCATGCACAGTTGTGGCCCTTTTGGGCAGTAAATCAACTGTCATAGTTACAAGGATCTGAAGTACTCAACGCTATTGAAGTGCAGGTTAATAAGCCAAGAGTTTGTATCCTGAAAGTGAAGAGTAATCTTTTTTTCTCTCTCTTTGATTTAAAGCCTGAAAATCTTATTCGACTTTTTAACGTTGAATAGTACATAAGCATCTGCAGACAGGCAAGCATACAGATACAGAGAGGTTGGAAGACAAGCAACTTGCTGAAAGGAATACAATAGACAGAAACATGAGAGCAAAGGGTCACACCATTGAGCTCCAGCCAAGCGTTTGTTACTTGATCAAGCTGCTGGTAAAATCCCATAGCTTGTTTGCAAGGTTGACGTCAGTAGCTTGTGGCCATGGTTTGGACAAATTACAGTTGGAGAAGTACTTGCCAGTGACACCCTTTACTTGCGGATGCAGTGCAATGTAGCAAGCCGTAGCAGCTCCCTGCCGTGTAAATAAATAAGAGAGTGATGATTGAATCCAAGCTGAACAAAAATTCTAAAATGAAACGCCCAGTTTACCTGATGAACATCTTTGACCAAGAATCTTCCAATCGTACCGACATAACCTGAATCAGAAGAAAACAACAGCTCTTATAATAAGTATTGCAGCCTGTTAGGTGCCAAATGGTCCAGACACTTGTTGCTTTACATGGGAAATTATATGACATATCTGATAACATAGAACCTGGTGCACTTACTAAGAGAAGAAATAATCAAATAATGTGTTAGAAAATAAGCAAAAACAACAGTATATGCAACGTATATATGATCTATGTAGTTATAGTAGCTCATGTGTAAACCAGAAAAACTTACGCATAATGGTACCATTCATGATCGGAAGATGATTCATGATTGGTGTCCAGACTGCACCTGGATGAAGTGAATTTGCAGTTACATCGGCCCCTTCTTCCTGTTAAAAAAAAAGTACTTTTACATCCCATAATTATTATTTTTAGTATCTCATGAAGTATGGGAGTCACAATACCTTTAAGCGTCTAGCGAGCTCATTAGCATGTAAAATATTAGCAAGCTTTGACACGCGGTAAGCGAAGAAACCTCCATAGCTGGTGTGCGGAGAAAGTCCAACCAAAATAAGAAATTAGCTGAAATGACTAAGCATCATCATTTCTAATTACAAATGGTCAGAAAAATCCTACATGGCTGTGCAAAGTTTAAGAATATGTAACAGTGCAATATATATACCTAGCCTCGTCGTTGATCTTATCAAAGCGAATCCCTTCAGGATAGGTATGACAATGAGCCATTGATGAAACATTCACAATCCGTCCTTGTATCTTGCTCTCCTGCGCAGTTTCTTTCATGGTGTCCAGCAATAGATCAGTCAAAAGAAAATGACCTGGGCACATGAAGGAAGGCCAACGTCAAGGCTCTCGGGACATTTTCTGTCCTACTTATGCTGCATATCAGGCTTGATAGAAAGTCCAAAAGTACGCTGTGATTCTTACGCTCAATTCAAATTAAGAAAAAAGAACGAATGTAACACATACCAACGTGGTTTATAGCAAAATGAAGCTCGATGTTATCAACAGACAGCTTGTATGGAATTCCCATTACTCCTGCATTGTTTCTTGGGACCGAAAAGAACACAAATATAAGACATTATCAGTTCTTTAATTGTGTGTAGACTATTTTCAAGAGAGTGACTCTATGACTGATGTTCTCACATTAACAAATTAAGCGGGAGACCCGTAGATTTGAACTGAGCGGCGAAATTCCTCACAGAGGCCATGGAACTGAGGTCCAGCTCCATTACATCCACCCTGGCTGCAGGGATTTGCTTCATTATTGCTTCTTTAGTCTCATGCCCCCCAGATACATTCCTATCACCTATGACAACATGAGCTCCACGTAGAGCAAGCACACGCACTATTTCAGCACCCATGCCCGACGCCCCTCCTGCAGAATGTTTGCTTATTAAAAAAGAAAAATTGTAGGCAGAACAAGATATAAGAATGATAACGTCAAGACAACATGGTTAGATCTGTTAGACGTATATGTACCTTTTTGTATTTTCTCTATTCTATAAGGGGTTTTGTGTTAATTTCTATACGTGTATATATTCGGGCCTATAGCCCTCATATAGAATACAAGTGCTATTCATAACAAGATCCATTTAAACATGACAATTTTATATATTTTCCGTTCTCAAATCTTCAAGCAGAGTATAGCGCACATAATTTAAAAAGTAAGCACGACACTCTATTTGATCTTCTTGGCCTAATTCGTCCTCCATCAACGACGCATAAACATCAAATCAAATATAATCATCGAGAATTCATCATTGAGCCACAATCATTCAAAAAGTGTTTAAGTAATACAGTTGACAGGTACAACTAACCAGTGACAATTGCAGTGAGACCTGCTGCGCTGATTCCTTCAGTAACTTCTTCAGCAGTGGAATATGCCGAGAACCCAGATTCACCCTTCCCCCAAAACAGACTCATCTTTCACTCTCTGCAAAACCAAAACGAAAAAGTGATGCAACCAAAGCCAGGCTCATAGTTAATGCTTTACTCAGTGATTCTATAAATCATTGACGTGGTGTTTGAAGCAACAAATGGCATACAGATAAAAAAAAAGAAGATAACCAGTAACAATGGACGACCTTGTATCCCTTCAGCTTAGGAATGAGAGTTGAACCCGAAAGTCTCTTCTCCTTAAATAGCCAAATTGCTTCTTTTTCTGCAAAATATAAAACCTGATAGCTGGATTTCAAATTATTAATTATCCTAAGGGCCCATGATCCAAGACCTATTATTTTATGATTTATTAACTAATTGTTAATTAAACAGCAAACAATAACACATGTAAAAAAGATGAATGACTCAAAGATTGTGTGTATCAGAAGTAAACCTTTGTCATCTGAGATCAATATATAGCTGCATGTTCAAGGTTTGAGCTACCATGTTAATGGCGAAGGTGAAGACTATGACAAAACAGATTGTGCGAATAATTCAACTCTCTCAGTAAACTCTCCATCACATCTTAATATTTCATTTCCACGTCTAGTTTGACTCTAAAGTTTCATTTTTGGAATAGATATACAGTTTTCACATGGCAAGACACCTTGGTTGAGAGAATGAAGCCACTTGTCAACGCCGGGAAGTTTGATCTGTAAAGAGGATCAACTCAAAAACAAATCGAATCACTATGTTTCACTAAATTAAAAGTTTTTTTTTTCCTATTTGCAGATGTGCAACATGTTTCTCTACTATTTAACCGAATATGACATCATATATTTCATGTCCTAAATCCGACACTGTAGCAACACTTCAAAGAGAGACATACAGCTCATGATGTGCACAAATCCGCAAGCTAACAACCTAGGTTGCACGGAAACGGATACTAAATCGGATACGGGAATGGATAAGAAAACGGGAAACGTTAAATTTCAAAAAATTAAGAAACAGATACGGCAGAGATACGTCAAATTTATATTAAATAAAATATATAAATTTATTCATAACAATATCTGAATTGAAAAAAATAACATAGGATAAACCTAAAAAATAGGACTAATCTGATGAGAAAAATACACCCTCTAATTCAGGTTCGTCATGAGAGGGCTTGACGAATTCTAAATAGCCCGTTTCACCCATTGCATCACACTGTCTCCTCCAACATCCCATATCCTGGTCTTCTCATCATTGAATACATGCTCCAATTTCTCTCACAACATGAGGATGAAGTAGGATGTCCAAGTAATTTCAAAGCTAATGCTTGAAGTAATGGAGTCTTGGCGCCAAAGTTAGCCCACCAACTCCTTGGCTCCATTGAGTATCTCGTACCAATAGAATCTGTGTTAGCAAAACACCGAGATATGAGAGAGAAATAATTAGCATATTCTTCCAGAACCTTACAGTAGTCATTATCACTTGGATAAAGTCTTCTAAAACATTTTCTTCTTTCATTAGAAACCTCTTCATCTCTATGAGGAGGAATTCGACCAGATCCTTGTTGTGGCCATTGATTGCTATAGAATATGCAGAACACATAAATGTATTATCAGTGTTAGTTACAACTTGCAAGAAAATTAATTCTGAATCAAGTATCATTGTGATAGAATAGCATTACCGCGCGTTCAATGAGTGAGCCAAACAGTGCAACGATGTATTGCTCTTTCCCCGTCGAGCAATAAGAATCTTGTAAACCACATCATAGAAAGAACTACTCTCAAAAGAAGACTTAGATTCATGTTTATAAATCTCATCTTTGACCCTTCTCAATCATATCATCCCACATCTCATAAACCAAGTGAAATCACGGCTTGTCAGTGTCACAAGCTCTAATCATCTCATACATCGGCCTAGTAAAATCTAAATATAATTGATTTTATCCCACCATTCTTCACTCAGCACTCTGTCTTTCACAAAACATGACCTTCCTTGATCTTCTCGACGGTATGATATCCATTCAGGACTTAAGACCATTGCCTCCAATCCACACCTGACAAGTGTCAGTCTCTTAAGCATAACAATAACGGAAGCAAAACGAGTCTCAGCAACTAAAAGCAATTTAAGAGAATTATATTGATTATAAAGATCCAACTTCATGCCATGATTTAAAATATAATTTTTTATCTGAAGAGCATCCCCATGAACTTCGTGATCCAATGACACTCTTCGTATGTTTCTGCATTATCTTCAACATTATTAGCCGCACAAATATTCCTCAAAGCAAGATTTAAAGTATGAATCACACATGACGTCCAGTAAATATTTGGATATAGACCTTCAATTATCTCACCAGCTCCCCTACAATTGCTTGCATTATATGTTATGAGCTGGACTACATTCTGATGGCCTACCTCTTCAATAACCTCTTTCATTCTGTCCGCAATGAATTTCTTATCTTTCACTATCCCAAAACAATTCACGGCTTTAAGAAACATTGGTCCACTTCCAGAATTAGCCATGAAATTGATTAAAGGTCTCCTTCGTGGATCAGTCCATCAATCAGACACAATCGTAACTCCTCTTTCTGACCAAGTACTTTTAATTGGTTCCAGCTGTCTTTCAACATTAGCTTTCTCTTGTTGAAGTAGTATTGTGCGTAATTTATTGTATCCAGGAGGTATGTATCCAGCCAAATTATGATTTGCAGCATATGTGTATGACTTCACATAATATGAATTCCTTGCTAAATTGAATGGCACTCCTCCGGTGTAAAACATCCTGGCAATTTCTTGATCCAACTTAGCCCTGACACCCATATCAAAAGCTTTTTCAATAGGGTTCAAATCAGATTTTCGCTTCTTGGCAAAATGATTGTCTGCTCCAACAAAAATGGCATCACAAGGCAACTGAACCTTTACGGGGGATGCTTTTTTATTTCTCTTCTCGAATTCTACATCAACTCTTTTCAATTCAATCAAACCAGCCTTTTTCTCCTTCTTACAAATTGCAATGCCTTGTCTAGTGATTTGAAGCAAGTGAGCTTTAACTCTCGAGTAACTCCCTTGTTTGGTTTTGTGACAAAAAATGCACATAAACTTCCAACATCCTCCTTTTGCACCAGTTTTACTAACATTAGTTACATATCTCCACAGTGATTCCTTATCACTTGAATTCAAATTGTTTTCACTATCATCAATATCGATAGTATTGGACGAAATATCTTGACTTGATGAAGCCATATTAATAATATAAAATTACCTAAAAGTATAAAATAGTTTAAAAATATTAGCATAAAATATGAATTAAAATAACAATTAGATATGAACGAAAGCAAAAAACGTGTGACACAATTAATGACATGACAATAAAAATACTATGACAAATATCAAATAAAATAATGAAGCTTAACCGTGAAATTATTTGGTCGAATAATACACAATGTGGCCTACTAAAGAAAGTGGACAACTATTAAAATAATAACAAAAATTAACATGACTAATCAAGAAATAAAATAAGAAAGTACATATGAAGTTACACGATTCAATGAATATGGCTGAATGAGTCAAAAAGCTATGAAGGGAAAGTTGTAAACGTGGACAATGATAACTGATAAGGATACTTTAGGTAGCTAATAAATTATAAAATAATAATAAAAAATATGGTTTAATTGTGGTAACGTGTGAAGATAGTATAAGATAGCTATGAATCTATGCACGTGCTGAGAATAAGTAAAACGGGTGAAGAGATGAGATGACTCCACAAGAGATGAGAAAGATGGTGTTGCTCACCCGTCAGTCCGTCACCAGTGCAAATTTGAGAGATTGAGCAAAGAAAGACGATGAGCTCGCCAGTCACCAGATCTGCCGAGGAGACGTTGAAGAATTAAGATTGTTGTTGAATGGTCGACGCGACGGAGTAAGGAAACATGTTGAATTTTATACTATTTTTAGGAATATTTTTTAAGAAATCCTCCTTTACGCCAGATCTCGTCAATCGTTGTATCTCCGAGTATCTCACGTATCCGTTTGGGAAACGCGGATACGGAGAGTTACCGTTTCCGTGTAACCTAGCTCAGAACCACTGCCATGCGACAGTTGTTGATTTAGCTGGTATTTTCATAACATTTTTGAACAAGAGTTTTAAGTCATTGTGAATACCTTAGAGATTCTGAGCAACCATTTTAATGAGAAAGAAAAGAAAGACCCTAAGAGTTTTTCATCCACTGTTTTATTAACTAGAAGGATCTGACAACATTTAACAATCTTTAGACTCAGATCGGATATGAAGTCGAACAGAAACAGCAGGGCGGCAAAAGCTATTTTTATAGACGAAAACAGCCTTGAGGACAAACATGCTGAAAGATTGGAGTAGAACGAAAGCCACAGTATCATGGGAGTAGTAGGCTAGGGGTCTCTCTCTTTTGCCTGTGCTTAGTCCAACAGAGATGTATCCTTGATCAAGTTGCTGGTGAAATCCCAAAGCTTCTTTGCCAGGTCCATGTCAGTCGCCTGTGCCCATGGTTCAGACAGATTACAGTCCGAGAAGTATTTGCCGCTGACTCCTTGTAATTGTGGGTGGAGTGCAGCATAGCATGTTGTTGCAGCACCCTGTCACATAAGTAGGATCAAAGATGGAGAACTCTAAAATGAAACGCTGAGTATATATATATATATATACCTGATGAATGTCTTTGATAAAGAATGCTGAAATCATTTTAACAAAACCTGAATCAGAAGAGAATAACAGTAGTGAGTATTGCAGCATGTTGGATCGATGCCGAATGATCCAAAACCATGAGCCTTTCACACAAAGAGTGATACGAAATTTCTGTCCACGTAGAACCTCGTGCAATTACAATGAGAAGAAGTAATCGTGTTAGGAAATTAGCGGATTGAATGCTTTTGATGAATTTGCTCAGCTCATGTGTGGACTAGAATTCCATACGCATAATCGTAGTTTCCATGAATGGGTAGTGATCCACGATTTTCGTACAGACAAAACCAGGATGAAGAGAATTCGCAGTTACATCAGCCCCTTCGTCCTGTCCAACAAGTTATTTTGAAATCACATGACTATTTTTGTATACAAAAAAAGAAAGAAAAGTAAGCCACAGTCAGAGAAGCCATGATACCTTCAAGCGTCTTGAGAGCTCATTAGCATGTAAAATAGAAGCAAGCTTTGACACACAGTAAGCTGAGAAAGGTCTGTAACTGGCTAGGAGCAAGTCCAAACAAAATAATACATGAGCTGCACTGATTGATCGATT
>NQLW01000095.1:2024960-2039192 GCA_002312845.1 Kalanchoe fedtschenkoi
AATGTTAATAATCTCTGATTAAAACGGAACCAACGAGATGTTTTAATTAGAGATTCAGCTTTTGATGTTGGGATTTATGTAATTAATTTTAATACTGCATGATTATTTTCTGACCAACGTTGATTATAATCATGCACTGTTATTATTAATATTTCCTAGCTAATTAATTATTTAAAAGTTCTTTTCAATTCTGCCCAACGGTGATTTGGACTAGAACTGTCAGTAGCATGTAATTAATCAAACCAACGTAGGATTAATTTCATGATTGGCCTTATTGCTTCCTTGTATTTACAAATGATGTTTCTTTTCTAATTCAGTTCTTCATGCTTCAAACATTGCTAGCCACATTGCTGGCATTGATCAGCTTAACGGCACTAACTTTCCTACTTGGAAAGAAAGAATTGAGATGGTTATGGGTGTTCTTGATTTAGATTATGCTTTACGTGAGACTACTCCCACTCCTCCTAATGTTAATGAGGAGAATTATGTTGAGAAGAAGGCTATCTTTGATGTCAATTCTCAAAGATGGGAGCGGTCTAACCGCTTATGTCTTATGGTGATGAACACCACCATAAGTGATGCTATTAGGGGAGCAATTCCCAACTCAGAGAACGTCAGTGACTATCTTGCTAAAGTTGAGGAACAATTTAAAGGTTCCTCAAAAATTTATGCCAACACCCTCATGATGAAAATGTTGAGTACTAAATATGATGGCTCCGGAAGTATTAGGGAGCACATTATGAGGATGTCTGACATGACCGCTAAGCTGAAAACTATGAACATGACAATTTCTGATGGATTCCTAGTTCACTTTATCATGACTTCGCTCCCTCATGAGTATAATACTTTTAAGATAAATTATAACACTCAGAAAGATAAGTGCACTATGACGGAATTGATTGGATATTGTGTCCGAGGAAGAGAGAATTTCACAAGATAAGAAAGACCAAGTGCATAATGTTGGCATTGGCAAAAAGAAACATCAGGCTGATAAAAGCCAAAAGAAAGCTTCCTTTCTCTCCAAAGGTGGAGCCTAGCCCTTCAGGGCATAAGAAGGTTAAGGCAGTTGGTCCAACATTAGTTTGTCGCTTCTGTAAGCAAGAGGGACACATTCAGAAGGAATGTGCGGGCTTTAAGAATTGGCTCGCTAAGAAAGGTAATTATGAAATTTCCTTCATTGATGAATCCCTTTATGCTGATTATTCTGTGAATTCCTGGTGGATTGACTCAGGTGCCACAGTGCACGTTGCCAACTCATTACAGGGATTCCATACCGTGCGAACACTAATAAAAGGGGAGAGAAGTCTCAGAGTGGCGAACAGTAAAGAAGCTGAAGTCGAAGCTGGAGTCGAAGCTAATGGATCACTCCCATTAGTTTTGGAGAATGGTTTCATCCTTCGTCTTCGGGATGTAGTTTATGTTCCTAGCATGAGAAGAAACTTAATTTCCGTTTCTATTTTAGACAATGATGATTTTATTTGTAAGTTTGGAAATAATAAGTGTGTTATTTATTTTGATAACAATATTATTGATCATGCTGCTAGAAATGACAAACTTTATATGCTTTCACTTAATGATTCCCCTTTATTATTAAACGTATCTGATGATGTTTCAAATAAGCGCAAGCATGATGAATATAATGAGACTTCATCGAAATTATGGCACTGTCGTTTAGGTCATTCGAAGGGGAGAATAAAACGTCTCATTAGATAAGAGATACTTCAACCCCTTGATTTCTCTGATTCTCGTGCTTGCATTGACTGCATTAAGGGAAAGTATGTTAAACAGATTAAGAAAAGAGCCACACAAAGTACGGGTCCTTTAGAATTAATCCACACTGATATTTGTGAACCATTTCCCGTTACATCGATAGATGGGTATGACTCCTTTATTACGTTTACTGATGATTTCTCCTGTTATGGATATATTTTTCCAATTCGTGACCGGTCTGAATCGCTTGACAAATTTAAGATATTTAAGGCTGAAATAGAAAATCAGCATAATTCTACGATTAAGGTCGTGCAATCAGATCGAGGTGGAGAATATTATGGGAGACATGCTCCATACGGACAAATTCCTGGCCCATTCGCTAAATATCTTCAAGAAAATGGGATAGTAGCTCAATATTTCATGCCCGACGAACCTCAACAAAATGGGGTAGCTGAAAGACGAAATCGTACACTTATGGACATAGTACGAAGTATGTTAAACTACTCCAGTTTGCCGGTAAATTTGTGGATGGAAGCTTTAAAAACAGCAGCTCACATACTTAATTGGGTTCCCAGTAAATCAGTTCCTAAGACACCTTATGAATTACGGACTGAGAGAAAACCAAATTTAAGGTACTTACGAGTTTGGGGCTGTCCTGCTGAAGCTAAACTATTTAATTCACAAATCAGAAAATTAGACCCTAAGACTGTAAGTTGTCATTTTATTGGTTATCCTGATAGGTCAAAGGGGTATCGATTTTACTGTCCTAACCACACTAATAAATTTGTGGAAACACGTCATGCGGTATTTTTTGAAAATGATGAAATCAGTTGGTATTCAGAAAGTAGAAAAATTGATCTTGAGGAAGTTCGGATTTATGTTCCATTACCGATAATCCAAGAGACAATTATACCTTCTATTCAAATAATTATACCTTCTACTCCCCAACTGAAGGCTCGGAAACTATTCATGTTATGCCTAATGATGAGACACAGACAAACCAGTCTCCTATGATGCTTCATGAATCTCCTGTGATAACTAATAAACCTTTACGAAGATCACAACGAGAAAAAAAATCTGTCATCCCTAATGATTATGTTGTGTATATGAATGAAGATGTGCATGACATAGGAAAAATAGATGATCCCACTTCATTTAAGAGTGTGGTAATGTCGAAGGATTCATCAAAGTGGCTTGAAGTCATAGAAGATGAAATGAAGTCTATGAGCTTTAATGATGTCTGGAATTTAGTAGAAATTCCAAACGGAGTCAAAATAGTAGGTTGTAAATGGATCTACAAAACTAAATATGACTCTAAAGGAAATGTTGAAGGATTCAAGGCTAGGCTTGTAGTGAAAGACTTTACACAAATAGAAGGGATTGATTGTGTTGACACTTTCTCTCCCGTCTCTAAGAAAGATTCACTAAGAATAGTTATGGCGCTGGTGGCTCATTATGATTTGGAGCTGCACCAAATGGACGTTAAAACCGCATTCCTTAATGGTGACTTACATGAAAATGTGTATATGGCTCAACTGGAAGGTTTTGTCATTAAAGGAAAGGAACACATGGGATGTCGGCTTAAGAAGTCAATTTATGGACTAAAGCAAGCGTCCAGACAGTGGTATCTTAAGTTTGATGAAACAATAAGGAAATTTGATTTTATTGAAAATAAGGTGGATAACTCTATCTATGTTAAATTAGAGGAGAAAAATTCATCGTATTAGTACTTTATGTCGATGATATCCTATTAGCTAGCAACGATAAGAACATGTTGCATGAGACAAAGAGATTCTTAGCCACTCATTTTGATATAAAGGACCTTGCAAATTTTTTTTGTCTGATTGCACTGTAATCCACAATATGGTGAAAATAATAAAACCATTGCCCCCCAACCAGGCAATCATGAATGAAGAGATATGAGTTGGGAAAACGTAAACGCATTAGAAGTGGCTGTGCATTTAAATGACAATTAAACAAGAAGACAATGCCACACCTTCTTCCATTTGCAGAACAATAATCTAAAGAATGCTGGGACCCAAATCGCTTGGACACCATAATTAAACAAGATGACAATGCAGAACACCATCTTCCAACTTCCTCATTTAAGCGAAAATGGACCTGTCATCAGCTCAAGACCAGGGTCCAACCAGAAGGCCATTTTCAAGTAAAAATCTAAAGAATGCTTGGACCCAAATCGCTTGTTTACACAATAATTAAACAAGAAGACAATGCAGAACACCATCTTCCAACTTCCCCATTTAAGCGAGAATGGCCCTGTCATTAGCTCAAGACCATGGTCCAACCAAAAGCCATTTTCGAGTAATAATCTAAAGAATGCTTGGACCCAAATCACACAGCTGGTTTGTCAAGAGATTACTACATTTTCCTGTCTTCCTTTTTCATTAATCCCCTTTCTTTCAAATGAACCATCATCTCAGCTCCTATCTGTTTTCTAACCACACTTCTTCATGATTTATCTCATTTATGGCTCTATCATCCACTCTTCTGAAAGATAACACCACAGAAATTTGAAAGGTCCTGAAAAAAACCATGTCTGGCTCTATCTTTTTTCTCATACACTTTTCTTCTTATTTTCTCACAAATTTTTCTTTCCACCAAATTTTCCCTAAACCAAACACATCTTCAATTTCTGGAAACTGCAAAAATATGTTTTGGGTCTTTACTCAGGAACCTGGATATACTTTTGTTGAGGATGAGAGAAGGCAGCAAAGATGAAAAAAATACTCAAAACTTTTGCTATGGAGATAGATTATAGGCCTACAAAAATTTACAGGAACCCAATTAGCAGTGTAATCAAGCAGTGTACTGTAATTCAGTATATATAACTTCAAAACATCATATAGCGCAAACCAAAAAAAGTGTTTCAATCAGTAACAATGTTAGTTGAGGCCTGTAGCTCAAACAGTCAGCTGAATTATAAGAAATAAACCTGGATGGACCTACACCCTTAAATAGTCTTATATCTACCACAGTAATTACCTGAAAAACTAGCCAAAATCCTCCATCCTCTTTTACAATACTTGTCACTTAAAAAAAATTTATTTGTCCACTTTTACTAATCATTTAACAATTCAAATGCGTATTTAATATCTACAACCATCTTAAAAAATCAAACATTAATTAGTAAAATCACTTTGCAGCAATAATAACCCGCTACATTTCACATCAAATTTTAAAAGAACGCACTAACTATTTACCTATTAAATTAGTGCCAACAAGAGCATTAATATTTTCTTAATCCGCTCATTTTAATCTTAGACGACTACTGTGAAACTTATTGGTTCAAATTGGACCCACATCTTTATCTGTGCTTGCAATTATTGGAAAGCGGTATTTCAACCACCATAACAAGGAGGCAGAGAAGCAACTGTAATAATAAAGCTATAAAGACCGCATGCAATTGTGTCGCTCAAAATAAGATCGACACAATTACAAGTGCAACATTACATAAAAGCGAAAAGAGAGCCACAACTGAAGAATGAAGCTATGAATGATAAAAGTATAAGTGCACTGGATTGGAACCTCATCTGTCGACAATTGAAGAAAACAAGTAAATGCATGCCACGTCCAATATGCTGAACAAAATGAAAGCAGCATGCCGAAACATCCACGTACCTCGAGATCCCTCACTTTGAGCCAGGGTTGATCTTCCGGTAAACACAGTGGAACAACATCCAAAAGATCGACTTCTCCAGTACTAATCCAAAGAAACATAATATCCCCTCCTTTGGAGTATAATCCTACCAAGTTCCAAACATAATCGTCAGTACCATGAAAATAATCACACTCTGTATTGGAGTAGGGCAGCGGAATATTGATTAGAACAACGAATGAAAATAAAGGAAGATACAAGAGATATATAGTTCGGTCGTAATGACCTACGTCCACGGGCAAAGGCAAGAGAATACAAGAGAGAGTTTATGAGCCTACCGGTCAGTCCACTTACATTGCTGCTCTACGTCAGGAGCAGCTGTTACGCCAGAGTGAAGCTACAGTCGAAGAGTTCTTTGACCAGATGTCCGAGGTGTGGCGTCAGCTTGATTCTATTGGTCCTCCATTGTCACCTAACACTTGTGAGTCTTGTAAGGCTCAAAAGATTGCTCTTGAGACTCATCGCACCTATGATTTCTTGACCCGTCTTCGTGACGAGTTTGGGTAGCTTCGTGCTCAGCTGATTGCTCGAGAGCCTTGTGTGTCTATGATGGAAGCTCTTGCTGCTGTTCGTAATGAGGAGATACGTCTTCGTATTGCAGGCCTTTTGCAGTGTCCTTCGTTCTTGGCTGTTCGCTCTTCTGATTCTAAGATTTCCGCCGCGACATCTGCAGCGCCTCCTTTAGGTGGGGGCTCTTCTAGGAGTGAAAGGGGTAATGGTTAAAACTGACATCAGCGCCATAAGCAGGCTTCTACCTGTCTCAAGAAAAATACATTCAGGATCTTCTTGATCGTGCTTCTCTCACTGATCACCGCATTGTTGAGACTCCTATGGAACTTAATGTTCATCTTCGCGCCACTGATGGTGAACCCCTTGCAAATCCCACGCGTTATCGGCACATTGTTGGGAGCCATGTTTATCTTGGTGTCACTCGTCCTGACATTTTCTATTTTGTGCATATCTTAAGTAAGTTTGTTTCAGCTCTCACTCAGCTCCACTATAGTCATCTTCTTCGTATTTTGCGTTATCTGTGTGGGACTATATCTCATCGTCTGTTTTTTCTTCGCTTCAGGCATATTCGGATGCTCTACTTGGGCTAGTGATTCCTCTGATCGCCGATCTCTTTCTGCCTATTGTGTTTTTCTTGGTGGTTCTCTCATTGTTTGGAAGACTAAGAAGCAGAAGGCAGTTTCTCGCTCGAGTGCAGAGGCTGAGTTGCGAGCCATGACTCTTGTCACGGCAGAGATTACTGGGCTACAGTGGCTGCTTGAGGATTGTGGTGTTTCTATTTCTATGTCGTGTCTGATAGTACAGGTGCTATCAGCATTGGTGAAGCATGAACGCACTAAGCATATTGGCGTTGATGCTTCATACACACGAGCCCAGACACAGAATTATATTATTACTCTTCGGTATGTGCCTTCGGAGATTTAGTTAGCAGACTTCTTCACTAAGGCACAGACAAGAGCTCAACACCGGTTCTATATATCTCTCCAAACTCAGTGTTTTTGATCCACCTTGAGTTTGAGGAAGGGTGTTAGACGTATATGTACATTTTTTGTATTTTTTTCATTCTATAAGAGGTTTTGTGCATATTTAGTAATTCATATACATGTATATATTCGGGCCTATAGCCCTCATATGCAATACAAGTGCTACTCATAACGGTAACAAACATAGCTTTTAAGCGCAAGAATTTCAAGAAGACAGGAAAAAAATGGATTGCAAGGTGCCAGCCAAAATACCCCCCACCGCCACTCTCGTCGCAGATGCACTGATCAAAACTTCTATAAAACAATCAGAATTAACCAGCCACATCGTATGAAACGACCCAAAATCTTATTTATCATTTCAACCACACGAGACACAAAATAAACCAACACCATAGTGCTTTAGATTACTAAAACACACATTATCATACAATAATAAAAATCATAACCCAACAAACTAAGTCCAGCCAGGGGCAATACAGCAACATATATGGAACCTGCAGGACAAACACTCTGTATAAACTCATACAGTCTTGAGACTGAAAGATTAAAGTTGACAAAGGAACCCTAGTACACAAGCAAGGGCCGAGCTTTTGCTTGACTGTATTTAGTTCAACTTGCTGTATTACTTGATCAAACTGCTGGTAATATCCCACAGCTTCTTTGCCAGATCCATGTCAGTAGCCTCTGGCGACGGTTTAGACAAATTACAGTCAGTGAAGTACTCGACGCTGACTGCCTTTACTTGGGACTGCAACGAAACATAGCACGTTGTTGTTGCAGCTCCCTGCGGTGTGAATCAAATAAAGAACGGAGAGAGATGTGATTGGCAATATCCTACAAGGAATATTGAAATGAAATGCCAGCTTTACCTGATGAGCATCTTTGACAAACAATGGCTCGAATAACCCCTGGAACAAGAAGAGATTACACAATTTAAATTTGACGATCCAGTCAAGTAGCAAATGCTCCATGAATATGCACCTTTTGAGCAAAAGTGATTTGAAATTCATTTCACCTGTCATTTTAACAACTAGTTATTTTAGCCACAAAAAAAGCCTTTGTGTACAAATAACCGGTCCCATAAAAATCGGATTGAATAGTGCATCTTAATGCTACACGCCCCAGCATTTTCTCACTTGTGGCTCCAGAATCGCCTCTATTGAAAAATGATGGAAATATGAGAGTGCAGCATGATTGATAGACATTTGTCGCATACAGTAAGATACATGTCATTGACATTAAACATGTTATAAAATCAAACTGACATAAATGGAACAACATTTCTTTACAAACCGAATCACCAGATTAAACTGGTTTGCCTTAGAGGAAATAAGCCCCATGAACAGTGCGCTCGGGTTACTACCGAAATCTTCTCAGGATAAGACGGTTTCAATTACCTCAGCCTCGCACCAGCTGGATAATCTCCTCGAAAGCTCCTTCAGGTAGCTTTCCTGCAAAGCACGTATGCTTTTCTTTCTGGATTTGATGCAGAGTGTAGAGGAGGAAAAGAGCTAGAAGATTTGCTCGTTGAAGGTGTGTAGAATGATGCTGCAGGAGGCTGTATTTAATTATAGCACGGGAGAAGGAGGAAGTTCTGCGCAACTCCTTCCCACTTTCTCCCCGGAACCGCCACAACTGCAGCTCCACTATGTTACTGCTGCTGACCAGTCTGTTACTGACTGAGTCTCCTCTCACAGGGATGGGCTGGATCGATAAAAAATATGAAGGACGATGGGCTGCTGTTCTTTTGGGCTGTAGTCAAACGGACTTTTCCGCAAAAAGAAGGGCCCCGCACCGCGCCACGGACCCGAGCCTGGCGGTGGTGCGCGTGTGGTTCCCCTATTCCCCTCTTATATTTCTTTTGCCTTACTTGGAAGCGTAAGAATATATAAGTTACATTAAATATCATTTCTCAGATGATGTGGGATACAAGGATAATTAATGCACTTCTATATATTACTTTTTACTGGCAAACATGGTTATTGATGAATTTCATAAAATTTATTCAAATCCAATCATATTATAACCATTATTGTTACTTAACCTAACTCACTCATGTGAATTAATTGTAACAAAAAATATCACTGGGCTTTCAACATTAGTACCAGTACCATGAATAGAACATTTAAGCTAACATGTCTCTGCTTTTCTTTTTTTGTACAGTTGCCTCCAGACAGAAGCCTTATACACAGACACGTAACATTTTTTGTTTAATTGCACCAGCCTCAGACAAGCAAGCAGTCATTAATATGTTACAAACCAGGCATTGAGCGAATTCAAACAATATATATTATATAGCATTCGGAAGCTTTGAACAGTGCATGAGCCAGATGTCAGACCCTAGAAAAAAAGGCAGTTCCAACCATGGGCTATGAAATGATCATTTCAAACAAGTATTCTTTCACACTATAATCGACTCTCTGCTGGCGCCGCATGTTTGAATAATTCTGATAAGTCCGAGCGAGTTATGTACCTAGCTGAGGTACACGCACCATTAGCCACTGCAGAGCATTCAAGTACAAGCATTTCAAGAAGATGAAAAAAGCATGCGCCAATGTCGAATATATATATATGCTAAACATACCCCAGATACTGCAAACAGCAAGCCAAAACACCATATGAAACCCAAACTCACAGATCAAAACTTGCATACAGCAATCAGAAGCAACATATGAAAACTGTTATACAGTGAGCAAATTATTCTCATAAAACATTACATCCCGTAGCTTAGGCTAGTGCCTTGGCTAGATCTCAACTGCTGCTAAATGAAATTAGACAGTTCTGGGAGTCGACCATGAAATGATCATTATTTCAAAATTGACATTCATTCCTCTGATCGGTGCTGCAGATTTTCATTAAGGCCTTCATCAAAATTTCAAATTTATCCATATGAAGTGCAATCTATTTTTCCAACTGTGCCACAGCCGCTTTGGTATCTGAGGCGGATGTAACTGAGCATTCCCAGAAAATGGAAAAGAACATGCAACTAAGTATAATAAACTAGACGCTGAACATGGCCACAGATCCAGCAAACTGACACCCATCAAAACTTCTCTTACCGCAATCGTGTAAGTAATCCACCATATCGTAAGAAACCCCAAATTTCTTATTTATCAGAACTTAACCAGAGACACTTTCAGAATTTCATCATCATACTACAATAATAGACTAACATCTTAGTCTTTAGATCACCAAAACACGCATAATAATCAAACAACCCGGTCAAGGTCAATACGGTCATTTGACACACTAACACTTACCGGTCATCATCTTCTTCTTCTTCATCAAATCCCCAAATCAAACAACACTCAAAACTGTTAATCTAACACTTTATTAGTAATTATATTATTTTACGTGACAATAAATCTATGACATTCAGATCAAATAATCATGATCTGGTGTCAAAGTGTTAGGGTTTGTGTAGGAGGCGCTTACCTAAATAAAGGCGTCTAACATTAATAGGTTTCATGGGTCGGTCTTAAGGTGCCTTCACTTGTTGGTGGACAAATTTATGAGGTTGCAAAATATGTTGGTAGATGCTTGATGGCCTTGCGGCAAAAAGATTTTGTCTGTGAGTTTGATACGTAGATTTTAATTTTAAAATTTAAAATTATTTATCCCTAAAAAATAGATAAAATTATTTATGAAACCGTGAAACAATTAAATTACGAGTTTTAGGGTGATATGTTAATGCTTCCATATAGATTAGATTATGAAATAAAAATAATAATATATATTTTTGTCAGAAGTGGGATTTGAACCCACGCTCTCTCACGAGAACCAGAACTTGAGTCTGGCGCCTTAGACCACTCGGCCATCCTGACTTCATACATACTGATTGATATCTTAATATTTATTCACTTAATTCTTTATATTGCAAGTTTCTAATCTGGGCTACAAGCTTACTGGGCCGACCTGAAGTTCACAAGTTGGGCCCGATGATTAAGTAGGTCTCGCTCGTGAACGAAACTGGGCCGATGCAGTTATCGGGCTTCGCTCGCCATCACTGTTCAGGTCCTTAAAGTCAAAGATAGTCTAATAATATTAAATGACTGTTTCTGTCCCCTGCCATGGAATTTCCAATCTGAATTTAATGCTACGCATAATTCGAATAAAAAGTCAACATTCTTAAATAAAAAATTCTCCCTTTTTTTCAACATTCTTAAATCATGTAGTTTCATTTCGCTTTGATTAAGTTGCTTATTGCTTTGTAGTTTGGGATCCTAATCCTTACTGTAATTTATTATTGAAAATGGTGTCAAATTTTCATTTATTATCTATTTTTTTATCAAATCATGATATTTCAAATTTATCGTAATTCTTTTTTTAATTAGTAAATAATAACAAAGCTAAATTTCACATTCGTCAAAAAGTACATCTTTCTTCATTGGATACTAAGGTTTGATAACTCTTCACAAACACATAATTTAACAAGTCATTATGTTAAAATTAAGGATTCCACCATTTACATATTTTTCACAATTCTGGATTACCATATAAAAATAGGGCTTAGCGGATATACCTTGTCATTATATATAGGTTACAAATCATAGCGGCTAAATTGATGTCATTTTAGATATTTTTATGAGATTTAGGATTTAGGTTTTTAAAATTTTTGTTGTTTTAGGGTTTTGAAGATTTTTTGGTTCATACTTTCATATTTTAGTTTTTTTAATGTTTCTAAACTAATTCAAAATGGTGTCATTTCACAACTCTAAAACCCTTAATTCTAAAATTCTAAAAATACTAAAAAAATAAACCATAAATATCTCTCAAAATTTTAGAAACCCTAAAATATTAGACATTGTGAATAAAACCCCTAAACACGAGTCAAAATGAAATCATCTTAGCCATTAGGGTACGTAGCTTATATACCCCGACGAGGTATATCTATACAAAAACATTTGACCACAAAGGAAAAATATTTGTAATAATTTCTTTCAATTTTGATAGGACGGAAATTAAATTATTTGGAGAGATAATTTATACCTCGAATATTAAAATATTAAATTATCTTTCCATCCTACAGATGAAAACTGTAAAAATAATAAAGTAATATTTGAGTAAATATTAAGTAACACTTTTCTCTCCATATACACAAAAACACATCCTAAAGTTTTGTTCTATCTTTTTTCCAATTACTCCTTTATTTCAGAAATAAATATTTTATTTATCCTATCTTTCCAATTTTTTATTTTTTTCATTTCTTCTCCTCCAAAATTACTTTCAAGCTTCAACTATTAAATTCAAAACTCAAAAACAAAATCTAAATAATTTCAATAAATCCAAATATCCAAAACTACCCTCCACCTGCACTTGCTCACAAATTTCATAAATTACATTGTTATATTATTTGTTTGAAATATTTTTTTTTCTAAAAATATTTATTAAATACATGTGAGTGAGAATATATTTTCGATTATATCTTTTCATATTACATTTGCGCTTCGTTTATGATGATTGAAGCTTTGAAAGACTGGATGATGTTGTAATCTACAATTATGATTTTATTTAAAAAATATATTTTAAAAGGTGACTTATTATAAGAAATTATGAAATTTGTACAACAGTTCAATTCAAAACCGCAATTACCAAGTGTATTTTTTAAATAATTTATAATTATTATTTATGATTTCAATAGATAAATCACAACAATTAATTATAGTTTGACAATATAATTAGGTTTTTGCAAATAAAAAAAATTATGTAACTGCATGTTTGGTGAAACTAGTAAGTATAAGAATGTATTATTAATATCTGTATAAATAATATCATTATTGATTTTTTTTTAATTTTTTTTTATTAATAATATTACAAAGCGCATATCCGACTATCATGAGATTCAAGCTATGATCGTTAGAAATCAATTTACCACCTGACCACACAACTGATCGCAAAATTTAACCATCAAGTTATACTATTTTACTATTGAAAATGTATTATTAATTAAAGTTGTGAAAGATAAATTTTATTAATTATTATTCTTATTTTGAACCTAATATAGTATAATAATATTATATAATTTTTAACTGTCATTTTGGAAAAAAAATGAATTAAGTAATATTAAAAAAAATTAATAGATTGATTAGATTTTTGTGAAAAAAAGACTAATTGGGGAAAAAATCTGATGGCGGCCACCCTCGGTAGTGGCATTTGCGTAAATAAAAAACCTTGTGAAGGGCAGTCACGGAAGAATATCGTCAATAAATAAGGTCAAGAGAGAGACCAGCCAGCCAGCCACTATTCTCTCTGTGTGTACCATTTTATGCTGTCAATCTTGAGAAGAGGAACGAAGCGAGCTGAAGCAAGCGAGCGGGACAGATAGCGTCGCGAAGTGGGAAAATTAGGGCACGAGGGGGACCGAGCGGGCATCGCAAACTCCCGATGTGCCCGGGGCTCGGCGAATCGGTCGTCGATCGAGCTGTCGGCGTGTTTTGACGAGTCGGGAACGCGTGTTGGATTTTGGCTGTGGCTGGCTGATTTGATCGATTGCGCGCCGTGCGGTTTTCGTAGTGGTGCGGATTTTCTTAACAGGTATACCGCGATAATCCGGTTGTGTATTGCTGTGTGATTGTTGTTGTCGCTGCGTCTGACGATGGAATGAGGATCGCGCGGCGGACGCGGGTTCTCAGGTTTTGCTGGATTGATGTGGATCGGCGGTTGAGGAGGAGTTTGAGGGATTTAGGGTTTTTAGGGGATTGAGGCTGGATTGGAATCTGAGATTCAGGTTCGTGGTGTGGATTCTAGTTGCCTTGCGATTACTTTGGACGTTGACTCGGATGGTGGAAGATTTGGGATGTTTCGTCTGCGTGAGGGGTTGGTGGTTTTCAACTGACTGGAGCTGAGTAGTGCAGCGTGGTGGGGTGATTTGGATTTTTGTGTGGATGGATTTGCTGTGGTTGGCTTTGTGACTCTTGGTATTTGGATGATGTGGGTTGCTTGAGTGATAGCTTGTGGATTGCTTGCATAAGCTAGTTTGACCATGCAACTAGGCCGGAAGTATTGGGTGCACTCTTTGTTTGTTTATATGTGACTATGAAAAGTGATTTCTGTTCTAAGGTCATGGTTCAAAGGGGAATTGTTATCCTGATCCTCCATCATGATTTTGTTGAGGATGTTGCAATCAAAGATTCATCACACATTCCATGTGCTACCAATAGGGAAAGATCTGGAAGGAGAAATTGTTTGTGAAATTAAGCTGAATGGTTTAGTGATAAATGTCATCTATATTGATCAAAGGATCTTCTGTATCACATGGAATGCGTGCACAGTGCACCCAAGAATGACATTTCACCTCTAGGGTTCGAAATGATTTAGCCATATATCATTTTGGATTTAGTTGTCCCAGAAAAA
>NQLW01000095.1:2039741-2055236 GCA_002312845.1 Kalanchoe fedtschenkoi
CAATCCTTGTCTGCATGGAAGTTTTTTGTTTGTTATGCTGCAATGATATAGATGCATATGACTGTATTTTCTGACTTACTTGATTGTTCATCTGTTTAGATCTGCATTGGGAAGCCATCAGTAGATAATAGATTGTTGATCTTCTGGCTGTTGGCTCTAGAGCTAGAGACCTACATAACACAGTGAAAAATCCAAGAAGTACATACCGACATAAGAAGACCAACTGATTTTCCCTTGGTTGAAGGTGCAGTTTCCAGAAATAGTTTGTCAAAATGGAGAATGTTTCAGAGACGGGGAAGGTTACTCCCATTTCATGTAGCAATTAATACTCAATGGACTCTTTGTAGGGTATTGCCAGCTTTTCAGTGTTTCTAATATGCTTTGCCTGTTTTTTGCAGCGTGGTGTTGTCATTTTTGGTCAACAATTCTGTGAAAAATTAGAACACATCCCTATTAAGAAAAGGATACTACTCCGGGATTCGGCGTTATATCAACGAACTCCTTCATTAGTTGAGGTATCAGACCAAAAAGTTGTCGCTCTTTCTGCAAGTCAGGTTCCCGATCTGGCAGTCTCTCCTTCTATAGCTCAACGCTCCGATCCAAGCTTTTGCTCAAAGCAACAACCTGATACCTTGAAGTCTGGTCTATTGGATGACAATAGAAGTGAGATACTAGTGCTGAACACCGAGAAAGCTGATTGTCCTCCAGACTTTTCTGGCATTGAGACACCTGTAGATTCAAGCTGCAGCGCTAGGATTAGTACCGTTGATGATGCAAATAAAGTTCCAAGCACCGAAGCCTTATCGCCTTGCAATGAAAGCAAATGGTCAGCGGTGTCCTCTTTTGCATCTGTTGTCAATGATGATAGTTTGGGTACCAAAAGTACAGAGCAAGAAAAGCGTTTGGCTGATGATATAACAGGGGATTCTTATTCTGATGATAGATCAACTATTCAGCCCGACCCACCGTGCAAGGATCATAAAGCAGTGCAGTCAGTAACTCAAGATGTTAGAATTTTATGGGACTTGAATGTTGAAATGGATGCATGGGAGAAAATTATTGATCATCAGAATGTTGAATCCCAGTCTGATGACACTTCCTCTGGGTGCATGCCCAATACAAAGCTGAATATATCAGAAGAACACATGTTGAAGAAGCAGACTGTAATGTCTGAACATGATATTGAAAAAAACACACAACAAACTTTGAAATGTGTGGATTCAGGTGGCATTTGCAAACATGGAAACATAATTTCGGATTCTACAGATTTTGTGGTTTGCAAATGTGACAGACAAGATCAACAGGATATTGCTGGCATTTTCCCTGACAAAAAATTCTCTGTCGCGGAGCCATCTCTGGAAATAGTGAGCATGAATGCATCCTGCATTCAGAAACTGAGTTCCACAACTGATGAACATTTGGCTCCATTATCTGATGAAAGCAAAAGTAAGTTGGCAGATGCCCTCAGAGCAGATCCAGGAAGTTCATTCAGAACAACTAATTATTGCGCTGGATCCGCTGAGGAGCAGGTTTGTGAGAATAAAAGCGTTGTTATCGAAGGTGGGGACTCAGGTAACCACCTCCAGATTTGCGATCGCAGGGTTATTGATATGAACTCGTCAAGTCAATATGTGGATTTACTTGAAAGGAGAGCATTTGCCGAGGAAGGATTGGTAACTCTGAATGAAAAAATCATTGCGGAGACAGATGCAACAGGTCCTTCCATGCATCATCCATCAGAAGAACTGACTAAAAACTCATCTGACCATGTTGATGTCTCTATGGAAACTCAGTTGCTAGTTAGCTTTCAGGAAGGATTTGATGCTTCCATCGTTGAACGTCCATCTGTGCCTGTTATATGCAACCAAGATGCTTCTGTATTCAAGCAAGTTCCCAACATTGAGACAGATCGTGGGGCCCAAACTGAGCAGGACTACGAGGATGGTGAATTGAGAGATCTGGACGCTCATTGCTGGAATGAAATAAAAAATGAGATGGGAGAAACTGAATGTCTGGACTATGAGCCTGTTACTGACTTAGACGAGTCACCAGTTTCTGTGTCTGTGGTTGGGGAAGTTGAAGGTGGGTTAACAAGCAAGAAGCATAGGTCATCTGAAAATCTCATAAAGGATCAGTTGGTTAGAAAGGATTGTGCAAATTCAGATGAGAAAGTGAACAGTGGATTGAGTAGTGAAGGATTTTATGGACCTCATGTTTTAAATGTTCAATTGGACAAAAAACTATCTGGATGGGACCAGCTACCGAAAGATGATCATGCATCATTAGACAAAGCACATGATGCACATGTAATCCCATCAAGAACATCAAGGAGCGGGCTGCGGAGTTGCATTGACATACCAACACTATCCGAGGATGTGGAGGAGAAGGAAACAGTTGTTGAACGGCGGATCAGGTGATTTCACTTCTTTTATCTCGTAAAACCCACCTTTGCTTTTAGTTACTTCTCACTCCCACTGACATCTGCTGATTTTCATTTCAATGTTCTTCTGAGAGGAATGTGTATATTGTATAACACAACATTGTTGATTTCTGTTTTTTCGGTCCAGGCCAAAAGACATAGATGGTTCATACCCTGCTGAAAGTAGCCCTGGTTTTGATAAGTTCAGTGGAAAGAAGCGATCCGCGCTTTACATGCATGGGAGGAATCGCGTTGATGTGTGGGTTTCTGACCGTCGGAGTTCAGTCAACTACCACGACCTTTATGACAACCATTCTGGATCGAGACGTGTGATTATGAACTCTAAAGGTCGTGAACATCACAGGAGTAGGTCACCGTCGGATAGAAGTGAACCTTATGATGCTCATATCAATTACTCTAGGTATTCTAGGGGTGGATATGGAAGACATGCTGAAGGTTCTGGAAGAGGCTTAAGAGGAGGTAGGAATGGATATAGGGGTTCTCTGACTGATGACCGTGGGGATTCTGAATTATGTGTGCGGCAACAATTAATTAGGAGAGATAGAAGCTTTTCCCCTAGAGCAACTCCTCATTTCTCTGAAACTTTCAATAGATCTCGGTCTAGATCAAGAACCCGTTCTCCTCCTGTGTGGATACCACCATATGAGCGAATTGGACCAAGGGGTCATCATAGATCACCACCAGAATTCGGAGTACAGGACAGAGTGAAGAGGACAAGGTTGCCATTTTGGAAACCCAGTTTTACATCAGATGATGAAATGCGATACGCTTCCCCTCCCAGAAATGGGTTTATACCACAGAACAAGCCGAGGTGGAATGATAATGAAGATATTGATATGGGGGGTTCCAGGGACAGATCACCTGTGAGATCATTCCGTCATAAAGAAAAGTTCAATGCAACTTGTTCTCGCGGAAGGTTCAAATCTAATGAAGATTTCAGACCCATGGGGTATCGTGGAAGAATGCGTGAAAATGCATCTCCTGATAGGGCTAGGGGCTACCTTGGTGGGAATGATAGAAGAAAGCATGAGGATAGCTTTGAGAAGGGCCCTCGTAATCGTTTTTACAAAGATGGCTTCACGCGGCAGTATCGACATGATGCAGAAGATGAGATTGCACCACAAAATTGCCCTTCAAAGGAGGACTTTTTGGAGGATGGTGAAACTAGAATTCCCAGCATCCGCAAAAAAGAAAGTAGTAGTCATGAGAGATATGAATATGACCAGCTAGGTTATCCAGGCTCTACCTCAAATGCAAAAAGATAATTAAGAGCCATTAACTGGAGCTTCAGAATTCTAATGAGGCTGGTTTTGCTTATTTCTCCGTTACTTCCTATTTTGTAGGATAGTTGATCAACTGACAGCTTTTTCCTGGGCATGAAGCATGCTAGTTCTACAACTTTACCTTTAGTGAATATTTGGTAATGACTCTCAGAATTTTAGTTTTCAAGGGCAAGATGTTTACCTGTCTTGGGTTTTGTCATCTATATCACAGGAAATCGGAAATCATTAAATTCTTGACCTTTGCTCAAATAATGTCTCTACAGTGTCTATATCATGTCAAAATATTTCATAGTTAGGCTTCTTAAGTTTTATACGACTTCACTCTCATTTTCCTTGCTTTTTGATACTTTGGCTTTATGACCAGTGGACTAATAAAATCAGATGTATTTCTATAGTAGTATTGTAGTTCTGCTCCTGATAAATATATAATGCTGCAAATATTCCTCTCATTGACGAGGTAAGACATAAGGATGACCGTATTTAGTTTGGAGGGAAGCTTTTTTGAAGAGTTGTATGTTGATGATGTGATCCAATTTTCAATTGGTGAAGTCGTCAGATAAGTTTTATGACGCTAAAGTGTGCCAGTTGACAGTTCTGATCAGATATGAAACATCATTCTGCATTTTAATTGAATCTTCAAGGATCAAAGTAGTCACGGCCTTTGCCACTGTGCCAGACAGGTTGGTTATTATACTTCTTCTATATTACCATTGTCATCCTTACGATTCTTTAGGAAGATTACGGTTCTCATATATTTTAGTGTGGTTAATAAAGTTATTTTGCAGGCAGGTTGGTTAATAAAGTGTGTAGTTATCTGTCTGAAAGATTATTCCTGAGGAAGGATACTGAGCTGATATCATTACCATGTTATTCATGGAATGCTAGATGCTTCACTAGTCAAGGTGAAACTTATTTCTGGATTGTGTTACATTTTCTGCGGAGAACTCCAATCATCTTTTGGTAAAAATATATTAGATTTTGGGATCCTATAACTCCCAGCCCCAGGTAATGCGAGATTGTTGGATCTCTCCTTTCCAAGTTGTCAGAAAACCATATAATTCAATAAGCTCAAATACATAAAATTTAGAGACTTTCTCGCGAAAAAATTATAACATGTTTGCAGTTTTAGGAAGGACTTGACTTGCAACAGCCTGGAAACATCTCTATATATTTAGTTCAAGACATTAGCTTAAACATTTCCTCGTGAATCTTCATTTAACGTTTTCAAGCTGTGTCATTCAAAGGCTGGGGCAACGGGTATGTGCTGTCATGTAACCTTGAATATTCAAATAGTCTTTGAATTTCTCAAGGTCGAGTTTCAATGCATGTTACTTTTCCCATGATATCTAGCTTGACCGTGCTTTCTATGTGCAGGTAAGTTTCGTTTGTGATATATTTTTTTCTCGGAGTAGCCTGATGATCCTTGTGTAGTCCACAAATGTTAGGCAAGGATCTTCCCTCACTGGATTGAGTTTGTTCGCTAACTGTCTTGCCTTTTACCCGACAAAGTGTCAATTATCTTTCTCCAGTTTGGTTCCACATCTAGTTTGTTACAATGGACATGTATGCTTCCTGCTAGTTGATACACTACTACAGTTCATCCGTGATTTTCTTTTTCCTAGTCTGTCTACATGGTTTTAAATTTTTTCGTATTACCAAATTGTAAATGGTGGATTATTCTGTATAATGCCATCTGATTGTTTGTGTAACAGGACTGATAAACTTATTTGCTGATTGCCAGTGCAGCCACAAGAAAGTATTGTTGAACCAATTCTTGAATCTGCATAGCAGTGTACACACCCTGGAGCCAAAGTTACTGCGATGGTTTTTCTTGAAAAGTGGAGGCATTGCAAGACGTACTTTACTTACTCTGTAGCAATTGCCAAGGTTATATACACACTGGTTTCTTCCTGGAGCCCTTCTACTCCACCCAGATCCAACCTTTTACCCCTTGACAGGTTACTGAACCTGGAGTTGGCGGAAACTCAGCCGCACCGAAGCAGTTTTTCAAGCTTCAATAGGACTCGATGCTCTTGGTTGAATGTATATGGTAGATTCTTTGTAGGTCGCAAGTGACCCTACCTCGTCTGTTTAGGATGGCCACAGAGACAGAGACACCTCTCCCGCCTAAGAGAGATTTTTCTATTGAGGGGTCCATTTTTACCTCAAATGCACTATCATTTTTTCATCTCATTTGACTCCCAAAGTCCCAACACGACAATTTGTGCCTCTCCTCCATATGCTGTCTCATCCCCCTCGCAATCAAACATTTGGTATTCTCAATTTCGATCCAGCAAGATTATCATCATTTCAGCAGCACATCCTCATCTACCTTTCTCTGCCACATCCCAAACCCTAATTTCAATCGGATCTCATCGACACAATCAATCGCATTCACAATCCCAATCGAACCTCCAACCTCGTCAAATGACGTCCTTATCTCTCCACCTCCTCCCCAGAAACCCTAGCTCCACCGCCGCTGCCCAATCTCCTCCGCTGACGCCCTCCGCCTTTTTCCCTCCCAAAACCCCTTCCAGATCCCGAACTCCCTCCCCAGTCCGCGCCGTCCTCCAGTGGAACCGCAAGCCCCAGCTCTCCGGCACCACTCCCCGCGTCGTCGTCATCACCTCCGGAAAGGGCGGCGTTGGCAAGACCACCACCACCGCCAACGTCGGCCTCTCCCTCGCCCGCCTCGGCTTCTCCGTCGTCGCCATCGACGCCGACGTCGGCCTCCGCAACCTCGACCTCCTCCTCGGCCTCGAGAACCGCGTCAACTACACCGTCGTCGAGGTCCTCAACGGCGACTGCCGCCTCGACCAGGCCCTCGTCCGCGACAAGCGCTGGTCCAACTTCGAGCTCCTCTGCATCTCCAAGCCCCGCTCCAAGCTCCCCATGGGCTTCGGCGGCAAGGCCCTCATCTGGCTCGTCGACGCCCTCAAAACCCGCGAAGAAGGCTGCCCAGACTTCATCCTCATCGACTGCCCCGCCGGCATCGACGCCGGGTTCATCACGGCCATCACGCCAGCCAATGAGGCCGTCCTGGTCACCACCCCGGACATCACCAGCCTGCGAGACGCCGACCGGGTCATAGGGCTCTTAGAATGCGACGGAATCAAGGATATCAAGATGGTGGTCAACAGGGTCCGGACGGACATGATCAAGGGCGAGGATATGATGTCTGTGCTCGACGTGCAGGAAATGCTGGGGCTGGCGCTGCTCGGGGTCATCCCCGAGGACACCGAGGTGATCCGGAGCACCAACAGAGGGTTTCCGCTTGTGCTGAACAAGCCCCCCACGCTGGCGGGGCTGGCGTTCGAGCAGGCCGCGTGGAGGCTTGTGGAGCAGGATAGCATGACTGCTGTTATAATGGAGGAGGAGCCCAAGAAGCGCGGGTTCTTCTCCTTCTTTGGCGGGTAAAAAATAAATAAATCAGAAACTGAAGTTTAATGGCGGGGAGTCAATCCTTTTGGACGAATTGGAGCCTGGAGTTTGGAGTGCAAATGGCGATTGTTTGTTTCTTTACTAAGCTCTACCTGTTTCGACGATTGGAAATGTGTACAGTTGCTAGCTAAGGTATGCCCTTTATTTGTTTCAAGCAGAGAGACCTATGTTTTCCGATTCAGTAGCTTTTAGCTTGCATTGGGGGTGATTTGTCTCATGCTTTTCCGGCGAGAGATTCTACAATTCTCAACCTAGTTGCACTTTTTCATGTTCTTTCAAGTTTCTTGAAAATTGAGGTTCATTTTAGAGAAAAACCACACATTGTCATTTGTTATAATTCCTTGCATAGTAAGTTCTTTCCAACTCCAGCTGTCTTAGAATTCCTTCAAAAGTGTTTCATATTTTTCTTACAGCTCAAAAGAGTTTGTTAGTCTTGCATTGTTTCAAACTGATGTCATGATGATTTTACTTGCAAGTCACTGATGATCTTACATTGCGATGTAAGACTTCTAAGTAAAGTCGTCCCTTTTGTTTCATTGCGTTGCTTCCATTAAATCTCTGTGTGTATCTGATGCCTTATAATTAGCTGTGTTACGCCATGGTTGTGACTTGCAAGTAAAATCATCATGACATGAAGTTCAAGTGTACACGGTTAAATGTAGTGTGAGCTAGGCTAGTTGCTTGCTGGGCAGGCAGAGCCTCCTGAGACGTGCAAGCTTGGAGATGAGACCATGCTTGCTCTAGATTTGGTTACTGAGAGATACCAAGCAGCAACATAGGCTATGATGAAGGGAGCTATCAAGAACCTCATCTTTTGCCAATTTGTTATTGGAACAAATTGCGGCTGTTAACGTAGTTGTTGGTGCATACAAGGAGTATCCCACATCGTTCATTGAGCTCAAACACTAACATATAAGTATAGTTGGACTCTCTCACTTATTGTCAATTGGTTTTGAGTGTAGAATCAACTTACTAACATAGTATCAGAGCGGGTTTTAGCCACAACTCTGGATTCGGAAGGATTGAATCCCTCCTAATACTTCCCAAGAAAATTTAAGTAAATAAATATTAATTGTTTTTCTTATTCGGGATAACACTTTTCTTTTTCTTTCATTTTTTTTTCTAAATGCATTCTCACTCTCTAAATTAGGAAACAAAGTCTCAAACTAATACTTGCCCAAAATATGTTCTTTACTTGTACGCAAAAATCGTAATTATGAACTATCAATACACTTTGATGGCGTATCACAGTGCAATCCGAAAGTGATAGTGGCATAGATAAAACGCATCTCACATTTACCATATTTCTATAAAAATATATTTAAATCTACATTTTGACAGTGCATCATATTAACTCAAAAATTGATTAATGTGCATTCATTCGGGAAAAAAAAATCATCAACTCATTTAGCTACTCATGCGTGAATTTGAATAGTATAATGTTGTCACTTAGGCTGTGTTTGGTTTGAGGAAGTTGGAGGGAAATGAGAGTTAAAAGGGAAAATAAATCTTTCAAAAAAATAATCTTATTTTACTCTTGTTTGGTTTGAGATGAAAAATTTTGTAGAAAATACTAAAATACTCTGTAATTTTAAAAAAAAATTCATCTAATTTTTCATTTAATTTTTCATCCCAATTTTTTCTAAACAAAACAAAGGATTTCTTCCCATTTTTCTTCAAATTTTCCTTTTCACCAAATTTTTCCTAAACTACACACACTTACGGTATTTAGAAAAATATTGAGGTAAGTGGATGATAAATATAATTATTTGTCAAATTAATTTTTATCTATATTGTTTTTTATAGTTATAATCCTTCGTGTCATTAATAAATAATTATCAATAGAATAGTAAATTTACTTCTTCTCATTTAAGCACGAGTTTGTTGTGAGACTATTTCGTTGGCATTGAATGACATTATTTACTAAATATAGTATTGAATTAGTAACTATAAATTTAAAATAACTATTCTATAAAAGTTGTTAATGTTAACAATTTGTATTAAATTACAAATATGTAAAAGAACAAGGAAATTATCTTGGTTGATACGTCTAAATTGAGAGAAAGATAGTAATCTCCAACATAAATGGAATATAACAAAAGAAGAACAAACTTTTTGTGACTAACTTGCATGCATATACATTACTTAAAGCTTAAATGAAAAATGTAACTTTTTACAATATATTGCCCAAAAAAAAGTGGATAATTCCTTCTCTTTTTTTTCGGTAATTTTATTATATAAAAAATTTGAAAATTGAAGACTGAAAACTCAAAATACCTTTTATTTGCCAAAAAGGAAAAAAAAAATCAAATCCTAGACAGTAAAAACATAAATCAACTCAGATTATCCCAAACCGAAATCAATTCTCTCTAATTTCCGTTCTCAGCCAACCCTATTTCCCATCCCCATCGATTTCATGCCTCATTTTTTTCAACCCACCTTTATGGCTTTATCCCCTCGAAACGCCTTTTCGGTTTCCCAATTTTCCAAAAAAAAAAAAAAAATTATAAATTATAAATACCCAGATCAGCTCTCTCCTCCAAACACCGTTTTCTCCAACTCCCCCAACAATGGCGATGGCTTCGCTCTTTTTCCAGAAACCCCATGTAAGCGTCTGTTTCATGCGTACGAGGATGTTTTGCAGATCCGACAAAACCGTCTCGCACGGGGGTCACCGGGGTCACGTGGTCCTCACGTGTCCCCCAGAATCAGCATATTGTTTTTTTATGTTTTGAATTTCCATGCGTAATTTCAGTTCTTGTTTACATCAATTTTTGTTAATCTTCGCAGGTTTTGTATGTTGTGTTGGCGTTGACCGCGTTGACCATCGCGTGTCATGCAGACAGAGGCTGCCAGTTCGACCGGAAGCGAGCGTCGGTGAATTATCAGGCGATCAACTGCAGGAAGCACAGCGCGCTGCTGACCGATTTCAACGCGAAAGGTGACGGCAAGACGCTCAACACCCGCGCGTTCCAGGCCGCCATCGACAAGCTGTCCGGCCTGGCGCCCGACGGCGGCGCCCAGCTGATCGTCCCGCCCGGAAAATGGCTCACCGGGAGCTTCAACATCACCAGCAGCCACTTCACTCTGTTTCTCCACAAACACGCGCAGATCATCGCCTCTCTGGTACTTCGCTTGTCCCCCACTCTTGGGCCTCGCTTTTTATCGGGCCTATTGGGTTCAGTTTTTATTGGGCTTGTTGGGCTTTGAGTTTCGGAATGGGCTACATGGGCCGTACTGTTATTTGGCCTGCAGGATGAGAAAGACTACCCAGTTTTGCCGCCACTGCCATCCTACGGGAGGGGCAGAGATGCCGATGGAGGAAGATACGCCAGTCTCATCTTCGGGACCAACTTGACCGACGTCGTCATCACAGGTACCAAAATGTTCATGCACTAAGGCCGTGTTTGGTATATAAAAATCAGTCAAAAGGAAAATATAAATATTCATATACACATTTGATTAAATTTATTTTTTTGGGGGTCAGGCGGGAACGGCACGGTGAACGGGCAGGGCGCGCCGTGGTGGAAGAAGTTCAGGGCAGGGGAGCTCAAGTACACGAGGCCGTATCTGATCGAGATCATGTACTCGGATAAGGTTCAGATCTCCGATCTCACCCTCATCGACGCCCCTACCTGGAACGTTCATCCTGTCTACTCCAGGTATCAAAATACTCATTGTTACTTATTTGGCAACATTTTTGAACATTTTTTCCCTCCAAATTTCGGATGACGGATAACGATTGAGTATCCGGAAATGCAGCAACGTGATCGTCCAGGGCCTGACGATCACCTCGTCCGTCGAGTCCGCAAACACTGATGGCATCAACCCAGGTATGCACTCTTCCGACAGATAGATTGTGTGTCTCATTTTTAAAAATCAAATTATTATCATTTTTAATTATTAAAATATATTATTAACAAGGCCGGCTCATTGATTTGGGGATTTAGAAAAGGCCTTCGTCTTGCTCTTTCAAATTTTGTGGGTTAGGGTTTATAAAATTCGATCGGAAAAGAAATTTACAAAAATTGATTGCTTTAACAAATTTGGAAGTCAGTGCAGCTGTTCCACTTGCACCAGTTCTTAGCCGGCCCTTATTATTAATATATATTGTAAAAACAATGTAAGTTTTATATCCGACCAATTAAAATTATACCCTTTTTAAATTGTGTTTAGAAGTATTTTAGGGTTTTTAGATTTCTGAGTTTTATTTTTTTAATTTCTTACATTTTTTTAGAGTTTTTGAGTTTCTGAATTTTGAAATTATACGAAATGACGTGTGTGTTTTTTGAAACATATTAAAAAATTATGTAAATATAAAATTTTAAAACTCAAAAATCTTAAATATACTAAAACGGTAAACATATATTTTTTAAACATATAAATTTTAATTAATTAATTATTTTTGGTGTTTTTTGTCAGATTCTTGCTCGAACGTGCTGATCCAGGACAACTACATTGTGTCGGGAGACGACTGCATCGCGATAAAGAGCGGGTGGGACCAGTACGGCATCAATGTGGGCCTCCCGAGCGAGCACATCGCGGTCAAGCGCCTGACCTGCATCTCGCCCTACAGCGCGGGCATCGCGCTGGGGAGCGAGATGTCGGGCGGGATCCGCGACGTGCGCGGGGAGGATCTGAACCTGATCCACACCGAGTCCGCGGTCCGCATCAAGACGGCGGTCGGGCGCGGTAACTACGTGAGGGACATATTCATCAAGAACGTGGCCATGAAGACGATGAAGTACGTGTTCTGGATGACGGGGGACTACGGGAGCCACCCGGACGACGGCTGGGACCGGAAGGCGGTCCCGGTGGTGAAGAACGTGAACTACAGGGACATGGTGGCGGAGAACGTGACGCAGGCGGCGCGGCTGGCGGGGATCGAGGGGCACCCGTTCACGGGCGTGTGCATGTCGAATGTGACGATCGAGGCGGCGGAGAAGGCGAAGAAGTTGTTCTGGAATTGCAGTGAGATTGCGGGGGTGACGGATAAGGTGAGCCCCAAGGCGTGCGGGCTGTTGCCCGGGAAGAGATTGGGGGCGGCGGGGTGCCCGTTTCCGACGCAGAGTTTGCCGATTGAGGATGTGAAGATGAAGACATGTTCTGCCTGATACAGAATAAGGAAGATGATGCATTTGTATGATTGGATTTTGTTACATTGTTGAGATTTAATAAGTTTCAACTCAACTATATGAATCGATTTATCTATCTGCTATACTTCCACCAAAGACTCTCATGTATCTCAAGCATAGACTAATTTAGACTTCAAGCTCTAGCAAACCTTCGGCATATTCATGCTTCCAAGTTTTATCATTCCTCAACCATATCCAGAATTTTTTGAGCAACAGTGGCTCAAAATCACGGTTTTTCAGAATGGTTTTAATGATAAAGGACCGAAATTAGAAATGGAAGAGATGGGATTTGAAGTAAAAACTCCAATCTTCACAAACAACTACACTAAGGGGCGCAGAGCTGATTGACATTCAGTCTCAACAAGTCCAGATGCTCAGAGATTTCAATAGGGCCAAGTGAGAAAGTTTGCTCATGTATAATTAAAATACAAGACATTCGATAGCTAAGAAATCAACCCGTTCAGAGACATGTTTCTCTTGTGTATCATGCCTGAGCACGGCTTTTATTCTGTAAAATTAAAAAAGACATGGTTTAAAATTTTCATCACTAAGAAAAACACGGTGGTGACTCTGACAGAGTTTGAAATAAGAACAAAAGTAAAATGAAAGAGACAATCAGGCCATTTTGCTAAACAATACACGCTCATTGGCTACACTTTCTCATCTTCCAGAGCAGACAATGCATTCGGCTGTGTAATCTATGCTTCAACTGGGTGGAGGGGCACCAAAGCCGCCGCCTCCCCGACCGAAACCAGGTCTTCCACCAGATCCAGATCCCTGTGGCAACCCAACAAGTTTAATCAGTAAGAACATGATCTGAGCTAGAAACTAATTGACATCTTTGAAATGAGGCAATTTTCAAAAACTAACCCTTCAACCAGTGACATGAATTACTTTTCAAAAATTCCCCATGTGTGAATTCTCTACATGAATAAAACGGAACTCACCCTGAAACCAGGTTGGTAGTCAGCTGGGGCTCCTCCCTTCTCTCCTCCACCAGGAGGACCAGATCTGTATCCGTCACGGTCACCACCAAACCTCGGCCTCTCTCCCTCAAACCGTGGTGGGCCACTGAAAACATCAACCAAGCAATATTACAAAACCTGTGGCGGACTATAAACAAAACTGAATATCAATTTACATACCGTGGGCGGTCGCCACCAGGTCCACCCAAGGGCCTGCCGGCAGGCCTTGCAGACTTCTTCAAAGTTGCAGGCACAATCTCAGATGGGAGATTGAGGTAGGTCCTGAGGAACTCAATCCCATCATTGGTAAGGTACCAGTAGTAGTGCATCCACGCAAACGTCTCACGAACATACTCCTTGGACTTGAAGCTCTGCATAAGCTTGATCACCTGAAGATTCGGGACATCAATCTCTGGATGCTTGGCAAGGTTGTAGTCCTTCTTTGCATAGCATACTCCCTCTGCCAATGATAAAATTTTAAAAATTGGGCTTTTCAAAAATACTCAATATCTTTGTTATCTACATGTTTAAAAATAAAAAAAAACCAGACAAATTTATTCATCCTATTTTCACACCTATCTTATAATGTGGCACAGTAACAAAAGAATAAAGAATCATCAATACAATACAGCTCCAGATCGTATGACATTCAGTAAGTCAATGATTGATTTTTTAAGCTACTAAAATACTCCTACTCCTACCGTCTTCTTTTACTTGCAACTTAAAAGAATTTATTTGTACATTATCTAATATCAACAACCACTTTCAAATGTCAAACATTAATCATTCCTTACAAGTAATAGTATAACAATTATACTTTTTGCACGAAATTAATTTTTTTTAAAAAAAAGAATTAACTATTAAATTTGTTCAAACATAAGGCAACATTAGAATGGAAATTTAAGCTGAATCTACTGATCCAGAAACTCAACTGCAGAGCAATTCACAAATCCAATGTTTTGTGAGTTACAGGAATAAAAATAATAATCTTAAATCATTCCGTTCATTCCAGAATCAGAACCGTCCACATTAAATCAAAACCCTGAAACTAAACTTAATAATGACGATTCAATGCATATATCACATCCGTACCTTGGAAGAGGTACTTCGAAATCTCTCTGCGATTCTTCTCAGAAATAATCTGCCAAACGCAACAAAGTAAAATTCATCCGATGACTAGCAAACGAATTTTCATATGAATAAGAAAGGAGAAGAAAATGGTTACTACCATGGCTGCGTTTCGCCGGATGAAAGAGAGCTGCTGAAAATCTTCCCTATCCGAAATTCTATTCTGAATCTCAGATTGGACTTTTATATGGTTGGGAATTAGGGCTTGATTACCTGACTATCTCGGCCCGTTGGGCTTCTTGCGGTAGCTATGCTTTCGGTTCCACACGACGGCGTTTTTTAAGTGGGCAAATTAGGCCAACTGATATGGCTCTACAAGTCAAAAGACATTCCCATGTCATGATCGAAAGGAAGTCGACACAGCATCAAGTTTAGATCCCAAGACAGCTAACAGTCGCGGAGATCCAGAGGTCTGCATGATGGGCAGAAAAGTCACCTGCCCCAGAATGGCTCCCAGAGCCAGTTTCTAATGGTAGCATTTTACAAGGTTAATGGTGACAAACTGACGGCAACTGCCATCACTAGCATGTGACAGGAAAACAGGCAAGCTATAAACAGCTCAAAACTGAAAGTAAGCAGATGTCAAAACTTCCATATACAAAAAGCCTATTTATTCTTCTGTACATGATCTGAACTTAGCAACACCCAACTCCATTACTCCAACCTACACATGTTTGGGTTCAGGTTCACCCGGTTAAAAGAGCTTCATTATTTATTGTTACTGTCTCTCTTTTCGGAGTTATATAACACCAGCGAGGGAACACATTCCCCAACCCCGGGCACCAAATCAACAATTATGCATCTTGAACTATGATATATGATTGGATGGCTCTTGTACCACATTGAGAGGTTCATATGCCAACAACATCATAACTGGGTTCTTTGGGATCAAACTCATCGGTCGACATCAGCTTCCTCTATCGAAAGAAAAAACAAACAAGAATAAGACTATGAAGGCAACACAACATCAAGTTATGCAGAGCAGTGGGAATTTGAGAATGACTTACATGATCCTCAAAATCAGGACTTGTAAGATTTATAGAGAGGTTCCTCATCAAAAGCAAGACCTGAATATTCCCAAAAATCATGATTATTTTTCTGAC
>NQLW01000095.1:2064482-2099153 GCA_002312845.1 Kalanchoe fedtschenkoi
TTCGTGATCTATCATCTCTTACCATTCTGTCATTCTTATGCAGAACTTTCAATATTTCTTCAAATGTGAGAGACGTCCTCCCAGCTATCAATGTCTGCTTAAAATACTTATACGAATTTGGCAAAGATGATAACAAAATAGCTGCTTGATCTTCATTTTTGACTGGATCATAGGTGTTTGGAGAGATGACATACTAATTGGTTGATAGAGCTAATATGATAATGAAGATTACCTCAATCTTCCACCTTGAAAGAATACAACTCAATCTCCAACTTTAACCGATTAACCAAAGACTTTGACGCATATATGCTTGTCAGTTTATCACAAATTTCTTTAGATGTTGTCTCTTTCATCACATGATACCTCGCATTCAAAGCAAGCCCTAACCTGAGTGTAGTCCCAACTCTCTTTTGAATAGACTTCCAAATACCGTCGCTTATCCCCTTTGGTTTGTCCTTCTTCAAGGCTTCATCAAGCCCTTACGGAATTTGTAATTTTTGCACAATAAGCTGCCACATCATGAAATCTGTCTTCCTATTGTACTTTGGAACATCAATCTTAAAAAATCATACATCTATCATGTCACTATATGAGTTTTCAAAATTGACAACTTAGCTTCTCACTTTTTCTATTTTTATCTTTGTATAGAAGTTTAACCAATAAAAAGAAGGAATATTGATTTATATATAAGTAGAAAAAAAATATACTTAATCAAATACAATTCCATTTAGTATATAAAAATTAAATGCTTTTCTACAAATTTATTTTAAACAAAATGAAAAAAATTATAAAACCTAATTTCACAAATAAAATGGAATTTAGTACAAAAATTAAATACACCGCAAAAATTTCCATCGTATATCTCTCCGAACAACCTCAGCCGCCTTCCATGGCGTCCCAAACCGAACCTCACCGCACCCACCACCACCACCACCAGCCCTTCCCGCGCTTCATCCACTCGACCGCCGCCGCGCTCCTCTCCCTCCTCCCTCTCTCCAAGCCCGCCCCCATCAAATCCTCAATCGCGCCCCCTCCGCCCAGAATCTGCCTCCCAGTCACCTCGTCCCGATTCGACCCCACCGACTCCTCATCCTCCTCCTCCTCGTCGGTGACTTCGAGTCTGCAAGGCGTATCGTCCCATTCCGGAACTGGGTTCCCGTCGACGGTGAGGATTTCGTCGCTGAACCCGAATGGCGGCGGCGGGCCGGCGTTCGTGGGGCAGGTGTTCAGCATGTGCGATCTTTCCGGGACGGGGCTCATGGCTGTCTCCACGCATTTTGATGTTCCCTTTATATCTAAAAGGTTCGAAAAGCTTCAAAGATTTCAGCTTTTTTGCTGCCTGTTTCAATTTGTTGTCAATTGTGCTGCTAGAGGAAGTGACATCTGATCATTAGATTTAGGGCATTGGATTGGAAGTGGAGATGCAGGAGCACATCTTAGAGGCTGGCGCAATTGTTTCACTATATGAAATTTCTCGGATTTTTTACTTTCTCTTTGTTTTAGTTTTAGTTTTAAATTTTATGCTTGAGATTCATCGCTTCTGCTTTGTGCTTGTGGTAAGAGATTGCAGAAATGCGTGACTATAATTTCATAAGCTGAGGAGTTTAGAGGTCGTTGTGCTGTAGTGGTGGATGCATAGGGTATAGATTAGCTTGACTATCTTGCGTAGCCATTGATGTGTTTATTAGTGGAGCTTTGGGTTAGATCTTAAAAAGTTGATATGCGTGATGATGGATTTATGTTTTGGAACTGGCGCTAGGCTTGTAGCTTAGTTAAGCTAGCATGTAGAGCAAGCTCAGAAGAATAAATTCTGATGCACCGGCATGGGATGAGATGAGACGATATGTTTCACAAATTAAATTGACAAAATATGTTCTCTGTATGCACGGGCCCTAGGGTCCGGGAGGCCTAAAGCGGATCTGATATAAGAGTCTCTTTTACCATTTTATTTTCATAGATCATATTTATTTCAATATGTATGTTAAAAGTTATATGATATTCGGCTTTCTGTATTCATTTTGGGTCGTTGGCCTAATTTTTGGCCTTTTTGTCTTCCGATGAAAATAAATTGTCTTAAAATGAGGCATTGTTTGTCTTACGAGCGATGGGAAATTTTACTTATGCGCTGTTTGTCTTATACTGGAGTCGAACTACGAGCGCTGACCTTTTAATCTGTTATTAGAACACCTGAGTGGCTCAAGAAGATGTTTTCAGTCATTACCAAGAGCGAGAGGAGCGGACCCGTGTTCCGCTTCTTCATGGACTTAGGCGATGCAGGTAGTTATCGTTTTACCTTCGTCCTCTGTCTCAAATTTTCTATCTTAAATTACTGAATGCATAATATAGGGTAATGAATATTTTAACTGTCCTTCACTACGCCACATTTTTCTTTTGTTTAATTAATTTATTTTTATTTGTAGTGACCTATGTAAAAAAGCTGAATATCCGAAGCGGTGTAGTAGGTGCGTGCCGCCTTGATATTGCGTACGAGCATTTCAAGGTATGTCCTTGATAGAATCCGTAGCTGTTTTTGGCTGCCGATGTTGTTCTTATATTAGTAGCTTATATAGTGCGAATGCCCATAATTTTACAACTTGGAATTTGTCCGACTTTTAAAAAAGTACCCGAGATATCCCGCTACAGAGTTTTTTTTCAAGAGCCGTGAACTTGTTTACATGAATTGGGTTTTTATTATTCGCCACGCTTTAGTCAGTTGTGAGCTCGTTATATGGTTATATGAGTCCCGTAATATTTATATATTTATCCGTGTTAGTCGTACTTGGTTGCAGGAGAAACCTCATCTGTTTCAATTCATTCCGAGCGAGAAGCAGGTAATACAAAGAATACTCTAGTCACACCGTATTGTTTCTCGATTCTCGTTGTGCTCCATTAACGTGATCATCACGCAGGTCAAGGCAGCCAACAAGCTTCTGAAGACGCTTCCAAAGGACAGGCGACCTAGAAAGGTCGAAGGCGTCCCGGTCTTCTCAGCTCAAAACTTGGACATCGCGATAGCAACAAGCGACGGAATTAAATGGTCAGTCAAACGCCCCCCTATATCCTTTCTGCTTGAAGTTTCACTTTGTCCGTCTCTACTGGCATCGAAATTGCTCTTCTTGTTTTTAAATGCAATTTTCAGCGCGTGAATGAACATTTGCACAATATAAAAGTTTTAGTCTTCGGTTTATTATATGTTTGATTGCTCAATTATCCTATCATCGAGATAGCTCGTTTTAATCGTAGAAATATCGGGATCGTTCTTAACGAATCCTTTTCGTTTCAAACTTTTCTTAGGTACACTCCGTACTTCTTCGACAAGAACATGCTGGACAACATCCTCGAAGGATCCGTTGATCAACATTTTCAAGGATTGATTCAGAGCCGTCACATGCAGCGCCGACGGGACGTGATAGATGACAGCATGGCAGGGGGCATGGCCGAAGATATCACAGAAAATATCTGGGAGCCTCCCGAGGTGATAAAAGCGAATAATCTTCTATTTGAACCAATGCCTTACAGAAATAGCAGTGCCTAGAAACTTACTCGTAGCTTTGCTTTTCAGTGATGTTGACGTCATGAATTCATATTTATTTATAAGAAAACGGATATGCTCTGTCAGGTTATACAAGCTGGCTTAAATGACGCTGTTTTGAATGATATTTAGGAGTTTCAAAGTTTTTATTATTTTCGGGTTTATAAGATTTTTTGGGCTTCGGGTTTTATTGTTTTCAGAGTCTCAGGGGTTTGAAACAAATTAGTTTTTGAGGTTTTTGAAACATCCTAAAAACTCTAAAAATATGAAACCCTAAAACACCAAAAATCTTAAACACTGAAACCGTATGTAGCTTCTAGCTTGTATACTCTGACAGGATATGTATATATATATCCACCGAACCCTATATCAATACGCTTTGTTCCTGATTTTTTTTTTTTGCCGGCAGGTTCAGGAAGTGCTGGACGAGATGGGACCTCCAAGCATACCGCTTAGCGTCATAACAAAGGCCGCGGAAATAGAACTCCTTTACGCCGTCGATAGAGTATTACTAGGGAACAGATGGCTACGGAAAGCTACCGGCATTCAGCCAAAATTCCCATACATGCTCGACTCCTTTGAAAGAAGGTACGCTTCGTGCCGTTGCAAATATAATTTCAATCCAGCCCGTCAAACGAATATTTGCTTTGTGAATTGATTCTAAGTTCCGAAAGTTTGGGTTTCAGGAGCGCGGCCTCTTTGCTGAGGGCCTCTGCGACCGCTGACCCTCGAATAGAGGGGGGCGATTTCGACTCCAAGCTGGTCGGCGTGTCGAGCCCTGATATAAAGTCCGATCAGGTCGATCAATTTCATCAGAACGTCCTCAGGCTTCCATTTTCGGACTGGTTCGATCATGCGTGGTCGAAACAACATCAGCCGAAGCCCGAAACAAGGTTTCCCCTCGCATTCACTCATTTACCATTTACGTCAAATCTCAATTCTATCGGTAAGTAGTAGAATAACTAATAACCAAAATGATTGGCGTCGCGTCCAAAATTCGAATCCTAATCAGTTGTCGTGTTCGTAAATAATGTGAAATTTTTCATCAAAATAAATAATGAAAAATTGCTCATTGTTGCAGGAATTATGAGGAACAAGCAGAATTGAAACAAAGCCCGTTTCTCCCCAAGATCACAATGGTGGGTATTTCGACGGGCGAGGCTGGGCAAATGAGCAAATCTACGCTGAAGAAGACTATGGAAGACTTGACAAAAGAGCTAGAGGTCGACCAGTCGAGCTCAAACGGCAATTCGGATAGCGCGGCTTCAGAATCCCGAGATCCTTTGTTCGTGGCGAATGTCGGCGACTTCTATTCTGGCGTAGCCAAAACTGGCTCGCCTCGATGGGTTCGTGGCGGAAACGACTGACCAAATTATTCCCAGGATTGACAGCTGATTTTGATAGGAGTAGCTGTAAAAATAAAAAATAAAAATTTCCAAGAGTGTGGATTGATGATGCAGCGTGACAAGCTAATTGAAATGTATTGTATCATAATTTGTATTGTGAAATAACATTTTCTTTTGAAGTGCTTTTTTATTATATGTTTTCTTTTTTAATGTACTACTCTATTAAGGTTGATTATTAAGTTTAAAATATAATGTTGCATTGATTTACAAATAAAATATTAATTTTTTAAAAATTAATAATATGTATTGTAATGGGCATTCATAATTTCATAGGTAATAATGTTATGAACAAAACTTAATTCATAAATAAAGACAAATTCAGAATGGGCAGTTTTTAGATTAAAGTTTCGTCCGGTTGTCAGATGTTCCATTAAACGAAACAAGAGATTCCCTATTTTCCACAATCTGCTCAAACTTATGACTATTTTGATGCCACAATTTTTGTGATTCCAAACGGCAAAATGATAAGCCTTTTTCCATATCTAAAAAGAGGACTCCAGCTCTCTTACTGATTCCCAACACTTCAATAGGATCAATGTTAATAATAGGTCCTGTCGTTGATTTTTTTGTCCAAGATGCTGAAATGCCGTACTCAAGCATGACCCACACATCGATGTAGATCTCTCCTTCATTATTGTTCCAATATAGAAGCAGACATAAGAACTTCTCATCGAACTTGGTGAGAAGTGAGTAACAAATATTATAACGTGAATCATGTTTTAAGAAACTAGGAACTTCAAACCGTCCAAATTCTTCGTTGGCCATATCGAAAGTAATAATATGAGGATCATTTGCGCACAACCAATTCAAGCAATGGAACGTGTCATTTAAGTTTGCACCTGAAAATATTCAAATGTGAAAGGTGCCCGTATCTCCTCCTATTTCTAGTCGACGACAGTCCCTTAACACCTTCCAAGAATCGTCAATCGAAGAGTACAACTCAATTGTCAACCAAAACACATCGTAATCTTCATCCCATCTTGTCGTCATTCTACCAACCTTAAATGAAAAAACACCATCTTTAAAAGAAACATGGGCAAAACCATAATGATATTGCCCATTACCGTCCTCAATCTTGAAAGGCGACAAAGGAAGCGCCTTTAGTTTTTTGATAGCCGGATTCCATAATGCCGCTTTGCCTATAGAAAATTCAAAGAGACAATAAATTCCAAAACCAGCAGGATAAATAAGCGGGCAGTCCATGGATTTGTTTGTGGGACACCAAATGTAAGGTAGGCGGAAAACTTGTTCAATTATGCAGCTGAGCTTTTCGTCAGTTTGGGAGAAGGATAGGCGACCGAAATACTTATCAACATCAGGCGTGAGATGCCAGTGAACTGCTAGAAAAGAATGAGTGCCATCACCTTTTCCTTCAGATAAAGCTAATGAATTATTAGAGTACAGTTCATAAATGAAGGTGTTGCTGGAAATGATGTCTTTCCATGATTTTGACACGCTTCTGAACTTGATCAATGATTTGACTGGAAGCTTGAGCAAAATCAACCGAACCAAATCATCAATCAACTCTGGAATGGACTCCATTGTAGTAAGCTCTGAGTTTCCCCACGAGTTATACAAATGGACGTCTTTTAATTTGTTTTTATATATATATATTTAGAGAGATGAATCAACTGAAGATCATATCTTTATTATAAATTAGAATTATTGCACACATGCCAATTGATTCAATCTTAGGATACACATGCATTTCTTTAATTACAAATATAACATGCTTTGCAAATGATATGGAGGTACTTATTTAAGCTGTTAATTGGAGAGTTATTCAAATATTCACATTTTATTATGAGTTATTATTACAATCAAGTTGAGTTATTCCCTCCATCACGTTGAGAAATTGTTCGATTAATATCTAAATTACGTTCACATTATTACATTCGATTAAATTTGAGATTCTGGTTATTTAATCATGGCTATGTTAGTATGCATCTATGGAAATGAATCATCCACTGGTTAATCTCGGCAATGATTATTACTATAAAACAAAATCTCTAATGATCATCACAGCAAGTGGGATGGCAATAGGACAGATTCGGGATGGTTAGTGGTATTACCATACCTTATCCGTCTTGAGACATATCAAAACTATATCCGCACCATAATCACTCGGGTATGTGAAAATCAAAATCATCCCCATCGGATTTTGGTTTAACTACGGTTAACGATTTAACCAATAGTCGATCTCATATATGAAAAACCAAAAACATGGCCAGTGGCCACAGATGAGACAGAGTCTTAGCTCACATAGTTTTTCTTTATAACAAGCTTTGGAGTTACCTAAATTAAGTTCTCTGTCTCTAAAAAGACACTGATACTAGTTAATATCCTAGTACCAACATGTTGTTACTAGTAACTTGCTCGTCCTGATAAACTAGCGAGTTATTAGTCCATAAAAAGCTCCCTATCCTCAACTTACTAAAGAAATCCTTATTGACGACCGTCACATCTAATTTAAAACATCTGAATCATACGATATTAGTAACAAGTGATAGGAAACGTCTTATTTTGTAACAGATTCATTATCACATTTTAATTATTTAAGACCAATGAGAAAATGAGTAGTTCCTAAACCTATTATGGCCGACAAATGAAAAAGTATATTCATTAACTGTGATCATTGAAACTAATTTCTCCCTAAACCTCTTCTGATCAAAAACTTGAGATGTTACTCCATCCTTATAAAGGATTGTCTTACAACTTGATTTTTTAAGCAAGATTTCATATGAGCATGTAGATGTGACGTTTCTTTACAAATTTTATTAGATATAAATTACAATGCACACAACATATCATCAGGATTCACCTCCTCACCCTTTTTACCATAAGGTCACACCCCTGATGACCTCTTTTGCCCTTTCTCATCATTATTTTACTACTTTTTATTTGTCATTTAATTTAACTAAAATTATTTGTCAAATTTATTTGTCACTTTATAATCACAATACATTTAAAAACACCTTAAAAGATCAAATATTATTATTGTTTATTAATTAATAACAAAAAAACATTTTGCACTAATATAACCATTTCACTCTATATCTTTCACGCATTTTAAATATTTTTTTTGGAACAGATTGGTTTATTGAAACAAAAGGCATGAAATACAGGAGATATCCACCACCAAGACTAGAAAGCTACCTCAAACACAAACCAACACAAACCTAAACAAACAATACATAAGAGCTGAAGAACCCAACAACGCGTCAAACCAACACAAACAACCTAGTAAAACAGCCACCAACAAGACAAAAGGGGCGACAATAAAATCACAAAGCACAAGCTAACAAAAAAAAACCAGGATAGTAGTGGTTGCCGGGGAGGCAAACCGCACTAGGGAGGATATTTGTCTTTCAAAAATTGCAATTTCCACTTTTTGTCGCTGGATCTCTTTACTTTTGCCTCATAAATTCTGCGAGATAGTAGGCTTTTGATATCTCTTACAACGCTGATCAAGTCTGGAGGTTTGTCTTTAAAATCATTTCTGCACTTCTAAGTAAGGGCAATGACAGTTGTGAAAGCTGCAAAAAAACATTCTCTCTTCAACCTTGAGTGCATGAAACCTATGACTGAGGAGTCAAGAACAAAGGTCCCCCGGACATTATTGAGCAATTAATTTCCAACCAATCAGAACTAAGCTGCCAAATTGTGTAAAAAAAAAAACACAAGGACCAAAAATATGATCTTTATCCTCTCTTGAATCCTTGCAAAAAATGTAGTCCAAGTTGATATTCCTTGGACCAAAAACTGAGATTCTATCCTTTGTTGCGAGACGATTCCTAAAGGCCATCCAGGCTATGCACTTGTGACGAGGAAGACTAAATTTGTTCCAGACAATTGAAGCCCATTCCGTCACAGGGGAGCTATCCATGAGGCACATGCAAGTGGCTCTTACAAAGGAGCCATCCCCATTCGATTTCCAAACAAAATTGGAATCAGCACATGAGAAACACTCATAATTAAGACTTAAAAGTTTCTTTATAGGCCAAGGGCAAGAAGCTTTGTATATAAGATTCCAACAATCACCCGGTAGGTTTAAGAAAAGTCTCAACCAATTGGTCCAGAGATTATTGCTACACCTTACAACATCCCAGAGATTCTGAAGCATTAAAGCTTGATTCATGAGCTTTATATTAAGCGATACAAGACCCCCTTCCTTTACATTTTTGCAGCAATCGATCCAAGAAACTGGACATTTCCTAACATTAGTACGGCCAGACCAAAGAAAATTCCTGCATAATTTAGTTACCATCCTTATGACTTTCACCGGAAGGATGAACATCTTACACAAAAAAGGCACATAGAGGAGAGAACACTTTTAATTAAAATCCATCTACCTGCATAAGAAATGCAACGAGCTGACCAACAATTAATCTTTTCATAAATTTTGCTAATGATCAATTCACAATCAACCACTTTCAATGAGCTGCATCTAAGTGAATGCCCAGATGGGGCACAGGGAATGCCGTAATCTGCATCTCAAGCAACATCGACATTGTAGCATTGGCCTCAAAGTTGAGTCCCGTAATGAAAATTTTTTATTTTTGCGCATTCAAACTCAGGCATGAGCATGAGCTAAACTGCAAAAGAATCCTTTTAATATATCTAACAGATTTATAGTTTGCTTTCGCAACGATTAGAAGGTCATCCGCAAAGTTTCTTACACCTTGGATGGGGGTCCAACTTACGCTGAGCTACACTCCAATTTAGTAATCTCGATAAAAACTCCATAACAATACAAAAAGGAAGGGAGATAACGGGTCACCCTGTCTCAGCCCCTTATGCTCCTTGAAGAAACCATGGAGCTCACCTTGGAGATTTATAAAGAATGACGTTGACGTGATACAAGTGGTGATCCAGGCAGAAAAGCGATGTTGAAAATTTTATGCTTTTAGACAATGGAGGAGAAAACCCTAGTCGACCTCAACTTTTAGACAATAACGAGGGCTTAAGTGCCTTCTGTTATGCCCCTCTAGAATAGTTTGGGCAAGTGAGATGTTCTAGGAGATCTGTCTGCCTTCAATAAAAGCTGATTGAGCCCCGTCTATAATGGAAGACATCACAGATTTAAGATGAGTAGCCAAGATAGTAGACGGTGTGACTGTGGCAGGCCATCTCTGCTCTCGCCGATGGAGATACTGATCAGGACGAGCTCCTGAATCCTAAATGAATTCAGTTGCTTATCGAACCATTAACGTTGTTTGACTTAATAATTTATGAGATTATTACAGCCATCAGATAAATTAATGTGGAAGGGTAGGATTAATCCACTATTTACAATGAAAATACTATTTACATTTGATCCCTCCTCTATATACACACACACACATATATATATATATATATAAATATAATTATAGTGATAAAAATAAATTTAATTTTTATCATAATGGTCGGACATATTTTAAAACATAAAGATTATTCAATTAAAATATAATTTTTCATTGATTTATAAAATAAAAATATTCATATATTCTAAATTTATAATTTGTATCGTAAGGGAAGTGGATGCGTCCACAATTTCATAACTAAGAACACTGAGAATAAAATTTAACAAATAACACGAACAACTTCTAATTAGGCAGCTTTTAGATTAAAGTTTTTTAAGGTAGTCCGATGTTCCATTGAAGGAAACAAGAGACTCCCTATTTTCTACAATCTTGTAAAACTTACTATAATTCAAGTGCCACAATTTTGGTGATCCCAAACGGCAAAATGTAAGTCCTTCATCGACATCCAAGAAGAGGACTCCAACTCTCTTACTAATTCCCAACACCTCGATGGAATCAAGACTAATAATTGGTCCCGTCGTTGATTGTTTTGTCCAAGATGCTGCATTGTCGTATTTAAGCATGACCCACACATCGACATACATTTTTTCCTCATTATTTTCCCAATACAGAAGCAGACTTAGGGACTTCTCATCAAACTTGGAGAGAAGCGAGAAACCAAGGTCATAACGTGAATCATGTTTTATGAAATCAGGAACTTCAAACCACCCAAATTCTTCATTGCTCATCGATTCTGCTGCTGAACATTCCTTCAGTTTGGGAGATGGACAGACGACTGAAATACTTATCAATATCAGGCTTGAGACGAAGGTGGCTGGCTAGAAAAGACTGAGCGCCATCACCTTTTCCTTCGGACAAGGCTAATGAATTATTAGAATGTTGTTCATAAATGAAGGTATTGTTGGAAATGATGGCCTTCCATGATTTTGACACGCTTCGCAATCTGATCAATAATTTGACTGGAAGCTTGAGTAAAATAAGCCGAACTAAATCGTCAGCCAACTCTGGAATAGACTCCATTGTAGTAATTTTAGAACTTCTCCACGAGTTTTACAAGTGGACATAGTGTTTGTTTATGCCTATAAATAGATGAACCAACTGAATATCATATCATTCTTTTAAATTATAGTTATTGTGGACATATCTATTCATTCAATTCGAGGATACACATGTATTTCTTAATTAAGCATCTACCACGCTTTATGCAAGTTGATTGTTGAAATTGTATTGGAATCTTCACATTTAATTCTGAATGATTATCTCATTATCGATCAATATTTTATATTTTATTTATTTTTAGGATATTTAAAAAATATCTATAAACGATTTTAAAAAAAAATCCTAAATACTAAATCTGTGTTTGGTTTAAGAAAAATTTCGTGGAAATGAAAGTTTGAGGGAAAATTGAAAGTAAAATTGTTAAGGATTCCATCTAATTTTTCATTGTTTGATTTCATAAGAAAAATGTCAAGGAAAATGGTTAGAAATCCATTTCATTTTTCATGATCATGGAAAGTTTTATGAAAAATATATAAAAAGTATCAAATTTTCATCACTTCATACATTAAACTTGATGAAATACATTGAATTTATTCAAAAAATGGTTATTTGTTTGAGATAAATTGAATTTGATTGGATTGATTTGTTAGAGATAAAAATCACATTTTCCATCCAATTTCTACCAAATTTTCTTTTCCTCGTATTTTTCATCTAAAGCAAACAATGGATTTTACTAATTTTTCATCAAATTTTCTTTTCTTCCAAATTTTCCCTGAACCAAACACAACCTAAAACTCTGAACACATTAAAAACTTAAAATTCTGAAGAAATGATTTCATATCATATCACTATCGTTAATTAGAATTATTGCGTACATTTCTATTGATTCAATCTAATGATGTTACGCATGTATCCTTAATTAAATATATAACATGTCTTGCAAATGATATGAGGGATAATTACGCAAGTTGTTTATTAGAGAGGTATTAGAATCTTCGTATTTTATTCTGAATGATTGTAACAATCAAGTTGAGTTATTTCCCTCATCATGTTGGTTTTTTTTTTTTAAATTGCCCTGTCTCCAAATTTTTATATTTTTTCTACTTTGCCATTTTTTAAATTTCGCTTCTACCCTATTTTATGAAAACCAGACTTTCAAACTGACTATTTTGTGAACAAAACTGCAGTTATAACCGGCTTTTAATAAGTGGTGCACCTATTATCATGCTTATAACTTAAAGCATGGTAATAGGTACAAATCTAATACCACGCTCTATATTTTATCAATTACAACGTTCGTTTTCACCACGCTTGACAAACGTGGTAAAAGTCTTAAAATAAATATGGTATTAAGCTCAAACCTATAGTAGTGGAGGTTGAATATATGCTGGTTATACTTTGATGGGGTTGGAACTTGTGATTATGATTTGATTCGAATTGAAGTGTAATGTAGTAAATAATGAATCATACGCGTCTCGCTTGTAGTGGGATGCAGTTGAACACAAGAAAGACCACTGCTATTTTATATGGAGGAGGAGGAGCAGTAGCTGAAGTCTGGTTAATTATCCAGTTGGTGCCATCAACTCTAGATGTTGTTTTATTATTCCTTGTTAGCATGGAGTTCATTAGTGAAGAATTCAATTTATGTAGTACCTGCTCTAAGCTAATGATTTTCTGTTAATATTGACCCACTAATGAAGTCGCCTAAAATCATCGAGCTGGTCGGACTTGGACACATGCTGGTTTGTCTACCGGTATCTCTTTTTTTTAAAAAATAATTAGACATCTGACTTTGTATCTGGCAAAAGTTTATGTGGACATTAAATGAATTTTCTCAATAACTAAACCTCTTCACAGGGGCAATGTAGTGTGGGTTGGGTAGTGAGATCAGGTAGTGTTAACCAATAACTAAACCAATCATGTAGTGGGGCAATGTAGTGTGGACATTTTTGTATTCTAGTAATCGAACGTATATAAGCTATGTTGCTGGGTAGACAAATAATGTTTATTTGGAGGCTGTATTCCGCTAAAGGATCTTGAATGTATGCCGGTCATTCGAATTTTATGAGCATGATTTTGTCAGTTGGAAGCAGAGAAATGCAGAAAGTTATTCATTCATTTGCGTCTCCCTTTGTAGTGGGATGCGTATATATATGCATGCCGTAAGTCCGCACTCTTATTATTCCGTACGGAGGAGGAGTAGCTGCAGTCTGTTTATCTTCATCACTGGTTCTGGTTGTTGCTGCCATCAACTCCGTCCCTCTGGTAAAGATGCTATTTTATTTTCCCTTGTTAGCATACTTAGAGTTCATTAGTGAGGAATTCAATTTATTTTGTACATTTGTTTGCTTTCACCCTAATGCTTTCGTGTTATCATGTGTCCCCTTGCAGTTCCCTAAAATCATGGAGCTGACTGGACACTGGTTTACAGGCTGCCCATGGGTGCCGGTATCTTTTTCCTTTCAAGGTTAGACGGACACTTTGTCGCTATTTTTAATGTGGTCATCAGATGAATTTCCTCATAATCAACTTGCACTACCAGTGTGTCGCCTCTTTCAGTCAGATTAGGTTAGCCGATTTGGTGGGTTTTGTATGTGGATAAGCTACACAGCAGCTAAATCTAAATACACAACCATGCAATTGTAATGGATTGATCTTCCATGCCGCTTCAATCTTTGATGTTTCCCTCCACATACAAAACCCACCAATTGCATCGCTCGATGATTTTAGGCTACACAGCATGTAATGGATAAGCTACACAGCATTTGGTGGGTTTTGTATGTGGATAAGCTACACAGCAGCTAAATCTAAATACACAACCATGCAATTGTAATGGATTGATCTTCCATGCCGCTGCAATCTTTGATGTTTCCCCCACTCCCCCCCCCCATATCATCTGTATTATTCAGTAGCGATGATTATTTCTCTGAAAAACCAAATTGCTTCCTCATCCCCGTATTATGTACAAAGTTCGTGATACTAAATTTTGATTCACCTCAGTTTCTGTGTCGGATCCATTCCTGTTTTTGTTAAACGTCAGTGTCATAGTTAAAATGTCAATGATTGATCAACAGTGCCCCCATGCTAACTGTACCACAAAGAAATATCTACGATGGGAATTCGGTTTCTAACATTGAGACCCGTCTCATACTCATACTGTTTCACATTTGTATTGGTTAGGATACCTAGTTACTAATACATTTTAGGCACTCCTTCCATAATATAGAAAAACTGTAAAGGAGTTCTTGAATTGGGTAGAACACTAGAACGACGTGTTGATACATTTTTAGCTACTCACAGAAGTGAGTATCTGATTGAGCTTTTCAATTCCGACGATTGTATAATAAACGTGTTTTTTCATTTTCACTTTTGTTCAATTCTTGAAATGATGAACACTGCGAAAAGTGCAACCGATATTCAAAAGGTTGATGCTGGTGCGTGTTGTAGTTTCCAACTGGCTGTCATCCTTCCACATTCGCGCTTCGTCTACTGAAGAGGCGCTAGAAGTGGGAAAGAGTTTCAAGGACTTGAAAGAGAAGGTGATGGCTTAAGGCTGTGTTTTGTGTCTTGGAGCTTTTTTACTTTCGTAATGCCGGTCAACCTTTCAATAATATTTTAGTGGTTGTAAGCGCATATGTGCTGGTCAGGCAAATGTTTATATGAAGCAGGAGTAGTCTGGTCAAAGATGTATATATATCTATTTATGCTGGTTATGCTTTGATGGGGTTGGAATAACTTGTGCTTATGATTTGATTCGAATTGATATGTGTAATGTAGTAAATAATGAATTCATACGCGTCTTGCTTGTAGTGGGATGCAATTGAACACAAGGAAGACCACTGCTATTTTATACGGAGGTGGAGCAGTAGCTGTAGTCTGATTATCCTGTTGGTGCCATCAACTCTGTCCGTCTCTCCGGTAAAGATGCTGTTTTATTATTCCTTGTTAGCATGGAGTTCATTAGTGAAGAATTCAATTTATGTAGTACTGTAAGCTAATGATTTTATGTTAATATTGACCCACTAATGAAGTTGCCTAAAATCATCGAGCTGGTCGGACTTGGATATACAGGCTGGTTTGTCTACCGGTATCTCTTTTTTTTTTTTTTTTAAAAAAAAATAGACATCTGAGTTTGTATCTGGCAAAAGTTTATGTGGCCATTGGATGATTTTTCTCAATACCTAAACCTCTTCACAGGGGCAATGTGTGGGTTGGGTAGTGAGATCAGGTAGTGTTAACCAATAATCTTCATAGACCACCGCTGCGGTGAATTTGTCTTTCCTTCTTTTGGATAAGTTACGGGGACTAATCCGAAACCCTAACCAGGCATAATTCATGATAGATTGACATCACGTGTTCTCCAATGTTTGTTGTCAATGTGGTACTCTGTAGCTACTAGCAAGAGTTGATTACACAATTCTACTTATGATTTGGTTTGAACTACGAGTGTATAATACTTAGATTGGATTTGACCAATATTGACATAAGACTAATATTATGCACAATTAAATTTGTATATAAAGTGCTTCTTTAACATTGGCATTGTTGGAATTCGGCTCATTCTATTAAACCCAAAGGTTTGATTTAATTCCAATAACTGAGTGTTGAACTAAACATCTATAGTAACAATTTTATCTATGATGGATATATACGAGCCAAATCGTGGTTGAAATCCTTAGATAAAGTTGTTCAAATAAAACTGAACCTGATCAATTCTCTTTTATCTTATTTTGTTCGGTTCATGGGCTTGGACAAATAGGAGCAGCTGATCCTATGAGATAAACTAAGTGTTACTCGGTTCGGTTCTCTATCGATATTTATCGGGTCGGTTGGAGAAAGTAGTAAGTTATCTAATTTATTGACTTAGTCAGTAAAATAAAGATAGAGAGGGTTATTAGTTTATCTTGATTAGAAACTGCACGACGGTTTCTATCCACTAGTAATCAGTTTCTCCTTATTCTTTATTAATAGCGATAATTGGCTTCTCCGATGATATACAAATACATACCCCTGATATGAGAAAAATATCAAGCAAGAGTACGAACTATCCGTTCTTCGTTTAGATGGTGACGGTTCCGTATACCAAAAGAAGTTTTTGAGGAGTCTCTTCTACTAGTGCGAGTGGAAAAGATGTGAAATCGTCTTATCCTGGGAAGACTATCGCGAGAACCGTACATCACGCACTTTAGAGGGCGTTAATTCTTCCAAGGCAAACTGTCATCGACAGTGATTCGGTTTGTGTATCATCCATTGATGATGCTGAAAAGTTAAGTTGTTCTCTCATATAGTTTCGTGTACTTCCATATTATATATTATGAGCAGATTGGACGATCATGTCAAACAGACATTCTTCTTTCACTTGCTGCATCACTCCGTATCATCCGTAGCAATAAAAGGTCAAGTAGCGAGCCTCGAAGGTCTCCATAAGATGTCAACCTTATGGACGTCGTTCAGACGCGCAACGAGTCCCTAGTCGAGACTAAATATATAATGATCTCTTAAACCTTTGGATAATGAACATAAATGACTAGAAGGATCCTTAGATAAGATTGGATTTCCTTTAATATTATATGATAATCGGAAGGGAACTTGGGAAGGAGCTTTTGTACATTAGTCGAATAACGAATAGGTGAACCTCGAGATGAATCTCATGGATCATTGAATATCCAGACTAAGTAAGGTGCGTCCATTTATAGAGATCCTCTCACGAGTCACTCGATGATACGTGGTTAAAGATAATCTCATATATTCCTCAAGACTCAAGTAAGTAAAGGGACTCCAAGCATTGAGACGACTGATCCTGATCTATGAAGATTTGAGCGTCACACACGATCTTATATATCCCAAAGAGTGTAAATAATATAAAGAATATGAGTCATTACTATAGGATCATGACATATAGCAGCTATTGTGACCCAATCACTCAACTCAAAATGTTGTTGTTGTTTCGAATTACATCTCGTGATGTGAGTAAGTTAGTAGTCATTCAAAATAAGATGGTTTTAGTGTAAAAGATGGTGATCTATATATATAACAGAATAGGATGAGAGCATCGCGACGCTCCCGATCCGGTTCGGGTCGGGTCGGTTCGGTTCGGTTCGGTCCTAGTTGGCTCGGTTTGGTTTGAAACCGGTTGGTTCGGTTTCAAATCGATCGGTTCGATTTTAAATTTTCAGTTATGGTTTCAAATTTTCGTTTCTAATAATTTAATTCTATTTTTTTTAATTTTTCTCAAACCGAACCGAACCAAACCCGTCGGAACGACGGGTAACAATACTTGTTATAATATAAAATAAGATGGTTTTGGTTTTAAAAATATCACTCAAGTTTTACATTACACATGACATATGGTAATTGACGGATGAAATTCAAAAACTTCGTAATTTTAAATTGACTATAAATAGTTTGTTAGTTTGGAATATTAATCCTTATACAAGTTAATTTGAACGTTATTGGATTTATGATAGACTCCAATTTTATTTAATTTTTTAAATTTGAATCAAATTTCTGATAAACTCTAATTTCATGCACAAACGTAATCTTAATTATCCAATAATATCCCTCTTGGCGACACATTCAATTAGGGCTACAAGCGAGCTGATGTACCCGTAAGCTGCTCGCGAACAAACTCGGTTAGTACTCGGTCAAAGCTCGTTTGTTAATAAACGAGTCGAACATGAACAACAATTATAAGCTCGTTTAATAAACGAGCCAAACATGAGCAAGGGAGTGTGATCGGCTTGTTTATGTTCACGAACAAGCTCGATAAGAAGCTTAATAACTCTATTAAAAAGATTGAGGACTTACCGACTTAAGTTAGAATGTAACTCAAATTCAAACAAGTCAATCTATCGTAACAAGAGTTAAGAATTCGAAATTAGTAAAGAAAGCTACAATAATTAACATAAATTATGTCGAACGTAAATGAAACGGATGTAATTTATGTCTATCATTTGAGCCAAACATGAACAATGAGCTATTCGACTCGTTTAAAAGCTCCATTTAAACTCGTTTACAGATCGTTTAGACTCGACTACGAACCTTTTTATAAATATATAAAGTCACTAGTGAATAAAGTAAGATTTTTTTAATGAGTAGCTCATTTAAAACTCATTCAAACTTATTTAAACACTTGTTTATCATATATATTAAATTTTATATTATATCAATTGAAATGCACAAGTAAAGCTCGACCTTGGCTCGAACTCGTTAAAATTAAACGAGTCGAGCTTGAACATGTATTTTAAAAATTCGTTAATACTCGGCTCGAACTCGAACTCGAACTCGAGAAATTTTAAATAAACAAACATGAATACTTTACTACTCGACTCGGCTCGCATGCACCCCTATAAAAGATGAAGAGAATTCTACAGTTGTTGACTGTTTCTTTATTGGTCAATGTTTAGATCATCTAACATTGACCAATAAAGAAACGGTCAACAGCGGTAGAATTCCCTTCATCTTTTTCTAATTAATAATCTCAAATTAAATAAAATGTAATAATGTGAGCATATTTTAGATAATTATTTGAAGAAATCCTCAACATGATGGAGGGAATAATTCAACTTGATTGTATCAATCATTCATATCAATTGCAAGGCATGTTATACATTTAATTAAAGATACATTTGTATCCTCATAAGATTGAATCAGAAGGAAATCTGCGTAATAATTCTTATTTCCGAATATGATATGATATGAAATCGTTTGTTCACAATTTTGAGTTTTTGATGTTTTCAGAATTTTAGTATTTAGAATGTTTAAATGAAGTCATTTGTCGATTTTCTAAATATTCTTTAAAAAAAAGAAACGTTTATTGTCATAATCATTCAAAATTAAATGTGAAGATTCGAATACCTCTTCCACAATCAACTTACGTAAGGCATGTTATATGTTTAATTAAGGAATACATGTGTATCCTCTTGAATTGAATCAATAGATATGTGCACAATAATTATAATTTACAAGAATGATATGATGTTATGTTGATTCATCTATTTATAAGCTTAAACAAACGCTATGCCCACTAGTAAAACTCGTGGAGAAATTCTAAAATTAGTAGAATGGTGTCCATTCCAGAGTTGGCTGATGATTTAGTTCAGTTGATTTTACTCAAGCTTTCGGTCAAACTGTTGATCAGATTCCGAAGCGTGTCAAAATCATGGAAAGACATCATTTCCAACAATGCATTCATTTATGAACAACACTCTAATAACTCATTAGCTTTGTCCGAAGAAAAAGGCGACCACACTCAGTCTTTTCTAGCTTTCCACCTTCATCTCAAGCCTGATGTTGATAAGTATTTCAGTCGCCTGTCTATCTCCCAAACTGAAGGAATGTTCAGCAGCAGAATCGATGAAGTTTTCCACCTACCTTACATTTCATGTCCCACAAGTAAATTCTTTGATTGTCCGCTTATTTACCCTGCCGGTTTGGGGATTTACTGTCTCTTTGAATTTTCCACCAACAGGGCAGCACTATGGAATCCAACTGTCAAAGAACTAAAGGAACTTCCTTCATCGCCTTTCAAGGTTGAGGATAGTACTGAGCAATATCGTTATGGATTTGCTCATGTTTTTTTTAAAGATGGTGTTTTTTCATATAAGGTTGGTAAGATGAAGATAAGATGGGACAAAGGTAACAAGGTGTATTGGTTGACAATTGACCTGTACTCTTCATTCGAGGATTCTTGGAAGCAGCTAAAGGACTGTCGTCGCCTTGAAAGAGGAGGAGGGACATGCACCAATCAGAGTTGGATATTTTCAAGCGCAATCTTGAATGACACGTTCCATTGCTTGAATTGGCTATCACGAGAGGATCCACACATTATTACTTTCGATATGAGCAGTGAAGAATTTGGACGGTTTGAAGTTCCGGATTTCTTAAAACATGATTCACGTTATAATCTTGGTTTATCGCTTCTCACCGAGTTCGATGAGAACTTCCTGAGTCTGCTTCTGTATTGGGAAAATAATGTGGAAGAAATCTACATCGATGTGTGGGTCATGTCTAAGTATGGCATTGCAACATCTTGGACAAAACAATCAACGACGGGACCTTTTATTAATATTGATTCCATTGAGATGTTGGGAATGAGTAAGAGAGCCGGAGTCCTCTTCTTAGATGTGGATAAAGGACTCTCATTTTGCCGTTTGGGATCACCAAAATTGTGGCATCTGGATTATGAAAAGTTTTACCAGATTGTAGAAAATAGGGAATCTCTTGTTTCATTCAATGGAACATCAGACGGCCTTAAGAAACTTTAATATATATAAAAGCTGCGCTATTAGAATTTGTTTGTATTTATGTATTACATTTTATTCTCAGTGTTATGAGTTATGAAATTTTGGGCGCATCCACTTCCATATGCTCTTTACGATACATATTATTATAAGTTTAATACATATGAATATTATACGACATTATATTTTAAATTTAATAATCTAACTGAATAATTAAATATTAATCAATACGCAATAATCCAGTAGCACTTTGGAAAATAAAACATATAATAAAAAAGCACTTCAAAAGAATATATTATTTCATATGATGCAATAAATTTAAAGAGTGTTTAAGCATTTTATATAAAAAAATTTATTTCTAATTAAACAAGAAGAAAATAGAATGTATTTCATAAAACATTCATTTTCTCTTTCACTCAAATTTTTCTCAAACCAAACACAGTCTTGGAGTCCGATTATGGTTCCACAGTTACTACATTTTTATTGTTAGTCATGTCTAGCAAGGACCACTATTAGTTCATTAGGAGTTCCTGTTTGTTATTCCTGCATCATGCCTCCTACTTACCAACTTCTTTTGTGAAGTTTAATGGGAAATGCTCAGAAGAAGGTTGTAGATTGTCATGCTAGCTGCTTTCAGTTATAACATTTTAAAGATATTTGGGTCTGAGCTCGATTTTTGAAAAAAAAAAATTACTTATTTACAAAAAAAACATCCTTCAACTTCTTAGGTGTGAAAGTTTTGATGATGTAGACTCAAGTCAGCTGAGGTCATACACCGTACCCCTCCGTCGCAAGGGTTCTTACAGCAAATGTGGCGGGCATGGCTGTGGACAGTGTCCATATGGCTCACTAGCCCTTTCACACTAGAAAAATAAGTACTAGTAGTGCAAAGATTGCACTTTACCCTAACAACTGGTTGTTGGTGCTGGGCTGAGATGCCATCATTATTCATGTTCGACATTGCTTTACTAGCCGTTTGTTTGATTGATTGTTTGTTTGTTTGTTATCACAAGTGATTGATTATTGATTTGATTCTGTGCTGAATGAAATGTTGTGGGAGGTTTATACAGGGGCCTGGTGTGATCTTTGGAAATCTTTTTGTGTGGAATATCTCAGAGCATTAAATATGAAGAAATCATTTGAAATGAATAGTGGTGAAATCTTTTGAAATAAGGCAAAAATTGGTGATCTTTTCACCTGATGAACCATTCAAACCGACAGGCTAGGTACATGCTCTCTGTTCATTGTATGGTAATAGTATTAACTAACATATTAGCAGATTAAAAAAAATCAGAAAACATATGCGGATGGAGTATGAATTGCACAAATTAGCAAAACTAGCTAATAACAGCAAAGGGATTTTTTTTTTTTTTTTTTGTTCCTGTGATCAATTTCCTCTTTTTCTGCCGGATGGTTACCAGTGAAAAAAAATACAGTAGTATGAGCACACTTAGGGACAACTAGCTGTACACAGGTGATATAAAACAAGATACAGTTTCTACTACAATGTCAATTCCAGAACTCTTAACTTTTACAATTTTGACTAAATTTATGGAAGCAGTGCCTGATATATATATATTAGTAACTAGGGATCCTATCCAATACAATATCTATATAAGACTGATCTGCATGCCAAAAAATCAGGGGAAAAAATGTGGAAGGATGGCAATCTGTTGGAAACTGCCACATACACCGAAATCATCCATTTTGATATACACAGCATTTCAGGTGCTCAACATTTCTAAGAATTGACAAAAAAAAATCACATATATACATTGAAATCAAACAGTTCAGCCAGATATTCACCATAAGTTGAGTCGCTAAAATGTATCAATGCCACTTTCTACTAAATTATGGGTACTCAGTACTTTTACCTATGAAACTCTGGGCATATCCACTTTTGAATGCTCCATACGATTCATACTATCAATTTAAAAAATTTGAATATTTTTATTTTATAAATCAATACGACATTATATTTTAAATTTAATAATCTGACTGAATAGAAAAATATTAATCAATACGCAATAATCCAGTAGCACTTTAGAAAATAAAACATATAATAAAAAAGCACTTCAAAAGAAAATATTATTTTATATGATGCAATATATTTAAAGAGTGTCTAAGCATTTTATATAAAATTTTCTATCTCTAATTAAAATAGAAAAAATAGGATGTATTCCATAAAAAATTCATTTCCCTCCCAATTAAAAAAACTCAATCGAATGTAATAGTGTGAGCATATTAAATAAATAATCGGACAAATCTTCAGCATGATGGAGGGGATAACTCAACTTGATCGCAACAATCATTCATAATAAAATGTGAAGATTCTAATACCTCTCCAATACAAATATAATCATACTTATAAGTACCTTCCATATCATTGACAACGCATATTATATATTTAATTAAGAAATACATGTGCATCCTTGCATTGAATCAATAGAAATGCGTGCAATATCTCTAATTTACCATAAAGATATGATATTCAATTGATTCATCTATATATATATATATATATATATATATATATATATATATATATATATATATATATTCAACTTAAGGAGGTTCTCAACGGATCCCTCCCCTAGAGGGTGGATCAGTTGAGAACCTTCTTAAGTTGAGAACCTTGTGGACAATTCTGGGCCAATCTAAAACGACCGTGTTTTGACGGCTCAATTTCCTTTTTAAATAATTTTATATAGTTTATTTAATGATTCTTCTTTTGGTAATTGTAGTACATTTATTCCACTTAATACAAATGCATGAATCATGCAAATATATTGCACCTGATTTAGGGGAGTAAATATCATATAATATAAATGATTGGTTTCGTGTGCATTTAATGATTTTTTTATGGTGAACATGTGTTTTTCGATAGTGAACATTTGTTTAGCACAACACAGAATGAGTGTGTTTTCGATGGTGAACATGTTCACCACCAATGTTCACTATGACACTTTGAAAAATTAGTTCAGGAAAAAAATGTTCATTGTTAAAAATTAAAAAATATTCACTATTTATTCTTTGTCCTAAAAAAATCATTTTAAAAATGTGAAAAAATTATAAATAAGAAAAAAATTTGAAAATGTTCACTATCCGAAAATTCACAAAATATGAAAATCCGAGACATTGAACATAAATTAATTTAAAAAATAGTATTTAATGATCTATAAAAGATGAAATAAAAATATAATATTTAATTAAATATAGCACATCATTACACTTTCTATATTTGTTACATTTAATGAGTCTTATATGATAAATGAAGTATAATAAATAAACTTTTAAAAGGAAACAAAATGATTGGTCAAGAATTGTCCACAAGGTTCTCAACTTAAGGAGGTTCTCAACGGATCCCTCCCCTATATATATATATATATATATATATATATATATATATATATATATATATATAGGGGGCGGATCGGGTGAAAACCCGTTTGGATTTGTAAACTGTGAACCAAATCTGATCGTTGATTTTATTAAGATCAATGCACCAGATTTTATTAGAAAATAATGCAATCACTACTTAATCGGATAATAATGAGATTAATTAGGTAAGAAGATCTCTTCTCCTTAATTATCTCTCAAATAACCGGCTCATTCCCACATTTCACTCCTCCCATTAACCACCTCCTCACACGCCCATTTTCTTTCTTTGTCAGTCACATCTCGAAACAAAGAGTGAAGGTAGAGAACCGCATTAATCTGTCATTCTCGGAAAGATTTCGTTTTTTTTCTTGGCATACTAAGAAGAGAAGTGCACCACCGACCTAATTCACAATCCATCTTCTGGCGGTTCACTTCCAGAAGTTGAAGGTTGTAAAAAAACTCAGACGGTTGGTGATCGTCAAAAATGGTGAAGACAACATCCCAAATACTGAGATAGTTGAAATCTAGTAAACCCCTGATTTCGGAAAAATGGAAGCTTTCAGTGTAGTCAAGGGTTGTTACTGGTGCACGAATCGATTACGTTTTTTTTCGAACAATATACAGTTAATGGTGCACCGTCTGTTGAGTGTTTCCTTTCAATTTTTCCCATGGAAAACTCAGATACGGGTTCCACAGGGGATCAATGCACCGCTACAAAACAAAAAATATATTTGTGTTAAGCACTTACAATGCTTCTACTTGTGATGAGCTTCCTTAAATTTTCGTTGTTCTGAACTCGTGCATCACTTATAAAGTAAGAGTTGACTTAACAGGTGTTTAGAAGTAGGAGATGCATTTTTTTCTTTTTTTGGTAGTCTAATCTTTTGGTGCATGTTCAACCAATTGGTTTATAAAATCTGTGTACTTGGTTCAAAAAAGTTAGTTAATGGTGCATCGACTTAACACGTTGATACGGTTTCAAAAGGGACAGATGCACCGGCAAAAAAAAGTAAAATTAGATTTGATGTTCATCATTTGGATCACTTACTAGGCTTCTACCAATGATGAATTTCCCAAGATTGTTGTTGATCTAACTCGTGCACTTCTTACAACGTAAAGCTGACTACCAAGTGTTTATAAGTAGGTAAGAATTTATTCCTCATTTGCTAGTGTAACTGAGGTACATATTCGCCCTTTCGTATACAAAATCCGTGTACACTGACTTTGATTTCCATGGTACCGGATGAGAAGAAAAGAAAGAAAAGCAAATCAGGATTCTTACTAGAAGAAGAAAATTTATGTGCATATTTATGTGCACCATCGCTGTCAATTAATTCTCAAACAATTTTCCTGTTAAAGGCTTCAAAGAATCATCACATTCGGGTGCATATTTATGTACACCATCGCTGTCATTGGGTGCGTGATCTTCAATTGATGGCGATAGATGTTGTACTTGTATGTTTCGAGAAACATGGTCTTCCACATTGTTTTGAGAACATTGGGTTTCATTTGCGTACACATCATTCAAGAAGAGGCTATCATTGCTTCCATCACTACCTTGAAATGCATCTAAAAAAAGAATAAAAAAACGGTGCACCGGTTGTAACTTGTGAAGCATGACATACAACATTCAAAAAAAATTCATACAAAACACAGAAACGAGTTGGTGCATCAGCAATCGAATGATTACAATTGAAACAACTATTAAATTAAACAAAATAAAAATATGCCGGAAATCATATTTTCCTTATATAAAAATATAACTAATGAGATTACAAGAATATATCTATAAAACACATGCCGGAATGACTAAAAACAGAACTAAAAAATTATCAGAAAAATACAAAAATAACACATATACAAAAAAATTCGGTTGGTGCACCAGCAACCATTGGTAGGCTGCTGTCGCAATATCGACAGATGAACCTGGGGAAAAAATTAACTTGTCGCAATATCGTCAGATGAATTCCAGGAAGTCGACATTGGTAGCATCGGCGGCAAATACAGCTCGAGCAGCATCGGCGCGTGCGATTGTACGTAGAAGACAATAAGCCGGTGCACCAAAGTAACCAATACAGATATTACAAACAAAATTAAAAAAAAATCTAAACAGATGCCTATAAATCTGGTACACCGGCAAGGCAAGTGTGCATAAAGGGAATACATAATTAAGCGAGTCGGTAAAAAGGAAACCCAATACGTTGGTGCACCGACGAGTAAATTATGCAGAATAAAACATAATTAACCCAAGATGCCTTGTGCACCGACATGTAAATTGTTACGAATGAAAAAAAATCAACCAGCGACGTTGTCGGTTAATGAAAAAAAATGATTGTGGTATACAGAACAGATCAGCAGGCGGACAGAACAATCTGACCTATCGACATGCCTGCAAAACTATCAAAAATAAAAAACAGAACAGACCCACTATCAAAAAAAACATAATTGGAAAAAAAAGGAAACACTGGAAAAAATGAAGAACCTGTCGCAATATGGGCTGCCGAATTAGAAGACGTCGACATGGGTATTGGTCGAAAAATGCAGCAGCAAGCGGCGCGTGAAAGCTTTGCAGGCGTCGACAGTAACAGTTAACGATTATGGACTATCGAAGATAAAAAGGAAGGTTATAAGATTGAAAGATTTGTTCAAAATAAAATCAGCTATAAATAAGGAGAATAAATATAGGATCATTAAAGATATGGATCAAAAATAAATGTGACAATCAAAAAAATTAAAATTGAATTAAAATCTGATCGTTGGATCGAATCAGATCAAATGATAGAATTGGTTCACAGTTTACAAATCCAAACAGGTTTTCATTTGATCCACATTCTATATATATATATATATATATATATATATATAGGGGAGGGATCCGTTGAGAACCTCCTTAAGTTGAGAACCATTGTGGACAATTATGGACCAATCATTATTTACATGAAACAACAATGCATTAATTATATGGTTTCCTTTTTTGAGTTTATTTATTATTCTTTATTAATTATATGAGATTCATTTTTTATTTATTATGAAACAGATTTACTTACCATTTTGAGATTGTGTTCTGTATTTAATTTACCGGATTTTTTTTGTCTAGATTTTTTTTAATTTACAGATTTTTGAGGAATATAAATAGTGAACATGAGGTTCACTGCTTAAATCACTATTCAATATGTTCACCAGTTGGGTTCACTGTTACAATATGTTCACCACATGGAGGTTCACTGCTCAAAAAATTATAAAAATATAAAAAAATATAGTCCGAAAAATGTTCACTATTCATATTCCTCAAAAATCTGTAAATTAGAAAAAAAATCTAGAAAAAAAAATCCGGTAAATTAAATACAAAACGAAATCTCAAAATGGCAAGTAAATCTGTTTCATAATAAATAAAAAAACAAATCTCATATAATTAATATAGAATAATAAATGAACTCAAAAAAGGAAACCATATAATTAATACATTGTTGTTTCATGTAAATAATGATTGGTCCACGTTTGTCCACAAAGGTTCTCAATTTAAGGAGGTTCTCAACTGATCCACCCTCTATATATATATATATATATATATATATAAACAGAAAGGAGATGTCTAGTTATAAAATTCGTGAAGAAATTCAGAGATTATTACAATGGAGTCTAGTCCGGAATTAGCTTACGATTTGGTTCGATTGATTTTACTTAAACTTTCAATTAAATCGTTGATCAGGTTCAAAAGCGTGTCGAAATTATGGAAAAAAATCATTTCCAACAACGCCTTCATTTACGAACAACACTTTAACAATTTATTAGCTTTGTCTGAAGGAGAAGATGATGGCATTCAGTCTTTCCTAGCAGTTCACTGGCACGTCACACCTGTTGTAGATAAATATTTCAGTCGTTTGTCTATCTCCCAAATTGGCGGAAGGCTCAGCTGCGGAATCGAAGAAGTTTTTCGCCTACCTTACATTTCATGTGCTGTAAACATATCGAATGATTGTCCGCTTCTTTACCCTGCTGGTTTCGGAATTTACTGTCTCTTCGAGTTTATCACTGGCAAGATGGCACTATGGAATCCAACTATCAAAGAACTAAAGGCGGTTCCTTTGTCGCCTATCAAGAATGAGGACGGTGATTGGCCATATCCTTACGGATTTGCTCAAGTTTTTTTCAAAGATGACATTTTTTCATATAAGGTTGGTAAGATGACGACAAGATGGGACGAAGGTAATAAGGTGTTTTGGTTGACAATTGAGTTGTACTCTTCGATTAAGGATTCTTGGAAGGTGCTAAAGAATTGTCGTCGGCTTGAAGTAGGAGGAATCACAACTGGATATTTTCAGGCGCAAATTTAAACGCCACGTTCCATTGCTTGAATTGGCAGTCTAGAGAGGATCCACATATTATTACTTTTGATATGAGCAATGAAGAATTTGGACGGTTAGAAGTTCCTGGTTTCTTAAAACAAGATTCACGATATAACATTTGTTTCTCGTTTCTGACCAAGTTCGACGAGAAGTTCCTATGTCTACTTCTATATTGGAATAATAATGAGGAAGAGATCTATATCGATGTGTGGGTCATGCTTAAATACGGCGTTGCAGCATCTTGGACAAAAAAGTCAACAACAGGACCTATAATTAATATTGATGCAATTGAGGTGTTGGGAATCAGTAAGAGAGCTGGGGTCCTCTTTTTAGATATGGAAAAAGGTTTATCATTTTGCCGTTTGGGATCGCAAAAATTGTGGCACCAGAATAGTCATAAGTTAAAGTTATTCTATTAGAACTTATTTGTATAGAAGTTAAATATTATTCTCAGTATTTTGACAAATTGTTTATAATTTGCATCGAATTGTATTTTGTTTGAATGTTTAATTATAAAATTATCGATATTTTCAAATTATTCTACAACTTTTACTGCATTTACAAATAATTTCAAATGCTACAAAATATAATATTAAAAATATAATTTTTTTAAAAAAAACAAATTTAATCACGTTTCCATACTAGGAAACGTGATTGTAAATATATTATTTTTCATCACGTTTGTTAAAATAAACGTAACTAAAATTTTTATTAATAATCATGTTTAAGACACACAAACGTGATCAAAGATCACAACATCTTTGATCACGTTTTAGATAAGTAAACGTGATCCAAACTATCCAAAGTTATCTTTTTCTCTACACAAGTCTCACTCTCTTTCTCTCTCTAAAGTTTTTCACTAGCCCTTGGTGCCTATTCGAAATTATCCAAATGATCCAAGTGATCTTTCAGGGAAAGGCTTGCCTAGATTCGAATTTGGCGGAGTCTAAAGTAGGCGTCGCACGAATAAACGATCTAAACACGAGTCCGTGACAATATGCAGAAAAAAAACACTTTGCATTAGAGAATTATTATATTTCGGAATTCAAATATGACAAAATGAAGCAAAGCCAATTATATATTTATTAAAATTTATTTTGGTAACAAAAGCTGCCTTGATATGTGAAAAACAATTCAAAATCACAAGATAAATGTATAATCTCTTAAAATTCTCATTCGATAATCTTTATTAACCTCTCTTATATGTGGAATCATGGTAAATTAATGTTGCGATCCATGATAGTCTTCTCATTAAATCTATGAGACTAATTCTCTGCCACCAATAGTTGATAGTACTTAACTCACACCATTTGATAATACACATCATTCAAATTCCTTCAAACTAAAGGGAAATTCTTGCTCCCATTGCTGGTCTTGTGAGATCATACGCCAATGAATACAAACTTTTGCTACTTTCCTGAGAGAAAATTTCTACATATGAGTTCATGTGCTATATGTAAAATAAATGTTGATACAAATAGTATCCATGGATTTTCGTTCCTCACGATTTCAACAAGAAGACCAATGTTCCAGACTACCTGTTTAATCATATGATGTTGTCTTTGTAAGTCGGTGCATCAATACTGCTATATACTTACAAATATTAATCAATCATCTGGAGTTTGCAATGCAACATGATTAATAGTGATTCAATTAGGAATCTTGTCATTCACATAAAAATTATTTCTGAAAGTAAATTTAAGAAAAATGTATACATTCCGATCATGGTGCTCGCACCATTTGATTTCAAACCTAATATGAAATTTTTTTGAAAATGTGAAATATTAAAAAAAATCATATCAATGAAAATATATATAATTTTTATAATAATAGCTTGACATATAGATTTTTGTAAAAAAAATAACATTAGAAATACTACTAATAAGTCCACGGGTCAGCCATGATGTTGTAAAGAGAAACCAATGTTCATAAATTGTGCGTGTTCATAATTAATCACTAGAGATATTATTTTAATTATGGTAATAATCATAGCGAAGATTAACCATGGTCATGATTTATTTTAACATATGCATACAAATATAATCTCAAACTCAATTGAATTTAATAATGTGAGCATATTTTAGATAATTAATGGAACAAATCCACAACATGATAGAGGGAATAACTCAACTTTATTGTAACAATCATTCACAAATAAAATGTGAAGATTCTAATACGTCTCTAATAAACAACTTAATAATACATAAGTGCCCTTTATTTCATTTGCAAGGCATCGTTTTATGTCTAATTAAGAGGACATGAGCTTTCTTGAGATGTGAAAAAATATTTCAAGATCACAAGATAAAGTATAACCTTATACAATCCTCATTCACTGGCCTCTATCAACCTATTTAATTATTTTTTTGTGAAATCATTGTAAATTAATGTTGCGATCCGAAATAGTCTTCTCATTTAATCTATGAGAGTGATTCTCTTACGTCAATAGTTGATAGTACTTACCTGATACAAGCTTTGCTAATAAATTTTTACATGAAAAAAGAAATTTTACATGAGTTTAGGCATGATATGCAAAATAAATGCTGATGCAAATATTATCGATGAAACTTCGTTCTCATGATTTCAATGACAAGCAGATCCAATATTCTGGACCACATAGTTATATGTTATTTTTGCAAATCAGTGCACTAATTATTCTACTTAGAAATATAAGTCAGTCCTCAGATGCAACACAATTGATCGTGACTCAACATCATTCACGTAAAATTTAATTCTGAAAGTTAAATGAAGAAAAATGTAATAGTTCCGTGTACATGATTTTTTCACCATCTGATGTCAAACTTGCACTCTATTAAATTTTTTGTTTTGTATTTTGCAGTGGTATTACATTTATTGATACCTGTTTTCAGACATTTATTTTTATTGAAGGGTTATATGAATCCACTCAAGTATTTATTTTACTGTATTATATTTACTTAGTTACTACATAATTTTTAATAAAAATCAAATCTGACAACACTAAAATAGTCATTCATCCTTGAAATTATATATTTTATCTCACCAAAATTTTTACGTTGAAAGTTAATAAACCTTCACAAAAATATATAATTTACATTATTAGTTTATTAAATTACATAAATAATCAGAAATTTTTTGAAAATGTGAAATATTAGAAAAATTATAGTAATGAAAATGAATTTAATTTTTGTAATAATTGTTTGGAATAATAAGTTTGTACATCCGCCATAATAATTACGTATCCTACTAATATTACAATTCAAAATTACGAAATAATAAGTTTGAGCATCCGCCATAATATTACAAAGAGAATTATTCATTACACATGCTTTGTGCTTGATGTGATAATCATTAGAGATATTATCTTATAGTAATAATCATTGCCGAGATTAACCCATGGATGATTCATTTCCACATATGCATACTAATATACTCATGATTAAATAATCAGAATCTCAAATTCAATCGAATATAATAATGTGAACGTATTTTAGATATTAATCGAACAATTTCTTAATGTGATGGAGGGAATAACTCAACTTGATTGTTATAATATAACTCGGAATAAAATGTGAAGATTCGAATAATTAACAGCTTAAATAAGTCGTACCTCCATATCATTTGCAGAGCATGTTATATGTGTAATTAAGAAACGCATGTGTATCCTAAGATTGAATCAATAGGATTGTGTGCAATAATACTAATTTACAATAAAGATATGATCTTCAGTTGATTCATCTCTCTATGTGTGTGTATATATATAAACAAATAGAAAGATGTCCATTTGTATAACTCGTGGGGAAACTCGGAGCTTACTACAAAATGGAGTCCATTCCAGAATTGGTTGATGATTTGGTTCGATTGATTTTACTTAAGCTTCCGATCAAATCGTTGATCAAGTTCAGAAGCGTGTCAAAATCATGGAAATACATTATTTCCAACAACACTTTCATTTATGAATTGTACTCTAATAATTCATTAGCTTTGTCTGAAGGAAAAGATGATGACACTCCATCTTTTCTAACAGTCCACCGTCATCTCACGCCTAATGTTGATAAGTATTTCAGTCTTCTGTCCTTGTTCCGAACTGATGGAAGGCTCAACAGCAGAATTGATGAAGTTTTCCACATACCTTACATCACAAACAAATCTCCGGACTGCCCGCTTATTTACCCTGCTGGTTTCGGAATTCATTGTCTCTTCGAATTTTCTTCGGGCAAAGTGGCATTATGGAACCTGGCTATCAAAGAATTAAAGGCGCTTCCTTTGTCGCCTTTCAAGGCTGAATACAGTGACGGGCAATATCACTATGGATTTGCTCATGTTTCTTTTAAAGATGGTATTTTTTCATACAAGGTTGGTAAGATGACGACAAGATGGGACGAAGAAGACAGTGTTTTTTGGTTGACAATTGAGTTGTACTCTTCGATTGACGATTCTTGGAAGGTTCTAAGGGACTGTCGTCGGCTTAAAGTAGGAGGAGATACGGGCACTTTTCACAATTGGATATTTTCAGGCGCAAACTTGAATGACACGTTCCATTGCTTGAATTGGTTGTGTGCAGAGGATCCGCATATTTTTACATTTGATATGGGCACCGGAGAATTTGGGCGGTTTGAACTTCCTAATTTCGTAAAACATGATTCACGTTATGAGATTTGCTTCTCACTTCTCACCAAATTTGATGAGAAGTTTCTATGTCTGCTTCTCTATTGGAACAATGAGGAAGAGATTAATGTCGACGTGTGGGTCATGCTTGAATACGGCATTGCAGCATCTTGGACAAAAAAATCAACGACCGGACCTATTATTAATCTTGATCCTATTGAAGTGTTGGGAATCAGTAAGAGAGCTGGAGTCCTCTTTTTAGATATGGAAAAAGGATTATCATTTTGCCGTTTGGGATCACAAAAATTGGGATTGGGGCACCAGAATAGTGATAAGTTTCATCAAGTTGTGGAAAATAAGGAATCTCTTGTTTCGTTTAGTGGAACATCTGATAGCCGGAAAAAACTTTAATTTAAAAGTTGATAATCTAAACTTGGCTATGTTTATGAGTTACATTTTGTCATCGGCATTCTTAGCTATGATATTATGGATGCATCCACTTCTGAAGCCTGTTATGATACATATTATAATTTAAATTTATAATCCACCGTAATAAGTAAATATTAATCATTACACAATAATATAGTAGTACATTAGAAAATAAAACATATAATAAAAAAGTACTTCACAAGAAAATGATATTTCACAGTACAAATTATGATGCAATACATTTAAAATTAGCTACATATATACTTTGCATCATCAATCTTTACTCCTATAAAACTCAGCTGTCATCCTCAGAATAATTTGATCAGTCGATACCGTCACGAACCACTGTGATCTTGAGGAGAAACGAACTTCGTTTCAAATCTTGTTCCTCATAATTCGTGCAGCAAGGAGCATTTTTTGTTATTTATTTCAAAAAAAAATTGACGCGACGATCAATCATTTTGGTTATTAGTTATTTCTACGTACGGCTTATCGAAAGAATTGAGAATTAACATAATGGGAAATGAGTGAATGCGAGCGGAAACCTTGTTTCGAGGTTCGGCGCCGGCTGATGCTTCGAACCAAGCATGACCGAACCAGTCCGAAAATTGAAGACAATAGATATAACACTTTTATATATGTTTTAAACCATTACATATAACTTAGCACACACTACTAAAAACGATTTATTGTGCGGACAAAACAATGCTAACCATAAATTTTATGGTGATTTTTCAGTTTATTTCTAAGAATTCTGCAAAAAGAAAAAATTTATGTGATTAAAGTCTGTTATAAATAAATGCAGGCCGGAAAGTTGGGAGAAGCTGGCCGGAAATATAGTTACAGGATTATAGACTTTTTTCTAATGTAAATCATCGGCTGTGTTTGGTTTAAGAAAAATTTGGTGGAAAGGAAAATTTGAGGGAAAATAGAAAGGAAATGAAATTCTTGGAGGATTCCATCTAATTTTTTCTTGTTTGGTTTCATTAGGAAAATGTCAAGAAAAATTGTTTGGAATCCATTTCATTTTCCATGATTATGAAAAGTTTTATAGAAAAATATGTCAAAAATATCAACATTTCATTACTTCATACATTGAATTTGTTTAAAATTTGATTCTTTGTTTGAAATACATTGAATTTAATTGGATTGATTTGTTAGAGATAAGAATTACATTTTCCATCAAATTTTCCACCTAATTTTCGTTCCCTCCTATTTTCCATCTAACCAAACAATGAATTTTATTAATTTTCCATCAAATTTTTCTTTCCTTCAAATTTTCCCTAAACCAAACACAGCCCTAAAAAAGTGAAAAAAATTAAAATTCTGGCCAGAAATAGGCGGGAATCTACATGCAGAAAATTTGACAAAAAAGGGCCGAAACTATATACTAACTGGAAAATTACCGAAAACATGACGGAAACTGAAAGAGGAGCGCCGAAGAAT